>VWZS01009188.1:0-43908 GCA_013397075.1 Rhabdornis inornatus
GCTTACGTTTTTCAGTTAGAACAGGATAGGCCATGTACGTAGTTTATGTAGTAGCCCAGCGTACTAAAAACCTAGAATTCTAATAGGTTAAGAAGTAGTGGTCCAAGTTTGCATCTTAGCTTGTTAGGAAGTTTCTGTATAAGAACATGCATGAGGGAGAGCTGCTGCTTTTTATGCCATGTGCTTCTTATGCCATATGCTTTTATACCATTTACGTTTTGCCATTGCTTTTTGCCATTGCCTTTTGCTTTTGCCATTGCTTTGTTTTGCTTTTACCTTTGAGACTGATGTGCTTCTGCAATAAACAACTTTATAGCAACTATTAGCTGCTTAGCTCATTGAAAAAAACAACCCGACAAGTGGGTGGCAAGAGCACCCAGAGACCTAACCCCACAATTACGTACAGCTGGGGGTTTGGTGCTGAACAAGGGTAAAAATATTGGTACTGAGATTCTGGAGTTTGCTTCCACCTTAACTCCCAGAGAGATAATAATTTCCATGAGTGTCCAGTTATGTTGCAAAGTAAACTGAATTAGGCCATATCGACCCTGAGATGAGCTCAGTTGGTTAGAGCGTGGTGCTAAAACACCAAAGCTGTGGGACTGATTCCCATCCAGACCACTCTTTTAAGAGTTGGACTCAACAGTCCTTGAGGGTCCCTTCCAACTCATAAGACTTCTGTGATTCCTTCTGAGTTTGCACCGAAATAATGTTAAAACAGAAGCATATGAGGAACAACTTGCATTATAAGTGAGACATTCAAAAGCAGCAAAACACAATAATATTGGAAATAGTAATTATAAGACACATTTTATAATAAAAAAATTTGCCTGAAAGAAATTTACCTGAAACTGAGCATGGTGAGAGAGCTGCATTTGTTTTAAAAGAGGTGAAGTGTACAGTTTTGTATGCTTGCATGAATGCTGTTGTCCAACACTTAGGCAAACTCTAGAAAATACGATTGTTAATCTTGGTTATTCTCTTGATAAAATTTCCAGTGTTTGTTTATTCTGCACTCTTCAAAAAAAGCTACATTATATAGAGCCTATTTTTTAGCCATTAAAATAATTTGGGCAGTCTCATTGGCAGTGCATGTAGAGAATTGAAGGTGAAGTCTTGCATCATAAAACGGCATTTGACTGTGTTCTTCAACTGTTGGGAGTATGGCTGTAAATTAACAGAAGGTATGTTTTCAAGACATGAAAACATTTGTATAGGCAGCTCGAGGCTATAAATATATGAATTGTAGTTGTAAGAAATAAAGATAATTTTTGAATTGTCAGCTCTAAGGAACATGGAACTTTCAAGGGAAAGGGAAATGTTTCCTTCACTTCAGAAACTGAGATAATTTGGTTTTAATTTTTCATAAGAATGTTTGGAGTATTCCACCTGACCTGTTGGAGCTGGCAGTGATTAGTGCACATGTGCATTTCTGAAGAGTGAATTGCTGGGGTTGTAAAGTAGTCCAGAGGCTGTTGCCTTAAATCAGCACTTAGAAAGCACTAGCACACTTAGAAACAGTAATTTGCATTAGCTGTTTACCTGTTTACCTAAAAACATACATATATATAAACATATATATAACAGCATTAGCTGTTTACCTGTTTCTCTGTTTACCTATAAGTAGTGAAATAAAATTGAAAGAATGAAAAATGGAACTTGAAAATCTTTAAAATACTCAGTATACATTGTTACTATTAATGATGATATTCAGTAGGCCTATTAAGTATCGAAAATCCTAAAGGGAGATGATAGGGGAGTAAATAGCATGTAAATTAATCCTAAACTGAAATTATACCATATATTGTGCAGATTGTTCAAAACTTTTTATGCTGTCAATTACAGAAGACATATTTGCTGTGTTTTAACAAACAATGTGGTTACTTTGAAGTGTCATTCTCTGCTCAGTATACATTTGAATGAAAGTACCACTGGAATTAACTAAATTAGATAAATTTGGATTTATCTTTGCTATTGTAACCTAACATACATGTTCCTTACTTATTTGTATGAAACTGAATTTTTGATGTAATAGGAAATACTACAATACTACCTAAAATAGACCAGGCCATATGCATGTCTATTCTACTAAAAAAAATTGAGAACTGTATCAATTCAAAGGTTTTGTGCAGTTTAACTAAAAAAAAAAAACCTGTGTATTCTTTCTTGGTAGCTAGAATTTATACCATTTTTTACCTAAAGATGATAAATATCAAATTTCTTTATTTAACTTATGAACTTAATATTTTTAATATGCAACTTTCAATGTCACCAATTTAGAAAACTCATGTGTACCTTGATCAGAACTTAAGTGTTCCAAACTAATTGTGTTCCCAGATGATGTTTTAAATTCTGTGAGATTAGCTGTTGGTTAGTCATATCACTGAGGTTGTATTCTTCAAAATATTTTAAAACATCTCTATGAGATGAAATGTTGCTAAATAAGGAGATCTGGAAATAAATTAATGTTTTCAATGCTCTAATTTTCAGACCACTTTATATCATCCAGATAACTTAGGAAGGATTGTTTCCTGCATTCATATAATTAGCTAATGAGGACTCTTCCTGGCTATATTCAGAACATCAAATACCTCACTTGTCTTACTATATGCTTCCCCCTGATGTGCAAGGATTTTGTTGTAGAATTTACTAATTTACTTTAACTTTTTGACAGGTTTAGCATTTTGCTGCTTTGCCTTTGGTTGTGGGTGTTTTTGGGTGGGGGCTGGGGGGAGGGAGTGTGGTGGAACTGTTTGTTTTGTTTTTTTCTGGTTGTGCATTTCTTCTTCCTTACACACGTGCAAGATAAGCACAAGCTGGATGAAAACTGTGGCTATAAAACTATGTCTGTGGTTTAACACTACACTGTTTCCTGAGAAAATTTTCAACATTTGGTGTAATTACATGGATATTTTGCTATATTAAATTACTTGTTGGAAAAAGCAACATGCATACATAAAACATATGTACAAATTCATCTGCACTAATGATATGTAAACTGCTCATGAAGCTATGAGTCATAAATGTGAATGACACCACCTTTTGTCTCACAGGATCCCTAACAGGTAAAGATTTAAGGAAGTAAATTAGCAGGTTACCAAACAGAGACATCTTTTTTTTGTTAATGTAGTATTTCCAAATTGCTATGCTGTTATAATAAATAGGAAAAATAAATAGCTAAACAAATTGAAAAACTGTTGATATTATTAGTTGGGGGTAAATTACTATGGAAGCTAATGCTGTTGTGGGACTTCAGGGATTTCACCAAGTTAGAAAATTGTTTTGCAGTTTTTGTAATAAGTGAAAATAAAAAGCATGGTTTTCAATGTGTGATAATATATATGTATATTGACATTATGTAGAAGATGCAGAGAAATAAATTTAATTGAGGAACTGGCATCAACTGAAGACATATTTCAAGCAGCAATCTGGATTCAAACCCTGAATTTGAAATTTGTCCATCATTATGTTGAGTCCAGCATGCAAACAGCTGTGTAGATAAAAATTCTTTTTGAAAAGGAAACAGAAAGAAAATATCTTCCTATTCAATTAACAAGCCTCCTTCACTCAGTGTCTTTGTCACACCAGGTCAAGTGTCTCCCTAATGTATATATAGGAGTGATTAAGATGGAAAAAGAAATATTTTTACTGTTTCCTTAAGCTATAGACAAATTCTTCATGTAAAGCTTATTTTAAACACTAGACAATTTGGATCAAAATGCCACAGGTACTAAATGAAGATCTCAGAAGTTTTGCAGCAATAAAATGAAATGCTAAGTAAAGATAATACCTGTTTCCTACCTTTGTGATTATGAGCAAATACCAGGCTGCCTTTATGCCAGTGACCTGTGTTTATAGGTGTATTTAATATGTATACCCCTTCTTCAGAAGAAAAGCAGGAAACTAAGGAATCACTACATTGTGAGCTGAATACAGCCACAGGTGCTGAATGAGTTAAAGAAAGCCAATTCCACCTTCTCCAAAGAATGCCACAAACACATACCAAGCAGGACGTCAACACATTAAAATTTGACATCATAAAATAGGTACTGCGAATGCACTACCTATTGAGCAAACCTCAAAAGAAAAACCTTGATGATTGAGAAAACCCCAAAAGAAAAACCTTGATGGGTGTGCATACAACAATGAAACTATGAATTTAAAATAAATACAACAAATGGTAAAATCAGCTAACTTTATATATCTCTTCTTCTGACTGTATATCTCTGCTTAAGTGTCCACAGGAGCCTTGAAAATAGTTTTTGACTTCAACAGGGAAGTATTTGTAATGAAGTGCAAAAGCTCGTTTTCACAGCACTGATCTTAAATACAATCATGGGAAAGCAAGCGTGCGGTTTGAACTTTGATTATGCTACAGGTGTGCAGGTTAGATCAGTCGTGGAGACCTGTTCTTAGGAATGTTATTTTGTTATTGATCATGGTCTGTTTTAATAGAATTCAATGTCTTTTCCTCCAAATTTATGTATACTCATCCAAATGCTGAATAACTTAATTGATCCTAATCTGAAGATCTGACTGGGATCTTCTTAAACAGGCAGCTTGCTTTAAGTATGAAGCACTAGAAATATCAGATTTCATTGCTTATGCAAACACTGTCCAAACTGTGTAAATGTAAACAATGGTTTCCATTAATTTGCCTTGAGTTCCCTAAATATTTATTATAAATAATATTTAGTGTCTGGTATTGGATAAATTCTCAATAGAAGTTAAGTAATTCTCTGTGCTAGGACCAGAGTCATTTCCCACAGTTGGTGTAAAACTTACCTTTATACAGGAAGAGTATTTTTCTTAAGTCAAAAGTTAAGATGTAAAAAACTTGCCAGAAAGTGTAGGCTGGCATCGAGCTGCCTGTACCATCTTGTGATTCATCACTGCAGTATTACCCTGTTCAACACACTACTTTTGAAGCCATTATTCCGTACCCTCTTTGTGCTAAACATGTGTCATCTTCTTCAGGTGATGCAGTGCTTTCAGAGAAGCAATTAGTCGCTGAGGGCCACTAGGCAATTCAAAGATGTCTATGGGGAGACAGTATCAAAGACACTGCGAGCTCTAAAATTAACATCAAAGTTATTATATCCAAAAGAAAAACTTGTATCTACTACTGCTCTCCCAGATGCAAACCTTTTTGTTTAGAACACTTTGTGTATCTCATAGCTATGTTGTTCACAGTTTTTCTGAAAGTTTGTTTGTTTTTCCCCATGGAAGCAAGAAATTATTAAAAGGAAATTAAAAAAAAAAGAAGTCATTTAAGCGTTCATATCTGTTGAAGTCTGGTTGGATGTGGCCCAGAAACTGCTGGCTAAAGGGGTTTTGGTGCAATGCAATAATTGAAACTTGATACAAGTATGTTACACAAGACTGCAAATAATGGGTCCATTTAAAGAATTATAGAATTATCCAATCTTGTCATCACTAAGTAAAATTCTAATTCAAAATGCTACAGTGAATGGAAGTCCAGATGCGCAGGCTTACTATTGTCAATCAACTATCATCTGGGACTATTTATCAGAGCAAAAAGAGGAGAACATTGAAAATAAATTTTGGACAGTTGTCAAATTTCATTCTTGCCATAGTTAATCACAAGCTCTAAAATGTTCTTTACTCTGAAAAACAAAACTGATTAGAGATCTGGTGACTGTGAATACAGTTTTAATGATTGCATAAAAGATTAGACTCAAAAAAGATCTTTGTTTCAAAACAACTGAAAAAAGGCCCCAACAACTACCACTTTCCTCCATACTCTGTTTTTTAAATTTCTGTTGCTACATAGGTTGCCTCTTTTGTTCACATTCCTTCTAGTTGTGCCTTTGTAGAGGCTTTTTGCTTTTATAGTAAGAACTAATCTTCTAGAAAGTCTAGAAAAGTTCTTTAATAGTTTGGTGTGGACAAAAATCAAGTTGTTTTCTCAGCAAAGTCCTCTCTGTTCTACAGGTGCAGAGGCCCCATTTAGATTCTCAGGACAATAGACAATATTGCTTGATTCTGACTTTTGCTTTTCAGATAGAGAGAGAGCTGTTACAAAATGCTGAAGAAATAGGTCCTTTGGAATTCCTCAAGAGCAATAAAAGTGAGAAAAGGGTCTGGGTTTAGACAAACATGTGTTAAATATAACCTAAAATTGGAATTCGGTATTTCAGTGCTAAATGAACAAAACCTGAACAAAATCCCATGGATGATTGTAGTAGATTAAAGGAAAGAATAAAATTAACGGCCAGATAAAGGACAAATGTTCAGTGTCTGATTATTTAGATTTTGATGCTAAACTGAATATACAATATTAGTAGTTTAAACATTTTCAGAAATATATTCAGAAGATCTGTATCTACCACCACATACCAGTCAATTTTCTCTTCCTGTTTTTTCTTTGAACATAATTTGAAGTACTGTGTTATGTCTTTAGTGGGTGATACTGATACAAATTATATTTCTTTCAATGAACTTTCAGTGAATTGTATTTCTTTCAGTATTTCTTTCTTTTATTTTCAGTGAACTAATTATGAAATGTGCAAAGCAAAGTAATTTCATTGAAATTGGCAAAAGCATGCATGCTTGGAAAAGTTCTTTCAATCATTCACAAAACAGTATTCTCTAAGGAGGTTGAAAAGTGTGACTAGCATTGCGCTCTGCTGTGTTGGGTAAATGTTTGTACTTCATTGCTTTTCATAACAAAACATTTTTCTGACAATGTGTGAAAGATTCACATGAAAGAAAGAAGAATGTGGTAATTGTCTATTTTTCATCATACAAAATTTCTGTGTGCTTTTTGATTGAAATAAAAAAAAAGGTTGTTATTATTAAGCTATGATAGCAAATTGCTTATATGCTGAAATAGCAACTAAATTGTACAATAATTTCTTCTGACTGTATGTACCTGGAACACAAACAACAAAGAAATTTTAAAAATCATCAGTGCAGTTCACTGCTGAACGCTGACATAAACTGATTAATTATCTACAGGGGAGATTTTCTAAATCACTAAGGTACCCAGAGAAGCAACTGAACTGAAAGTTAATGGCATTTCTATTCCTAAGTCTCTTTGTTGTTTTTGAATGTTCAGCTTCCACATGAACATATTACAAATGAAGCTGTTGAAATACCTGAAAAAATCTGTGTGTTTTCTATTTCTTCTTTTGATGCTTAATGATTCTTGTGGTCAACACTTATCTTCCAAAAATGCATACACTTTAAAAATAAATTACCTTGCCATGCCTTAATCAACAGGCAGATCTAATTTTCTGGACATATGTTGAAATTTTCCATAGGAGAATTTTTTTTCTGATGAGATTTTGAGTTTAACTTGGCTGGGTTCCTTACCATTAAGAGAGATTTGTCTTGTCATATTTGGTATACTTTCTGAAATGCTGCTCAAGATGAGGAACTCAAGGCTGGATATTCATCAAGCTTGTGTCTTTTAAAAACAACAAAGAGTTTCAAAGCCAATACATCAAGTTTGTGAGAATATTAGTTTTGGGTATTAGTTTGGGTAGATTGTTTTTCTAACTAGACAACATATGAGAGCTCTCAGTTTCAAGGAAAACTGATACTGATGTGATGCTGGTTTTGTTTATGATTTTGTTTGAAAATATTTTAATGAAAATGTTTGATTGGTTTTTATATATTTCCAATGGCTATTTCTTGGGCTGGTACCAAGGAACTCTGGGGGTAATAAAAGTGTCACTGGCTTCCTGTTTTCTTATCCTTGCTGATTTTGATCTATATTACTGTGTAAGAATAACTTAAGTCTGAAGTCATGTGAGGGGGCCTAAGTCACTTTAGAAATTCATGATCCCCCTCGATTGCAATACCTGAGGGATTAATAATTTTTATCTACATGGTATCTTACAGAGAGACTTGGTTCAAGAGAGTCAATACTGAAATATGAGCTAAACACTCACCTTTTAGGAATGTCAGATTTAGCTGTTTAATCAAACTTCCAAACATTTGCTAAGTGGCCTCGTGATTACATGCCAAGCTAGACTGGGATTGTCTATCCATCTGAATATTTAATATTGTAAGGAGTAGAGCTGCTCCAACAGGAAACATAGATTGTTAATTCTTTTTCTTTTATTTTTCTTAAAATTTCCTCCCCTCTACCCTCCACCACTTCTCTTTGTGTCTTCTCAGCTAGATTTCGTTTGAAATTTACAAACGAGTGTGTGGTGAGGCTCATGTTTCTGACTGCATCCTTTTGCTTTTATTGTTTCTGAGAATATCCCTGTATCTCTGTGTTGTGTATGTTAATCTCCAGAATTCTCATTAATAAAAACATTCAAAAGTTAATAAAAAGAAAATTCACTTTCCTGAGAATACTGAGCACATCCAAGTATTGTAATTCCTTTTTAATACACTTTGTATTATAAAGGGTCTGTCTGAAATCAGACCTGACTGAATGGGATACTAACAATATTACGGCATTACATTTAATTAGTGAAGACAAGAACCTTCCTTTTGAGAGTCCTTAATTTGGTGCATTGATCAGCCTCAAAAAAATTCAAAGACAAGGACAATTATGTCTTCTGTGTCGAAATTCTGTGTCAACTAATCCATTGCACTGACTCCTGAATCTCTGGAATTTAACATAAATAGTATAATGGAAAGCAAATAATTAAAATATTTTTATTTGACTTAATTGTCTTTGTTAACCACTGGTAGATCATTAAATGAAGTGAAATTTATTTTTTATTAAATACACTTTACACACAGTATAAAGTATACTTATTACTGTGTACTTTATATACAGTATACTGAATAAAATTGTATATTTCAACAGAAATAGAAAAAACTTAAGAGCAAAGTATAGACAACAGTTTCTTGTGGACAGCTTTATAAGTGTATTGACTAAAATTAAAATTTGCTGTCATACAGTCCTTCAAGCAGCCTGACTTTGATAGGAAATGAATGCAAGATCACATAGTGGTCTAATCCAAGGAGTGATCGTGAATTGCACATATACTGCAGTAATGGACAAGTAACACAACAATGTGTATTTTAATTTTTTTTTCCTTCAGTGTAATGAGATGCAATGAAGCTTCCTTTTGGATGGTATAATTATTTCACTGGCAATTATAAGATATGTAATTAAAGAGGAATATTAAAGAAATAAAGTTTCTGTGTGCCAGACATAATCTTAGCTATGCGTACTCAAACAAAGACAGAATGAAACTTTGAAATTTATACACCAAAAAGGGAGATTCATTAAAGACAAAAGACTCAATCTGATGCTGTGTGTCACTGTGTTGGTTCTTTCTTCCTTATATTGCCTTAGTAATGTGAAATACTCATACTGAGGCAGTCTCTCCCTGGACCCTGAGAGGGTATATGGTTCTGTCACCTATTCTCTGTGTGAGGCATTGATTAGCTTTTGATAATTTATAAAACACCTTCCAAAGGTGTTTGCTGAGTTTACAACTTCCATTGTGCATTACCTGGGAAACTTTCTGGACAAACAGGTTGTCAAATATATATATGCAATGCTCATGAAAAAGCCTGCTGTTTTGGGTGAGCAGAGACCTCTGCTCAAAGTAGTACCTACTTCTGTTTGAAATAAAGACAGCTCTCTGTGAACAAGAACAGTAAGAGAACATGTCTGAAAACTAGCACATAAGGAAATGTAGCTTCTAAAGCACTACATACACACTTTCATTTGCAAAAGGCACCCTAGAAAAAGGAAGGCTTTAATATTGCAAAACCAAATACTTAGCAATAAAGAGATGTTAACCAGCAACTTCTTTAACACCAATACAATGATTCTTAATTACACCATCAGATACTAGTTTGTTTATTAATTTCTGTTAAACTGATAAGAAAGATGTTCAATATTTACTTTGATCACCATTGTTCACTATGTGGCTTTACTTATTTGTTGTGCATCATCTGAATTCTGAACTTTATAATTGTTTTCTTTTGTTTTGTTGTTGTTGCTGTTTTCTCCAGGGCTCTTATCAGCCTAATATCTTATTACTTATCAAACATGAATGAACTAATCTTCCCAGTTCTCCTTTGAGAGTGAAACTGGTAGGTCTAGAATTTTTTTGATGGTGGAGAATCCTAGCTCAGTGAGAGAAAAAGTATCACTTTCAAGCTGTCAGGAATGCCAAGCAGTGTTGGTGTACAAAATCCAAGGACTTTGTCTTAGGTATGTGCTAAATTTTAAGTAATTTTTAATGCTGGGCATGTGGCAATTTGTGCATGGTCTAAGGTGATGGAGTGCTCTGTGGACTTACTAGCTAAAAGAGAAAGATAATATCATTTTTAGGAGGGGCCCAGTACTGCTTACTTTAAGGGTGGATGGAATTTCTTTAAAAGCCCGTCTTGAACTGAGTTCAGAAAATTCACATGAAGGAGACAGGCATTGAAACTAAGCTCTGTGGAATAACCCAGTCATGTCTGTACTACACTGTAGTATGTTGTTGTCATGAAGTGATAGGTCTTGGTCCTCCCAGCACGAAAGGGGAGGAGTGCCTTCCTTTGCCTGTATTTCTGACAAATAAAACAAATGACGTAAAGAAATAACTTTAAAATAGAATTTTTTTTTTCCAGAATAGAGTGTCTATGAATAATCATGGCTATTTACCTAGGTCTAAGTATAATAGTCCAACGACTAGACTTTTTATGTTTGCCAGAATCACTAAGTTTATGTAACTGAAGACCTGGTGGCACTTTGATTTATTATGATAGATCAGTACTTCACAGAAGAATTAGTCCTGTAATTTACCCAGGGAGGACAATGAAGCCCTTTTTCTGTAAGATTTTTTCATTTCTGACCATGTAGATGTATTCCTTTGGTTTAGAATCCCAGTGTGCGTATGTCTGGGTGTACTAATGACACTAGCAAACAAAGACTAGTTGCTTTGAAAGAAGAAGTTGATGAAGTTTCCAAAGCACAAAATAAATTTACAAAATAAGAAAGGATATAGAGTGCTGTTAACATCCAATTCTTTCTTACCCTGCTTTGGTAACTTTTCATTTACATATTTATTAACTTATGCTAGATCAGGTATTTTTTACAATGATAGGCACAGAAAATAAATTAATTGTAATTAGTTTTATTGCAATGAATAATAAATGAAATTTTTTATAAGCCACTTATTATAGTCTTATTACTACATGGTTTTACTGAGGCATTAAAGTTTGCATTTTAATTTGAGAATATTGGCACTGTATTAATTTACAGTATCCTGCATTCTTAGGAATATGAAAACCCATTGTTTATTTTTATACATTTTAGTTGAGATAGCTGAACAAATTGCTAATTTTTCTGAATGTTCACAGAATCACAAAATGGGCAGGGTTGGAAGAGACCACTGGAGGTCATCTACTCCAACCTCCCTGCTCAACCAGTGTTCCTGACAGCACATTACTCAGGATTTTGTCCAGGTGGGTTCTTAATATCTCTAGAGAAAGAGACTCCAAAACCTCTCTGGGCAGCCTGTTCCAGTACTTGGTCACTCTCACAGTGGAACTTCCTGTAGTCCAATTTCTGCCTGTTGTTTGTCATCCTGTTGCTTGGCACCAGCAAGAAGAGTCTGGCTCCATCTTAATGGCACTGCCCTTTTGGATACTTGTATGCATTGACAAGAACCCCTCTCAGTCAGCTTTTCTCAAGGCTCCAGCTCCCTCAGCCTTTCCTTGTAAGAGAGATGCTCCAGTCTCTTAATCATCTTTGTCACACTCGTCTTGCTCCAGTAGCCCCATGTCTCTCTTGTACTCAGGAGTCCCTAACTGAGCACAGAACTCCAGATGTGGCCTCACTAGGATTGAATAGAGGGGGAAGGATCACCTCCCTTGACCTGCTGCAAGGCTTTTGTTCCTGCAGGCTAGAAGGCTCCTGGCTGCCTTTGCTGTTAGGGTGCATAGCTGACTCATAATAAATTTGTTGCACACTAGAACATCCTTGTGCTTTCCTTAAAAGAAAAAGCAAAGCATAGCAAAGCTGTTTTCCAGCTGGCAGTTTCCCAGGAAGTACTGGTGCCTGGGTTAATTCCTCCCAGGTGAAAGACTTTGCATTTGCCTTTGTTAACTGCTTGAGATTTCTCTCTGCCCTCTCCAGCCTATCCAGTTGCCTTTGAATAGCAGCATAACATTTTGGTGTAACAGTCACTTTTCCCAGTTTTTGTCATCTATGAACTTTCCAAGCGTACACATTGTCCCAACACACAGGTCACTGATGATGAGGTTAGACAGTATTGGCACACGTATTGATGCTGAAGTACACAACTAATGATCTGACTGCAACTGGACTTGCCACTGCCCTCTCTGGGCCTGACGGTTCAGAGAATTTTCTATCCAACTCTCTGACTACTTGTCTAATCTATGCTTTGTCAGATTACCTTTGAGGATGAGAAGGTTTCAGAAGCATTCCTAAAACTGAGGTGACATGCTCATCCATGAAGCTCTACACCTCATTGTAGGAGCCTGTAAATTTGGTTAAACTTGATTTCCTCTGTATAAATCCTTGCTGACTATTCTCAATCGCCTTGTGTCATCCATATATTTGGAATGGAGTTTTGGGATTAGTTACTCTACCGCCTTCGTGGAGACTGATGTGAGACTTATATTCCACAGATCGTCTTTCTTGCACTTGAAGACAGGAGTAACCTTTGTTCTTTTCCAGCCTTCAGAGACGTCTGCCAATTAACATGGCCTTTCAAATATAATTGAGAATGGCCTCATAGTGATTCCAGAAAGATCCTTCCATTGGGCCCACTAACCTGTGCATGTTTGCTCAAGTATTCTCTATCCTGGTCCTCCATTCCTGAGGGTATGTCTGGCTTCCTCCAGACTTTCCCTCTGGTCTCAAGACCCAATGAATGCATCAAGGCCTGTTACTGGTAGATACTGAGACAAAGAGGGCACTGACCTTTCTCATGTTTTTGTCACAAGTTCCCAGCCTACTCAGTAATGGATCCAAGTTTTCCCGTGTCTTTCTTCCTGTTTGTGTTCTTGTAATGTCCTTTCCTGTTGCCTTTGACAGCTCTTGCCAGATGCAATTGCAGGTATTTATTGGCTTTCTTTATCCCATTCTTGCAAAACTAAACAGCATCTCTATGCTTCTGGATTCTTTGTCCCTCTTTCAACCCCTTTTGCACTTCCTTTTTATTTCAGTTTCAGGCAGGCCCCCTGCCACCTCTGCTATTTCCTGCTTGTTGGAATGGACCTTTTTTGAGCTTGAAGGAGGCATCAACGAGCTTTCCCGGACTCTTCTCTCTATGGGGCTGATATGGTACATCTCTGTTGAAGGTAAGGTCTGAATTCCTCAATCCAGGCTATGATTTGCTTTTTTTCCTTGTGTCCTCTTTCCCAGATCCTGAACTCTACCATCTCATGGTCTCCACAGCCAAGACTGCTCAAAACTTTTGCCTCCAAAGACAGTTTTTCTCTGCTTTTAAGTGTGAAGTCCACTATTCAGTGTTGTCTCCTTGATCACCTGGGCTAGGAAGTGTTTCTTAATGCACTTCAGATAAGTCTTAGGTATTTTGTGCGTGCTGTGTTGCCTTTCCAGAAAATATGAGGGTGATTGAAGTAATGCTTGCAAACCAGGGCCTGTGAATGTGAAGCTACTTCCAGTTGTTTCAGGAAGGCCCTGTATCAGATGCCCACCGTAACATGACTTGTAGTGTTCTGCCTGCCAACCTTGGACTGTATGCCCTTGCCTGGCTCCTGAACAGTCCCAAGGAAGGTATGCATTCCATGCATGCACTTCCATGCCTTCCACTCTCACAAGAAGTGTAATGTACACTCTTTGCAGCATGTGCTTCCTGAGCTCTTCAGCTGTTTCTTGCAGGTCTCCAGTCATGTGAGTCATCCTACAGTATGTCCAAGTGATTCCAAGGAGGTCACAGTCATGTAACTGCATACAGACTTGTGACTCCTGCTGTTAGTTTCCCATGTTACAGGCATTGGTGTAAAGGCACTCAGAGAGACATCCAAGTTTACTGATTCCCCAGAAAAGGCTTCATAGCTGTCTCCATCACATTTATACTAACTTCTTTCAGGAAAGGATACTTTCTTCAAAGAAGCCTAGGGTTCTCAGCATAACTGTGTCTTTTGTAACCTATCTTTAGGTAATAACTTATGTATTTTTCTTTTTTGTAACACGAGTCTTATACTATAGACTTTACTCAGAATATATTATATTCATAGAATTTTAATATTTCAGAAGCAGGAATTGAATAATGCTATTGGATGGCATTCATGTCAGACATGTATGCAATTTTATCCTGTTGTGTTCATTGAGATGAGACATTTGATCATGGCTATACGTGATAACACACTAAAGTATTCTGACTCTCATCTGTTGGTTGGTTGGAGTTCACTGACTTTCATCACTATGCATTTTTTGAACTAATATAAATTATATGAAGTGTGGATAATTCTGACCTGCTTGAGTCATGATGAAAGCCTGTGCATTGTTTTACTTAGCAAGTTTTTTGTTCAAGTATGAAAGAAAAAAATAAACTTTACAGTCTTGGAGGAGTGTTTTTTCCCCCTTTCCTTTTATCTTTTCCCTTAATTTCAGCTGCGGGTCAAGGATGAAATTCAAATCACTGAAATGAGTGAAAAATTTCACTTTTAATTTGTAGACTTGAAAAATAAAAAACTTGGAACTGCATTACACCTACGTTTTTTTCTACTTTAAACACTTAAAGGTTTTAGAGGCTAAACTGATGAACAGAATCATTGTTACTCAGATAATCAAAATTCTGATATTATCTCTGTAGTATGTCCAGAATTTTTGAGAAGGATTGTATGACTTCAGAATATAAGTATACACATGGATCAATGAGTTCTGATTTAATGTATTTTTTGTCTACATTCATCTCTTTAAAAAAATGAAATGTCACTATTGAAGAGTACTTCAGTACTATATAAAATTTAAAAAGAAAATACTTAGGAAATTTTTAATGTAGGTTATGACTCTCAATCCTTTAATAAACAACATCAAGGAGCAGATATTTCAGCTGCTGATCTTGTTGCTGAATTTTCTCTTTTAGAAATGATAAGTAGTTTCATATTTTGAATTCTGGAAATATTCAAAATTTCCAGATTCCGAAATGTTCAGGTTGAAAACCTTCTGTTCTGGGAGCCTTGCAGAAGGCATTGTGCTTGAGGAATTATATCTGGTCTCTTTGGCCTCATACTTAGAGCTTGAGAAATCTGTGTGCTATTGATATAACCTGTAGCTTACAAGATGTTTGGGAAAAGTAAACTGTGTATGGATCAAAGGATAGAGTGTAGTCATCCTAGCTGGAAGACTCTTGCACACTGAGGAGTCAAATATCAGTTAACCCCTCTTCATGGGGGTGGTGTTTGCATCATGGCATAGGAAAATCCATTCAGCAGTAGGAATATGGGGTTGCCAATATCTGAAAGAACAAAAGATTACTCACTATCTATAGTCCTCTTTTTACTTTATCTTATTAAACATCTAAGTCATTTGTTGTTGAGCCTTTTTTGTTGCCAATCATTTTCCCTTTGTCTCTGTTTCTGTCTCATTCCCTATGCTGTCTTCTCCCCCACCGGTGCAAAACCCCTTTTTTGACTTTTTTACTAAAGATAAAAAAATGTTAAGTACTAAAATGACCATTACACAGTGTGATTAAAAATTAATTTTTATCAAAATAAATGTAAATATTTAAAATAATAATCCAAAATACTGAACTTGAAAAAGAAGTATGACATTTGATATATTGAAGGTAATTATTTATTTTCAGATAATTCAGAGTTTGAATATGCTGGAGTTTGTTGATGGGCTGAAGTAATCAAGTTATGAACAGTGAAAATAATAACAGTATACTGTATGCTACAGTTTCTGAGCAAGTTATGTACTTTAAGTGTATAGAATAAGATCTTAATTTCTTCAGTAATAGTACAGTTCCCATTCTATTTATTAAGTGAGATATGGTGATGAGTATAATCCTAAATAAGGGTGCTAAAACCCACCCTGTTCATCACTTACATATAAAATTGAACTGGAACAGATTTTCTGTGCAGTTTTACCCCACCACCCCCTTTATGTAAGTGGAATTTATCCCCACCATCCAATTCTTGATGTAAGTGGAATTTTGAAATGCTTTGTGACATCCCCACCATTGTTCTGCCTTTAGATTTAGTAATAAGGCCTCAGGAGATTTGAGTTCAAGTGTTTATAGTAAAAGGTAGTTTGGAGATGTCCTGACTTCCATGTCATCTAATCTCTGTAGATGCTCAGTGAACATGTAATCGTTTCTTTCTCTTGCATGTGGGAAAATAGATGTGTAAGTGGAGTTAAAGTAACATGAGAATTTGAAATTACCAGCTTTTTTTTTTGTTGGTTTAGGAGTTTTATTAGAGTGGTAAAACGTCTCTCTCTATTCCAAGTTTTCTGCTTGTGAATATTCCCATATTTTTTCCAGTGTATGAATACTTCATATTGCTTAATTTTGGTCACAGAAACTTGATTTTGTTTCCCACTGATGAGTAGCTAGACTTCTTTGATTTCTAGAGGCGATGTGCTTTCATAGTTCTATTATAATAATAGGGACCATCAGAGTAGATTTTATTCCGATTCATCCTTTATATCTACTTTCTGTGTGCATTTTCTCCTGCTGCTTTTATGTATCTCCAAGGAGAAAACAACAAGGAAGTATACAGCCAGAAAAATACAAAAGTATAACTAAAGTAAATTCATTGGTTAGAAATTCTTTTCTCAAAAAAAAAAAAATTGATCCTCCATGAAAAACGTATCTGTAACTCATGTTGCACAAAATTATATTTTTTTTCCTGTAGTAGTTTAAGTAGCATATAATAAATAGTTTTGAAAGAGGTATTTTCTTAATAATGTAACTCTTTACTGGAGTGTGTTCATTTTCCTCTTCATACGTGACAGTACAGCTTAAGAAACAGCTAACCATTTATCCTGAATTATAGACTTGCAAAGTTAATGTTACAGCAATTAGATACTTTGATCTGGACTAGAACATGTTAACAAAGCCATTAGACAGATTTGCTGTGCATAATGAACATAAAAGATGTTTGTATATGTTTCCAAAAAGGCAGACATTAATTGGAAGCAAAGTATAGCCTTGGGGCATTGGAAGAAGTCTCTTGCAAGTCTTGATTTCAAGCAGATGATTTACTTGCTTTCTTTTACTGCCACTTTTCCTTTAAAATGAATTGAAATATAAAGCTTTCAAAGACTGGTGAGTTTTTAGTCTTTAAAGACTGATGTTTTAGCTTTTAAAAGCCAGTGACTCACAGTATCCTTTGTGACGAAATGTCCAGCACGAAGTTGGTTAAGCACATCACGCAAGGGATCAAGACGAGGCTCACAGGTAGGACCCCCTTGAACTATTCTTATAGTAATTGGGGTCCCATCGGACTGACGACCTGTCAGTACTGGGGTTCTGCAGGGATCCATCTTGGGCCCAGTGCTCTTCAATGTCTTCTTAAAAAACTTGGATGCAGAACTCAAAGGTACACTAAGGAATTCACCAACAGTACTGGACTGGGAGGAGCTGTTGATTCCCTCGAAGACAGAGGCCCTGAAGAGAGATCTTGACAAATCAGGGGTCTGGGCAATTGCCAATGGTATGAAATTCAACAGGGCAAAGTGCTGGATTCTGCCTCTGGGATGGGGCAACCCTGGATGTATGGACAGACTGGGGAACGGGATGCTGGAAAGCTGTGCCATGGAAAGGCACCTGGGGGTCCTGGTCTATGGCAAGCTGAACCTGAGCCAGCAGTGCCCTGGAGCCAGGAGGGCCAACCCTGTCCTGGGGGCATCAGGCACAGCATCACAGCCAGGCAAGGGAGGGGATTGTCCTGCTCTGCTCTGAGCTGGGGCAGCCTCACCTCCAGTGCTGGGGACTGGTTTTGGTGTCACAATGTAAGAAGACTACAAAACTATTAGTGAGTGGCCAAAGGAGGGCTGTGAAGATAGAGAATGATTTAGAAGAGAATCTGTATGAGGAGTGGCTTGGTCTGTTCAGCCTGGAGGAGTCTGAGGACAGACCTCACTGCAGCTACAACTTCATTGTGAGGGGAACAGGAGGGGCAGGCACTGATCTCTGCTCTGTGCTGACCAGTGACAGGACCTGAGGGAATGGCCTGAAGCCGTATCAGGTCAGGTTTAGGTTGGACATTAGAGAAAGATTCTTCCCCCAGAGAATGTTTGTGCACTGAAACAGGATCCCCAGGGAAGTGGTCACAGCACCAGTGGAGTTCATTAAGCATTTGGACAAGGCTCTCAGGTGCACGGAGTGATTTTTTGGGTTGTCCCGTGCAGGGCCAGGATATGTTTTTTTAGGTACATTCCAACTTGAGACATTCTAGGGCTCTCTGATTTTTTTTTCTATTATTCTGTGTCTCATGATTCAATAGCAGGATTTCTACATACAGGAAATACCATGCTAGTACCTAAAGTAGACGAATAATCTGCGTATTTTGGGGTTTAGATAAAAATATCCTATTTTTTGGCACTGCTTATTAGCAGTGGAAATTTTAGTTTTAAACTTACATACATATATATGATTATGGCAAAAGTTCTGTCTTGTAAGCAAGTCCACACTTCTAAAGTACACAAACACAATGTTAATGATTCTTTTATTCAGATTTTGCTCTTCTCTTTATCTACAGTGTTTGTAGATATGCATAAACTGCATCACAGTCAGTTTATATTCTGAAATTGGAAAGCCTGTCCAGAAAAGAGTAGACATATAGGGAAAAAGCACAGATCAGATTAATTCTTCTACTTATTTTAAAGAATATCTTTTTACAGTGCAAGAATACTGCAAGTTGTAGTCTTTAAAAATGGCAACTCAGGAGAAGGGGAATTTCTAAGCATTCTGGAGAAATAGTATTTATGTCTCAAAACTATTCCAACCTGTTTATATGGGCTAAAAGTTATTGCCTGAGAGATCATAAAAGAAGCACACAAATTAAGATACCTGAATGTGAGTGTGGAAGATATTTTTCACTATTTCACTATTAGAACGTTCTGGTGCCTTTTTAATACTTAAATCTTACTCCTGGTATAGCTGTTGTATTTTACAGAGATTAAGACTTTCATCTGGTTTGATATGGTGACTGGCATGTGATTTATATTTGCATTTCAGGATGATTTAAAATGTGCACCAAATGAAGAATCTGTCTCTGCTTCTGCTCTGAAGAAGATGCCAGAGCAGATATAAATGGTGCAGATTGTTTCTGTTTGTGGGAACAAGCCCTGTCAGAGTTTGAGCTGCTGGTGCCCTAGCATTGTCTGGGGTCTCTGGCACTTGCAGTAGACTCCTTCAAAGTACAATTAATGGTGGCACTTTCACAAATGATTCCACCAATCACAGCTGTGTTGGTAAGCTACATGTCATCATCTGGCAACACATTTCACTGAGAATGAACCTAGCTGATTAGGAAAAGAACTTTAGTCATGTAAGATCTGTTGGGTTTGGTCGTTAAAGAGGAGGTAACTATATATAAAAGCAGGCTTAGTTATTACCTAGTCTTGCCCTATGAGCTCTAATGCCTCTAAGTTGACAACTTCAAAAAGTCTCTGCAGCCTGGCATCTAGAGAGGCATGCAAGCAGCCAGCAAACAGCCTGCAGTATTGTTGCTCCAGGCAACCAGCTGTTCCTGGAGAGAATCTGCAGCACTGAACAGCACACAGCTAAATAACCTGTGAGATGGCATTGTGTCTCCTTTTACACTTACACTTCTATTATTTGAAATAAGATAAAAAGTGCTCATATTCAAAGACAATTATTGGATTCATTAATTAATGGCTTTTGCTCATTTGGGAAAAATACTTGATAGACTAGGACAAGAATTATTTTTGTGCTATCAGTGAAAACAGTGTAATTATCCGAGATAAAATAACTTGATGGATTCAGGATAGAAGAAGTTTCATTTGAAGTGATGATGCAGTCACTCTATGTTTTGACATTCTTCTTCCTCCCTGAATATGGAATACCGAATTAGCCTGCAGACAGTGTTAGAATTTATTTTGAAAAAATAACGACAAATATTGTCAGCTGTTTTTGTCATCTTAGCACAATTCTACAGAACAGAGAGAAAGTGAAAAGTGGCTGATGGTGGAGTGATTTAAATGCATGACTTCTTATTTTCGCATGTTTAAGCGGGAGGGTACCAGATCAAGTGTGCTCATTTTCTCTAAGTGATCAAATGATGACTGTCTCCAGACAATGATCAGAGTAGATTGTGATTCAGAGCTTTCCTTGTGCAAAGATTTCATTATGAAGAAGGACCAATTTTAAGTCAAATGGTTTTAACTTGAAAACATTATTCTGAAAGTATGCTAATGAAATAAATTTTTCAGTTTCGAGAAATAACTTTGGGCCTTTCAGTTCAGCAGTGAAATTTCTGAAGTAGAAATAGATACTTTTTACAGACAGTATTTTATTTTGTTTTTTTTAAAGTGCTATTTTCAGTCTGAAAGAGACAGAAATACCTGTAATACACGAAGTCTAAAGAAAAGCAGTTGATGAAGCAGGAAATATCAGCATAATGATTTTGTTCTTATGAATGCAAAGGACTTTTAAAGTTTATTATTATAATAATTTTCTGTCTACTGTTTGCTGTTCTCATTCACAGTTCAAGGCCCAAGTTTCAATGGTAAGTCCTATGGGTCATTCACTGAGTCATTTTTCACATATAAAGCATCTAGCTTTATTCAGGTTATATGCGTACAGTAATTGCAGCAAAATTCAATTGGTTGGTTGGAATATAATTTTCTGGTTATAATAAGACCCATTGCTTTAGCTGCAGTTCTGAGTTCAGCCTGATATCGATAGATAAAGCTTATAATCACCTTCCCTCCATCTACAGAACTATAAATCTTGAAAATTTTATTTCTGCATCTAACAAAGAGCATTATAAGTAGCTGCATTCTATTTTCTGGAAACAGCGTTCTTGAACACTCATCACACTGGTTTTGGCTGGGTTAAAGTTAATTTTGGTCATAGTAGGTGCTATATTTTGGATTTGTCACCAAAACAAATCTAAAATAGTTTTGGGATATTTTTGTTATTGCAGAGCAGTACTTGCACAGCATTAAGGCCTTTTTGTCCTTCTCATGCTGGCATACCAATGAACATGACAGGACTGGGGACACAGCCTGCACAGCAGACCCCAACTTCCCAAAGGGACATCCCATACCATGGGTGTCACACCCACCAGAAAAAGCTGGAGGAGAAAAAAAGAGGAAATTCAGAGTTTGGACTTAATGGCATTTATCTTCTCAATTAACAATCATGATGGAGCCCTCTCTTCCTTGAAATGGCTAATTGTCTGCTGTTTGATTAACAAGTAAATAGGAATAGCAAGTGAGATCCTTATTTACTTTTCTTGTGTGTGCAGTTTTTGCTTTATATATTGAATAGTCTTTACCTCAACCCACAAGTTTTCTCACTTTGACCCTTCTGGTTTTCTCCCCCATTCCAATAGGGAAGAATAGAGGGAGGTTAGTAAGCAGCTCTGTGGCTTTCTACTATCACCTGTGGCTAAATAGCAACAGAGGTACTGAAAGTAGTATACAATGTTCTTGCTTTTTTCATGTGTAGTCATTGCATTCCAATTTTATGGAATTTGATTTTTTAATATGTCAGTGAAGCCAGCTGTGATAGCATCCATAAATGCACATAAATTTTCTCACAGGAAGCACCAGTATGTTTGATAGAAGAACTTTCCATCCAAACAGCTAGAAAAAGTGGTGTCAGTCTTGTAATATAAATAATAGTAATCCCCCTATTTAGTAAGCTTGAAATCTTTGTTCAGAAATAGTTATATGTTTTGACAAAAGTCACAATATATACTGCCTATTAAAGAAAAATGGTAACATTTGGCTTATGTTATTCAAGTGTATACCCTATTCTTCAGCCTTTAACATCCCGACCACAATTTTTGAAATATCAGAGCATTTTCCAGATATAGTTTGCCAGTGTTTTGGTTTATTTATTGTTGAAATAAATAGTTGAAAGCAATGTTCATCAAAACAATTTACAATAGTTAGTTCAGCAGAGGAAGAAATTAACCAAGATACAAGGTCAATAAAGGACTTAGGAGCAAGTACGAATGTTGATAATTGTGCTATTTATAAATGGCTTACCTAATTATTCGGTGATATACAGCTTTCTTTATTGGAAAACACAGAAGTTGTTTAATAGCACATTGCATCAAAACACAATGGTTCAGAGCACAGAGTTGGACTACCATCAGAATATAAATGTAACAGATGTGTTTTATTGGCATCTACCCTAGAAGGATTATTGGTGTACAAAGATGAAGGCATAAATTTGGCCAGAGAATAAAGAATTTTAATCCTTTTGGGACGTTGCAAGTATGCAGAAGAAAAGATGGTGTTAACTGGGATAGGAACAAAGAGTACTGTAATATTTCCTTTCAAAGTTCAATTTATGTGAAGAAATAATAAGACATCTCATCTCAAATCTGACAGAATTAATTATTTTGAAAAATACTCTTTGCATAAAAATGGTGCTGGTTACATTATAGCATATAAAAGTGTATGGAGTAACCATGACAATTAGAAACATCAAGCTAATTAAATCTGCAAAGTGTTTTGCTTCAAAACCAGAATGAAATGGAACTCAGGTAATCAGTAAGTGTTTGACTGGATCCCTTAGTATCAAAATGGACACATTTGAAAAGACAGCAAACATAATAAATGCTAGTGAACAAGCTGTTTGCAATTGCAGAAGAAATGTCAGCACTTTTAAAAACTAGAAAAAGTGTCTAAATCAAGTTATGTACTTGCAATATCATATTTCCCTTTTACTTTTTCATTCCCTATCATGAGAACTACCAGAGAAAGTGATATTGTGTGTCATTGGATAAGAAAGATATGACTGTCAAGTATGGAAAACTTCAAACAAATATATAAAGTTTGTGTTGGGGAACTTCTGTGGTAGACAGTTTGTGTTAAGATACAGCACTTAAGGCTATATTAACAAGACAGCTAACAAGAAACTCCTAAAAAGTTCTTTATTGAAAATCAAAGGAACACTCTGTACCCTTAAATATAGATTTTGAAATTTAATGAACTTTTAAAATATTTTGATTACATCGGATACTTGTAGTCAAGAATTTTGTCAATACTCTGTAGCTTAGCTGAGACAGCATCTGTAGTTACACCTGTGAACTCACGAAGAGTGGAAAGAATGTTTTGGTGTTTTTAATAGCATAATTTAAAGTAGAAGAATGTGAACATATGGAGAAGAGATGAAAATGCCTTAGGAACTTATTTCTTTCTGTTCTGCATTTACAAATAAAGACACAATTAGGGAAAAACCCCAACAAATGAAAACCAAAGAAAATTTTAAATTACGTATTTTCAATCTCAAACCTTTTATTTTGAGTTTCTGTCCAGTGTAATATTTACAGTAGACTTACACAGTATTGAAAATAGGATTTTTAATGGAAAGGCTCAGAGCCCTTCACTGCAGTAATGTGAGAAAGAAAGCCATAACCCAGTGCATATTAGAGTTCTGTGCATTTTTGCAGTGGCTTTTCTAGTATTCTAATGTATTTTGAACACATTTCTTCTCAAACTGGTTTTAAACATTGCAATATTACATTTTTACCAAATGAATGCAAAAAGCTATTTTTTAAAACCCCCTTATTTTATATATTTTATATTTTATTTATATTTTATATATTTCTTTTGATATCTATATCAGATATGCTCCAAGCAAGAGCATTGAATTGAATTTGTATTCAACCTCTGAAAACCTGATTCACTCCAGCCTAATGCCGAACCATGATTGCAGGAGTTAGTCATGAAGAAAATAGAGAAAAAGAGAAAGCCGACCTGCAAAAAGTCATCTCAGCTACAGAGCCTAAGTGAAAGATAATTGTACAGTGCAATTCACTAAGTTCATATATAAGATGGCTTCTGCATTCTTAACTCAAATTTTGAGAAATGTTTAGAAATTAAACTGTTACAATTTTAGTGCCTCAGTGAGAAAAATTTTTCTTAGTTCTGAAACAATTTTAGAAATGCAAACATAGCAATCGTGCATTATGATCACCAAGGTCACAAGACCATTTTTTCCTCCCATTAGCATAGTCTGATAAATGTAGTGTAAAGCCTCCTGCCCAGATTCTGGTGCCATCTAGTCTATGTTGAATTCATCACAAGGAATTATATCTTGTAGTAAATAAGTTGATGCTAATCTAGGTACAAATTTCCTTCATGTCATTACATTTGCATGTATGCAAAAGATAGATGATTATTTTCATGCTTTACAACAGAAAAAAATATTAAAGCTTAAAAGAATGAGGCAGTTTCTGCATTCAGGCCTGCTCTTGCATGAAAAATTGTCCTGAGGATTTCTGTAGCTCATGAATTCTGTCCATCTGAATATGGTTGTAAGTCTGACATTCATCATAGAAATTACCTAACTGCATATGAGGTCTCTGAAGTCACATTTCTCATATAATCACTCTTCTTTCTCTGCCCATTCTTGTCATACTTTCTTAATCCTACAGTTCTCAGTCTTAAATTATTATATGAAATCTAGGGCAGGACTCTGTTTTTCTAAAATGGACACAAAAAAGTCAAAAAATTACCAGAGATGGGACTTCAGTTTGATAAAAACTTACAGAGCAGGTGCCAGTATTACTTTGTTATATTTACACTTCTACATCCTTCTACATAGTTCCTGTCATTCCTCAGGGTGGGTTAAAAAATCCTGTGACATAAAAAAGTGCAATGTTTTAATGCTTGTAATGGCATGTTCCTAAGCGATGGAGCATGCAAATTCTGTGGTTGTTTTCAGAAGCCTTCTCACCCTGACTCCTCTACCCAACGGAGTTTTGGAGTGTGATATTATCTGGCTCTCTTTTTTATTCCTCCATTCCAGGGAGAAGAAGGTGCCTTCTTCTTACAGAGGTTCTCATCCTTACATGCAGGCAAGGTGAAATAAGAGCTTTCCTAAAAAGGGCCCAGGGCTAAGAAGAGAATGCCTCATCCCTTTATTTAGGTGAGCAAGAGTTTCTCCTTTGATAAAGCTCTTCAGCATGTGCTGAACTCACAACTCTATAAGTAAGCAAGAATATTAAACACTGATCTCTTCCTGAAAATAAATTATAGTATTTCGATAATGATCCTATCAGTAACTTGGGTTACATGGTATGTACAAAGTTATTAATATTTGCTAAACTGTTATTAAAAAAAGGCCTCAAAAATGTTTTGGTTTAAATTGGTTTAATTAATTTGGTTTAATTTTTGATTTAAAAGGAAAGAAAAATGTGAAATTACAAAAGATGGTTTAGCTGGTAAATTGTAATCTGGCGTAGGTATGGTGGTGAAAGGAGCAAACATAAAACTAACATGGTAGATACATATTTTGCAATACTACTACCTAACAATTATCTATATTAAAGCTGAAAATGTTGCAGAGACACTCTGTTAAAAACAAAGTTTTGACTTCTAGTGGGTAACAAGAATGAGTAGGAAGATTGGTCATGTATCTCTTAAAAAAGAAGAATATCTATTTTCTAAATGCTGGATAAATAAGACTGATGAAAATTTATTATTTTCAGAAAGTGGTGGCAGAAGGACTACTTGTGATAGAAGATGATATCATTAATTAAAGTGTAGCTCTAAAGTAAGGGTTGTCTTTTGCTAGATGTGTAATCAAACGTGCAATTTTAGTAAGACATGGCAAACCTCACTCTAGAAAACATGCTGGTTAGCTACTATATGACAAATACTATGCACGTGAGCTATGGGCTTGTTATGTCACCTCATTTCCCTCATGTTGCCTTCTATTTAGCCTGAAATAGTGTTGTGAGTCCCATTCTCGCTCTGTATTTCATGGAAAGTATTAGCATGTCACATGTAGAAGGTGTCAAGCCGACAGCAGTGGTCCTCATTATTTTGCAAAACAGTATGAAGTGTTCTGATACTTTAGATCTATATGACTGAAAGTGAAGTAAGTGTTAGTTTATGGAAAGTCACCCCCTCGTTGTGTAACCAGTTGTGTTCTCATGAAGACCATTCCTAAACCGAACAAATGTTATGGATTTACTTACTGTGTTCTGGAGATTTCAAATATTAAGATGGGTACAAATTGGCAAGGCAGACAAAGACTGGAAACACTCTTCTGTGCCACAGTGTATGGAGATAGAAAGAAGGCCCCCACAACTGCTCAGAGAACTAGGAGATCTGGGTGACTAGTCAGATGAACCTTTTGTGCTAGCTTTTTGTTGGCAGGGCTCTATTCAGCTTCACTGAGTTGAGCCACCTTTTATGAGCTGAAAGCTAAGTCCACTGTAAAGGCTTCTGATAGTTCAGGATAAATGAGAAAGCAGAAAGAGTGGCTGCATTTTCAGGTTTTCAATTACTTAGTAAGTAGGATTTACAACATAAACTCTCACATGTCGCCCAACTTTCTGTCAAGCAACCGTGCTGCTCATTGAATTACCAAGAGTTTTCGTTCTTCATTGTACATTGTACCTAATTGTACTTTTCACCAATGATGTGACAAAATGTATCAGTCAGATATACACTTTACATTATTAAAGAATTAATTAGACTTAGAGCCCTGTGAGTTTTCTAATTAACAAAGAATCTCAGTAACAATGAAGGCAATCCAATTGTGTCATACTATTTTCTCTCATACTCTCATTCATGATCATCAGGGTATGAACTCAATGACCCTTGGAATTTTGCAAAGTTTATTTTCAAGAAGGAGCTGTACTTCACCTTGGCAGCACTCAGCTGTAAATGAGTTCTCTTCTTTTTCGCTAAATCGAATTGTAATACTTATCATATTGGCTGGAAAAGAGGGGCATTGGTAGCATAAGTCATACGCAGATGACTATAAGGGCTCCTAAGTTAGAATATCCTCAGACCTCTCCAAGAACTTCTGAAGAACTTTGCAAAGTATGATGAGCTCTTCAAAAGAGATCAAGCTGTTTCACAGTCATCCTGTGATGATTTATTAAACATAGATTAGAAGTCCATTTACCTGGTAGTTTGAAGTTTATTGTATTTTTACTCTTTGAGAGATTAAAGAAAGGATAGGGTCCTCCTTCACAGAGGAATTTCTTAACTATTTTCAAAGAAAAACTGAATTGACAGTGTACTGATAACTATGACAAATATTTGTTTTACAGTTAGTTTATAGGAAATCTCTGGGAGACTCCAAGAGGATGGAGTAGAATTAGAGAGAGAGATTAAATGGAATAGGAAAAACCTTCCAGTGCTTGATGACCTACCAGGCCTTTTGAAGTGACAAAGAAAAGGCATTTAAAATGATGAAAAGCCCCCGTTGTCTGATATATTATTCTCTTCTTTCCCAGAAGATGTCCTCATTACCCAAACCAAAATGGAAGAGGACTCTGCAAGTGGAACTTCTAACATCAGTGCTAGATAGAATATGAGTTATAAAAAAAGCTTCTTCATTTAAAAAGAAAAAAATTATCCCTGAAGTATTGTCTTACTCATTGTCTGCACTATTCATTAATTCCACAGGCATATGAATTTCATGATATAATTTACGTTCAAGCAACTATATCTTGTCCTGCAGAATAGAGATGTTTACTAGGGTGTTTAGCATTTACTAGAAGTGAGATTTTAATTTTACGGAGAGTCAATATGTATGCATTGCTTAAATCAGCTAATTCGTACTAAAGGGAAATTTTATTTTTGTTGATCTAGAAGTTCAAAGTTTTAAGGTTTTGATAATGAATCTGAATACAAATTGGGATAGAAGGAATGAAATTTTTTTCCTAGCTAATTTGAGCTTATTTTTTAAATTACTGATTTGATACCAGCTTTTTATTTTAAGTCCATTTTTTGCATACTAGAAGGATGCGAAATGGTATGGACAACACTATACTTTTCCATTTTGATTCATTCAAATGGCTTTAGCAAAAGCTTGGTGGCAGGTAGGCCATCTTCTCTGCAGGCTAGTGAATCTCCAACACTGAGGACTGGAAGTCTTTTTTGCTAGCATAAGGCAGTTTTCTTTAAGGCAAACACTGCTTTTTCCAGAATAGAAGCTCTTGATGTCATTTACCCCTATTGAGCAGGACAGTTTGAAGCTATTCTCATTTGGATTGAAAAGTTTGCCATGTTTTTATGGTACGCATAAACACAACAATGTGAGCACTTACTGGAATCCTCCAAATTTCTAACAGAAATTAATAGCTGCTAAGAAAACATGAAATAGAGTAACGAATAGGGGCGACTTATGTTTAATTATCAGGAAACACTTTGAAAAAGAAACTGGTACTCAGAGGCTTCATTATTTATAATGACCCTCTTTCCTTTGCTTTTTTTTTTTTCCACATTTCATGAAAAGTAAGCATTAATGTAGGACATAAGGATGCTGCTTTTCTATAAGGAGTTATTTGGTACTTTTTGGAAACCTGAAGTTCCCTGAATATCTTTAAAATTTATACTGGTTTTAAACATGACTTGCCTTCGCAACAGTTCTACTTTGTGGTTCTCTTCCTCTCATGTTTCTCCCTCAGCAACAACACTAAATTCATCTTCCAGCATTCTTTGAAGGCAACGACGTGATTGTAATGGTGACAGATGGAGTAATTTACAGCATCTGCTGGTAGCCACCTCAGTGTATATAGGTAGATAATCCACTCTGCCAAAGAAAAGGACCAGAAAGCTGACAGGATTAAACCATTACTGTAACTGTGACTGTGTTCGTGCTGCAGCCTTCCTGCCCTCAGCTTGCATCAGAGTGAATAGGCATGGAAAGTTTTCACTATGAGTGTGAGTATATATTGGGGAAATATTCTAATTCCCCAAAAATTATGGCAAATATAAGTGAAGTTCTGACGAACACAATGGGAATAACTGTTGAGTTGAAAAATACTAGTATGTGTAAACATTGACAACATAAGAATCAAATGTGGCTTAGCAACAACAATCACCTCATAAAAAAATACAGTGAGCTGAGAAGCATACTGGAAAGCCTAGAAACTCAGGCTGGTCTTTCACCCTAACATATAATTTTATAATAGCAGCTAAGTAATGTCTCTGAAAATCTATTGTGATAAAGCTATAAGTTTCTGCTTCCCTTTCTTTTCCCACCTCTGAAAGTGATAAAGCTGTGTCTTGTTATGTGGGTTTGAACTTTTGTTGTAGTACTCAATTTATTAATAAATATGTATAAATGCGCTGGAAAATTGTTAAATTGTTTGAGTTTCAAAAGTATTATTTGTTGTCTCACTTCTCAAGATATGAGATCTTGCTGTTTGTAAGAGAAAACTAATTTCTACAGTCAAGTTTTTTCCACGAACATCCTTTTTTCATGAACACAAAAAAAAAAAACCCAAAAAAGATTTAGAAATATATATCTTACAGATAAAAATATTTGGGTCTTCCTTCCAAATATTTAGGAGTGAAGAGAAAGTCTGTTACAAGGCACTTGGCAGTGGTTTAGATTTCTGCATGGTGGAGAGCATATAAATGAGACGATAAATATCCCTTTATAGAATTTTGATTAGGCTGCAGATTTTAAAGTGAGAAAACTGAGTGACGGTTCTTCTCTGTGGTCTGGCCAATTTGCAGAAGATGTTATCTGTGTTGGAATATCTTTATAAGCACATAAGTGCTGGTAAGTTTTATTTGCATGTGCATCAGAACAAATAAAGGTGTTGATAAAACACCTGAAGCTTCAAAGTCTGGATTTTCCCTCTGTGACGTCCTCCTCTTTGTGAAACGTGCACTAAATCACTTTTTTGAGAAAGAGAGATTTGAATGTGATAACATAAGATTTATTCATTCTGGGAAGTGAGTCATCGTCCACTTTAGACAGCTGGCCAGATTGAAGACGGAATATGCCTTTTAACTGGAGTGGGTGGGTTTTGGTGGTTTTCATTTATTTGTTTGTTTGTGGTTTTTTTGATTGTTGTTTTGTTTGGTTTTTATTGTCTTTGTTGTTGCTTTTTTATTTTTTTCTTCCTGAAACTAAGGGGTATTTGCACACCTTCCTGTAGTGTAAATGTCAGAGGAACATGTAAAATACCCATGTACAATATATGAACAACTCCACTGTAGCTGAATTGGAGTGTACTCACTTATAAACTTTGCAGATGTCTGGCAGAGATATGAATTAAATTGGTTTACAGGCAGGAAATAACAACATGGAATTCCTGTGAGCCTTATTTTTTAAAACCTTAATATTTATTTTATACTACAGCACAGCTAGTTTCTAGTTGCATCTCTGAGATTACTAGATCTTACATATATGTATGTGCGCAAGAATCAACTGTCTCAGGGAGAGCAGGGGAGTCAGAACTGAGAGTTCAATGAGAATTGTGGGTTTCAGCAAATTTTCCTTTCTTTGAAGAGGAATTCCACAGCCATACTGAAACCTTTCTGTGTTAATGAAACCTCACACACACACACACACACATACACACACACACATACACCACACATCTTCTCAAAGGTGTATGCATACTCATAATATGTAGTTCACTGAGTAAAATTGCATTAATGAATATTTTTAGGTGCCAGGTTGATGATTTGTTTATATTGTGAAGTGTTAGGTCTTTTCTTATTACCTATTCTATCAGATTTTTTCATTTATACAGAGGCAAGTGTGTATTTACAAACTGTAGGTACTTCTGTTTTATCCTACTTTGGGTGAGTAAAGACATTTTTCTTCCTCTTTAGTGCTTCCAACAGCCTAATTAACTACCTAAACCAATATCATCTTGCAGAGAAAATCATTCCCCTAATAATAATATTTTACATATAAAACAAGCTCTCATTAAATTTGAGAGTGTTTCCTTCTAATATCTTCAGCTGTTTTCTTGGTCTTGCATTCCATTATTGAAAAGCTAAAAGTTAAAACGTGTTGTGTCTGTTCTTGATCTTGACTGCATGGTTTTCTGTTCTTTTGATGCCTGTGTTTCACTTAGAAACACGTTTCCTGAAGACATTGCAGCATCTAGTGGAAGACACTTAATCTAGCCTTGCTGTGACAACATCTCAGGGATCAGCTATAACTCCAGTGGGATACTGTTTTTCTGCTTTTGGCCTATTGTACCTCTAAGCAAATAAAAAAAACTAGGCCTTCTTTGGATGCTCTGATCCATTTCTGCCTCTTCAGTGTTACAACTCAATAATTTTGTGTGAAAGTCATGTTTAGTTTCCTTCTCCTTGCGATGGTGCAGCTGTATGCGAAGTTGCGAATCTCCTACGGTAGTGCCTCTGCTCGGACAGATTGTTCTTGTCTGTTGCAGACAGGGTTGGTAAGGTGGATATAACACTTGGGCCCAACACATGAAAGGATGTTTGGAAGTATTTTCATTGTTGTTCATTGATCCGTTTTCATTCCTGGCTAGTTTTACTGATAAAAAAAGAAAAGAGGTTTTCTGAAAATAAAGATCTTTTTTCCAGAGGCTTCAAAAGGAGCTAAAAATGGAACCATTTCAGCACTGAATTATTTTTGGTTCATTTAACAAAAACAATAATAAACTACAGTAGAAATGGAGGGGCTGAACCAGGTTTAGATTCTTGTCATTGACAAAATGAAAATAATTAAATATATGTGATGTTTATGTTCAATTTATGTGCGTTTGAAATAAATTGATAAAATCCTTAATGATGAGTACTGTTGGAGTCCTCATGCAAGAAATGTTAATTTAATTCCTCTGAGAGGGAAATTTGAACGTTTTATTCGTCCTTAAGGTGGTGGGGTATCCTCATACTGTATTTTTAATCTCTTGTATTGAAATTCTATTCAAACATAATTTAAACATTATCTGAAATAGGAATTTGAATCCAAAGGACTTCTGTTCTTCCTTCATTTCTGGGTGAGTATTCCACCAAGTAATTTTTTTTTACATCTCTATCATTATATTCTTGGATGCCACAATAGAAAAAAAATTCAAAGCAGAAGAAGAGAAAAAGTAGTAGATGAATATTTAAATAACTTGATCAAGTATTTGAAAAAAGAAGTTTAATTTCCAAGAAGATCCTCATAATCATTACCTCACTCTGAGCTTATTCTGTGTCTTTAGAAATCCTGCTAATTGCCATGAGCCAGATTCTTGGTGATAGAATTTCTTACTGAAATAATCACAGTGCCTTATAAGCTCGAAAAGGAAGTCTTATTTACCCTGGCAGTATTTATCTGGAAAACTAGCCCTTCAGTTTACCATTTGGGGTAAGGCTGTGATAGAATAGAGCAGGGTTACCCCACAAATCTGTAAAACAAATGTGTAAACATTAAACTGAATTAGATACTTTTTTTTTTTCATTCACTGGGGCATGTGATCATGTGAATATTCAATTATTGAGTAATATGTGGGCCTTTAAGAAATAAATGCCTTTAGATTCCTAGAGTAGTAAACAACTCAGTCAAATCAGGCTATCAATTTCATATTTACTCACCATTTATAGCTTTATTATTCTGCTTGTAGCGTTGATTGGGGAAAACTGATTTTTATAGAATAATTAGTCTGAACAGATACCTCATTTATCATCAAATAAATTAAAGTATGATAAGCTAAAATAAAGATAAGGACTTTTAAGATTGTATTTAGCTGTGCCAATGCAGAAATATGTAAGTGCAGGTAAAAGGATTTTTTTAAAAACAGCTGAGGCCAAGGTCCCCTCTGGTATTTCTGATGACTGTCTAGCAGTGGGAATGGCCAGAGCCCAAAAGTAGTACAGGAAGGTAACTAATTTTCTGATTAATTTTTTTGTATTTTCTGAATTTTTCTTTTCTGAAGTGAAGCTAGCTTTAGAAATCCCTCATTTACACATGCAGTATTAGGCACTGTTTTTAGAGGGCTGAAAATTACAGAAGTGAAAATCCAAGTCAGATATCTTTGAATCTCTGCATATTTCACTGTATGTAACAGTTTAGCAAATTCTTTCTCTCTCGGTCTTTTTGAAGGACCTGAGAAGAAAAGTTTGAAGGGAATGACGGAGAACAAGCAAATGAAGGTTAAGCATTCAAAAGATCCATAGGCTAAGGGTCAGAATACTATACTTATATTTCATTTACAAGGCATTTGAATTTTGAGGAACTTGCTAACTACTGAGAAGAGAAGCTGGAATCACAATTTGAACTTTTTCAGGTGAGATAAAGATGGAAACGAATGACCTTGCATCGAGGAGATCATTAACATTTTATTGTTTAGTTTGTGATTTGCTGCTTTTTTGGGGGTGGGATTCATGGAAAGCTGTGCAGGAGGGGCAATAATTTTCTGTTAAGTACAGTGAGACCTATTCGCAGAAACTGGTGGTTGTCTAATGTATGAATCATAGACCTTCTTGATTAGCTACTTATCTCTGCAGGATAATTCTGTTGTCTGCAAATGCATGTGACAGCAGAGGAATAAAGGATTCTCACTGATTCTTTTAGGGATCTTCAAGCAGGATTGTTCTGTGATGACATTGAAGGTATTTGAAATAGTTCTTGCACATTCAGTAGTGCAGTGGTATCCTGAATTTTTAAAGTTATTTGATTATAGTTTCATCTCTAAGAGGTAGAGAAGTAATGGGATCCTGGTATTTCAAGAGAATGTGATCAATGAAAAGCTTTATCTGTGTCACAAACTCTGAGGACTGAACACATTCATATTGGTATAAAAGTCTGAAGATCATGGAAAAATATACTTTTTTTGGTCATGGGACAGTATTTGAAAGAGAGAGTGTTACTACTAGTGTTGCATTTTCTTGTCTAAATGAAAAATTATGGCAGTAGAACACTCTGAGTTTATGAGTAGTCTTCCCCCAAGAAACTGAATGGTCTTCTAGTGGAAGCGTTTAAGTAATGAAAAGTTGCTTTATTTTTTTACCTTTTCTTACAGATTCTGTAGATTAGTCAGAAGGTTTTGTTTCTGGATAGAGTACCTTAACCTTTAAAGGAATAGCAGTCTTTTCTCACATTCTCTTCGCACATGTCCTCTTCGTTTTCTAATAATGTTTGTCAAATAATTTTTAATTTTATACATGTATGGAGTAATTGGAAATTTTATTCAATTAAGTTTTAGTCACCTAGACAAGAAAGTGCCTTTAGTCCAAATTCAGATGTATGAAATGTTCTATCATGCTGTAAAAAGATCTTTCTGTAAAATTATTAATCTTACTACAGCAAGAATTAAGAGAGATTAGTTGTTATCTAAAGGATTTTCAGTTTACACAGTTTTCATTGCTGAAATTAGAAGGGCATTTCATTATTTTGTGTTGCCTACAGGGTAACACAAAAGGTCTACAAGGTAATTTAAAAATTACTCAATGACATCAAATCATATCTTGGCTAGAAATTAATGATTATGACTCAATATTCTTTTCATAGCTCAGCAAAGTAAAGGAGAGACAGTTTTGCTACATTCAGAACACATTCAAACACTAGACTGCACCACTCTAGCTACCCCTGGCATATATCTTACATCATATAGCTTATTATAGTCTGACAGTGCTTACACTGTAGATTTCAAAATGTAGGTTAGTTCCATTGTGAGTGCTTCAGCATTTATTATGGATTTGACTAGACCTGTTTGTTGATGTAATGAATGACATTTAAAATTTCTTTACATTTGAGAAGTTTTACAGAACTAGGAAAAAAGAAATGTGTTGTTTTAGCCCTCTGCCCCTTAGATTTTTTTGCCAGTTTAAGAGACATTTTGATTGCAGGGCAAAGCATTAGTGATCTTGATAGGTTTTGCTGGACTGACTCAACATGATTGATTCTCCTGGAACAAGCAGGCAAATCCATAAGATTATTAACTGTCAACGTGAAGCATGAGTAAGCAATGGACACACACTGAAGTGAACCTGAAGGGCAGGCAAGGAAAGAACTCATATTTGTAATATACAACTAGATACCTAAAATCATTAAATAAAGGTATTTTCCTACTACTAGTTTTGTAATTATTACTTTTGCAATAATAATTCTTAGTACGAGACCTTCATTTGATCAGTTTTGCTCTTGGCTTTAAATATATAAAGTAACTGGCTTGACAGATTACATTCTGGAAAAGACTGTGATTTGAATGTTTGTAAGATGAATTGAAAGATTTGCAAAGACTGAAAAGATATTCCTTAAGATACTTAAAAGCATTCAGAGTTAATTATGTATTTTAATATAATCACCATAAAAAAAAAGATTTAGTTATGAGATTGCCCTTGCAACACTGAAATCTAAACTTCATGTGTGGAGACCAAATAAGCCAGCAGTTACACTAGTTTCTTATTATTTCTCCCATAAAATAAAATCCAGACATGGCAAAACAATCAAATACTGATCATTTTTCCCCACAGAAAGAAACTACTCTGGTAGTAGTACTGGCTCAGTTGTTTAAAATGCAGCTGTAGAGCTTGTTGGTTGAATGGGTTTTTAGAAAATTGCATGCTTACTAACAATAGCTAAAATAGAAAAATTGAAATGTTTTATTAAATATTTTGAAACAAAATGCTCTTGTTCTTGAAAATAACTAGCTAGTTAAGCAAGAAGAATAGAAATATTTTTCAACCCCTTTCCTATATCTTCTTGGAATCCTAAATTTCAACAGTAGGCAGACAGATAAAACCTTGGTAGGACCATCTGGGTTTGACTTTGTCAGTCATGGGAGAACCAAGAAGGGACAGAGGGACCTAAAGGGTAACTAGAGCAGAAGACAGGTACCAGAGTTGAAATCAGGGTTCTTAAACCTTGATGCATCCAGATTCTGTAGACCCCCAAGTTTATAAATAGCTGTGGTGTTTTGTGTACACAGAAGTGCGTTTGACTTGATTGGACTGAATAACCCCTCGTCCATCTGCTCTGGAGTCACAGCAGAAATCTTTGGAAAAGAGACTGCGACTTCATTTGAGGAGGCCTAAGTTTTCAATATCTCATGCACCCCTGCTTTCTTTCCTGGAAAAGGAGACTGCCTTGTGCAGTGTGGCACAACTTCTGCAAAATTCATTGAGCTCAGTACCCTTTTTGGTAAAATTGCTGGATCAATAATAGGTTTGCTATTACCTAGTTAATTTTATGATTAGTCTTCTTACTAACTTTGGTCTTTCAGGTTCTGAAGAGTCTCTTTTCCTTTATTATTGATCGGTATCTTACTTTATTAAATACTTTATTTTGGTTCTAAGTGCACCTTAATATATTCAATAGGAAGAAAAATATCAATAAAACTTCCTTGAAAGAACATTGAGGTTAGAGTGAAAGGTTTGCTGAAGTGAGTGGAATTATTTACTTTAGGCACTATCAGGCCTTGGGAGATACATAATCAGTTAATCAAGGTGATTAGGAAACAAAATACAGAGCCTGACTCTGTGAGGGCAGTGAGCCAAAGCTCTTGCTTTCTGAACCAGCTTCCAACAGATCACTGCAGATCATATTCCAACTGCAGAGGCATTGTGTTGCGGCCTGCTGTTTTATCGTTAAGGTTTATTGTTCTGTGTTTTATATTGGTTTATCCCTAAGTTGTTCCCCCTGGTTTTCAATTGTAATGGTTTGTTCCCCTCCCGCCTTAGCCCCTGTCCATCAACCCTGCACCCAGCCCATCTTCCAGAAAAGTCCCTGTCCGTCTCCCCAGTCCGCTCCCAAGGTTATGTCAATCCTCCCTGGCTCCTCCCCTTTTGCCCGAATGTTCCCTGTCATCTGTCATTTGTCCCGTCCCTTGCATTTGGTTGGTTGTATTGCATTCTCCCCGCCCAGGTTCTGCCTGATTGGCTTATCTTATATGCCCCCCCCGCCCCCCCCGGTTGCTGTTATTGGCTCTTGTATTGTACCCTCCCAATGGGAGGGACCCCTATTTAAGTTGATGCACACCCTTTCTCCCTGCCTTTGGTGGTTCCTGCTCCCCGAGCTTGGGACTGTGCCTCATCGCTCTCCAATAAACCCTTTCCTGGATCTGCCAAAGGTCTCCCTCTTGCTCTTTGACCTCCGCCGGACCAGCTGCCGTCTTTGTAGTGGACGCTACACACCCTTACCTAGATTCTCCTGGAGATATCCGGGAAGGGCCACTCGTGGCGCAGACCTGCCTGGAGCTAGCCGGGGTGTCCAGCCGGAGTGGACAATTGGACGGGCTGCGTCAGCGTTGGCAATTCCGGCAAGTGTAGTTAGTTGGTGTTTAGTGGTTAGTTGATTCTCAGCATCCAGTGTTTCAATATGGTCACGTATGAAGTTGAATTCAATATGGTATTCTGCAATATTTCACATATTAAAATGTGTCAGGATGAGGCTTTGGCCAAGATTCTTATTTCATCGTTTGGATATTTTATTTATTTATTGGACAAAAAAAAAGGCCAGCCAGACACTCTCCAGTGCTTTATTTTCTCTTGCCTTTTTCTGTGCTTTCCCTAAAAAAGCTGAAGAAAAGACTTTTCTTAATTTCCTGTTTGTCTCCCTTTGTAAATTTAGTCTTTGATGGTATTTTCTGCCCCAAATAATGATCGTTACTTCTCTCATTTACCTCCTTAGCTGTTCACTTGGATTTTCAACATAGGAATACATTTCTAAAGAAGAATTTAAAAAAAAAAATCCATCCCCACTGTGATGAAAAAAGTAACCTTTATGAAAAATTCAAATAAACTGTAAGTAAGTTTAAATGATTGGGTTTTTTTGGTGATAGTTCTCCCTGGTCATTCCTCCAACAAGAAGGAAATTTCCAGTTATAGAAAGAAACCCCAGTTTAGATATTTCCACTGAGCTGGCTGTCTGAACTTTACACCAAAAAAATCAACAAAAGCCATATTTTTTTTTGGAGGAATGGTCTGTTTTTTAAGAATCAAGTGATAAAAACATTATGATTTCAAATAATGAGATACAATGTTTAGTAGAATTTTGCAGTAAGTTTGAAAAAACCTCTATGCATTCTAAATATTGACAATTGTTTGTAGTACTCACTTGAGAGAAGAATATGGATCTGCTACTGAGCAAACTTAGAACGGTTTACTAATGTGAAAGTATTTCTGAACTGTGATTTACAAAAATATTTTGGATCACATTCCTATTACATTATTTATCCAGCAAGACTAAACCAATGTCCTTTCCCGAGTTACAATTTCAGGACAATAGGGCACAGTTTGGGGACCAACTTGTCAGCTGTTACATCAGAACTGCTCTGATGGTGGGTGCTGTGGGCACCATGGGCATACACTGGTGGCTCATCAGAAAGTTATAATATACGTATTTTTGTCTCGAATGAGTACTACAAACAATTCTCAATATTTGAAATGCATAGAGGTTTTTTCAAACTTACTGCAAAATTCTACTAAACATTGTATCTCATTATTTGAAATCATAATGTTTTTATCATTTGATTCTTGAAAACAGACCATGTCTCATTTTAGATGAAAAAAAAAAGGCTGAAGTCAGCAACAAGAATATTACAGTGGCGGAATCTAATGATTTCTTCAGAACTTATGTTGTTCCCATAATCATGTGTTTAAGGACTCTTGGTCACTTTATGTTTCTATGTTACTTGAGAAAACACCATATTTTGTAAACGTAACAGTTCCACTTAGACATCAAATCAAACATAAGATCTTATAATTAAAAAGATAATTTATTCAGAATAATTTGCATGGTTTGTTGGCTGTCAGCAACTAGTTCACTAAATCATTAGATCTTTATTATTTTAACTAATTTGCTAATTTCTTCCATAAATAATTACTGGTCTCCAGATCATTTGTGTAGAGTAATTACTATTAAATGTAAATAATTTTATATAACTTTAATGAGTTTTAAATGACATGTTTAACTGTGACTAGGCAGCTTAAACTGGATTTTAATCATGCAAATGAAGCTTTTATTCTTGACTAGGTATTTATCTATGCAGTTTCCTTTATTTACCCAATTCCACCTTAGATGGAAAGAAATTGCTTAAAAAATATCAAACTATCAAATAGACTACATTCTATATTCTGAATACCTCTGCATTCTACTTGAAACCCTGACATTGTTCATTGCTTCAGGTCTTTCAGCATCTAAGCACAGAAATATTTTTCATGCCTCAAGACCTGTTGACTTTTCTGAGCTCATGAGAAGCCAACAAGGGCTTGTAGTAGGACAAATGTTAAATATTATCATTAATGGCACAGATGAAGAGATCTAGGGCACCCTCAGCAAATTTGCAGATGACACCCGGTTGAGTGGTGCAGTTGACACACCTGAAGAACACCTGTCTTTGAGAGGGGCCTGGGCAAGCTCAAGAACTGGGCCTAGGGGAATCTCATGAGGTTTAAGAAGACCCAAGTGCAAGGTGCTGCACTGGGTCCAAGCAACCCCTGGTACCAGCACAGGCTGGGGATGAACAGATCAGAGCAGCACTGGGGAGAAGGACGTGGGGGTGCTGGTGGGTGAGAGGCTGGACATGACCCAGCCATGGGCACTCCCAGCCCAGAAAGTCAAACGTGTCCTGGGCTGCATCCAAAGCAGCGTGGGCAGCAGGGGAGGGAGGGGATTCTGCCTTCTACTCCTCTCTGGTGAGACCCCCTTTGGGTACTATGTCCAGCTCTAAAGTTTTCAGTACAGGAAGAAAATTGAGAAGCAAGCCGTGAGGCAGCCACCAAGATGATTTGAGGTCTAGCTGATATAAAGTTGTAGTAACTGAACTGGACTCCTCCAGCACAGTCATATACAAGTACAAACACAGCTTGTTATTACAATGCTCTCTTATGGTAATATAAGTATGAATGCTCTTAAGCTGTGACTCATGATGACAGCATGACCATTTTTTTCCTGCATGTGGTGATATTACTTTGCAGAGCCTATTAAGGACTTTTTTGAGGCTGTCTTCCATAAGATCTTCCGAAAGAAGCTGATGAAGGTTGAACTAGATGAACAGACAATGAGCTGACCTGAAAAGTGGTAAGTGGTCAGCACCAGAGGGTGGTGATTATGTGGATCATCAGCAGTTTTACAGATGAGACTGAAATGGGAGGAAAGGCTCCTATGCCAGGGAATCAGGCTGCCATCGAGAGGGACCTCCATGGGGTAGAGAAATGGGACATTAAATATTTTCTTCAAGAGTGAGTAGATGGACAGGATTGTAGGGGGAGAGAATATTTGCCTGTCACTACAACACTCTTCTCTGAAAAAGAATTATGTTATAAGACACAACTGGTGAATTTCTCACAATCCACTCCTTCCTTTAGGTGTGATAGAAATCTCATGCAGAATGACTACTTTGGCACTAACTAAAACTGTTGCAAAGCTTTCTGGACAACATCAAAAGTTTGGAAGAGCTGTGTCCCCTCTTTGAAGTATGCCCTCACAATGGGATGGAGATCGTGAGCAAGGGCAAAAAAAATACACGAACTCTACTATGTCTTGCTACCACCTGTAGAAAACATGGAATTTCAGAATTATGTTTTTTAAGGTGCAATGTGTTTTCCAAAACCAAACATGTCAAGCTTCTGTGCTATTGAGGAGACAATATATGTTCACAATGCCTACCTATCTTCTGATACTTCACCGGTTACTTGGTACTAAGATCTTGTTGCTTGCACTGATGATTCCATTTTGCACTGTATGGTTGTTTGTTATAGATTGCAAGAAACTAGAGTCCTAACACTGATTTTAAGAAGTGTCTCTAGTTTGCTGTGCTGCATAATCAAACGTAAAGGAATTTGGGTTGGTTTTTCACTCTGAGAGTAACTCTGCATTTGTAATTGTCCAAAAAACATTCAGTGCATTTGGACTTGAAAACAAAGCCTGCAGTTTGGGAGTACTTTCATGTCATTATTGATGCAGAGGAAACAGATTCCTACAACGAGAAGAAAACTAACAGACAAACGAAACAACAACACCCCCCACAGCCTCCCAAGCCCCCCCAAAACCAAACAACAATCAGGGAAGTCTGTTAGTGAGAACCACAAGGGAAGGGTCCATATAGTCCCATTAGACTGAGATGGCAAAACATTAGATAAGTGCAGATGATATGATAGCAAACCACATCATAGTTAGTTTGGCCTCAAAGTAAATTCAGCCTTTTTCAAATTTACTTGCTTCCATTACCTAGAGGATAATTTAAAAATGCACGTGTGTTACATCTCCATTAGTTGTACAAGCACAGCATACAAACTGCATTCCAACTCTTCTGAAGTGCCATTCAGAGACTAGGTGATCCGTGATGTCAGAGCCTTAATAAATTAGATTTGCTCTTGGCCTCTAAGAAAGTTAATTTACTGAATGTTTTTATTATTAGTCAATGAAGGATTGTTACTATTTCCTGAGCTCTCATTTTGTTTTCTGACAGTTGCAATTTCATTACTATTAAAGAGTTAACCTCTGATAGACTGCTACCAATAAAATATTTTGAGCATCTTTTTTTCACACAGATCATCTTGATTTGCAGCCTCCTAAGCAGAGACTTCTTCAGAGGTGACACTCAATAAGCATGCCCTTTCATTGGAGCAGTCAATTTTAATGTCATATTTTGATGCACTAGTCTCACTGCTGAAACCAGCTGAATAATACTCACAAATTAATTTATTCTGTGAATTGCAATATTTTTGTAGTAAATTATTCAACTCATGTTCCTTTATTCCTAGCCTAGCTCTTAAGTTGTACCAGTTTCTTCTCTGTCTTTCCATTAATCTCCAGTTGGACTGATTTGCACGCAGCATTACTTATTGTCTGAGCAGTGAAATGAATGCTATATCTTTTGACTTAAACAAGGAGATATTTTAGTTACAAATAGGCACACTTAGCCTTATTTCTTTCCTTGCATTCCGTCACAAAAGTTAGTGAAGTATCGTCAATTCACAACCGTTTAAATATGTTAATGTGATACAATGTTTAGTCTTTGATATTCATTGGGTGTAACATCTATTTCAACTACTTACATTAAATGATTTTATAATAAGCTTTTTTTATGGTTATTTGCATATTTTTCAGAGAGAACAGTCCCATGTAGAAGAAATTGTTTTTCTAAGCAAAAGTACACTTATAGGACTTGGTATCTTGTCTCCAGCACAAGGCAGTTTTAAAGAAGCCTAAGAGAAGACCTACATTACCAAGAAACCATGGGTATTCCACAAAATTGCTGGCTTGTTTTGAAACTCTGAACACCTCATTATGAGAATGTCAACCTTTCCTTTGTAAATTGTCACTCAAGTCAACATTTTTTTTATGTAGGCTTTGGGTCATGCAGTTTTCTTTCAGCATGGCTATTTAGATAAGTTGGGATTTGATGCAAAAAGTGATACTCTTAATGACTATACTCCATGCAAATATACTCATGTACTGAGTTTTTTCTTGATTTGTCTGCAGTTTTGATGCACAGTATTGCCCGCTGATACAAGACATACTTGCCTCCCTCGAAGATTCAAGTACTGTAAATTTGTAAACACAAATGAATCTTGTGTCTCAAGTGCAGGTCATTTATTTCTCTCCTTCAAGGGTGTCAATATGGCTTCAAGTTTGTGGGGAATGTAAAAGGTTTTATATGGAGAAGGACCTGACATGTGGGGAAGTGTACATCTATGGCTCTTTTTTATGATAATGTTCAAGACATGTTTACATGGAGGAGATGACTGTCACAGAATTTGGCAAATCCTGTTCCACTCTGCTTTCATGGACTATAAACAATGCCAGACTGGATACAGAAATCTTCCTAGATTTTCTTAAGAGACACAGTCTCTATGATCTCCACAGAACACCTAGAGAATCTGAGGCATCGCACATCAACAAAAGTTCTACACTAGACTTCCAGAGGGCAGACTTTGGCTTTTTCAAGAGATTCGTTTGGAGAGTGCCTTGGAAAACAGCTCTTAAAAACAAAGTGGTTTAGGGAGGGATGGAAATACTTCGAGAAAGAAATCTTGAAATCTCAGGAGCAAGCTGTCCCCATGTGCAAAAAAATGAACTGATAGGGGAGATGATCAGCCTGGATGGGCAGGGAGCTTTGAAAAATTATGGGAAAAAAAGAGGGTGTATCTCCTTTTGAAAGTGGGGAAGGCTACTCAGGAAATGTTGAAGGATGTTACTAGGTCATGCAGAAAGAAAATTAAAGAGGCTAATGCCCTGTTGGAACTCAATCTGGCAGTTCTGTGAAAGATAATAAAAATGTTTTTATAAATATATTAATGTCTGTCAGAGACTGAAATAGTTCATGCCTCAAACATTGATATAAAACTTGCTCATTATAACAACTATATAAAGAAGATATGACCAAAGAAGTCTCCCTGAAGATACCTGACTGACTCTGGACTGAAAGTCAAATTGCTGAGATTAGACAAAGGGAAAACCCATTCTTCAATCACCTGAAACAAAGAAGTAAACAAGGAAAAGATTGTAAGCCAAACCCAGCAGCCCCGCTAAGAATCATCTTTGTTTTGCTTCAGGGTGGCGGAGGCCATAGCCCACAGACCCATTTGCTGGGAGCAGGTTTGCACAGGTTTCCCCCCCAAGCGAGGTGAGGAAGTTTTGTTGTGTTGTAACCTTTGCTCAGGTGCAGTGAACCCATCCTCCCTTACACAAACTGGCTCTGGAACCCCCAACCCTAGGAAGGCTGTTGGGAACCCCAATAGCAACTGGACATTGACGTGAGGGGCAGCTGAGGGGGTGCACTAATCCATCAGAGGCCCTCTGAAGTACCCCAGAGTCATTCCTGAAGTCTTGCACCACAGCACTGCATGTAATGCAACAAACCCAGAGTCTGCTGTAAGAGACAATGGTGAACTCTCCTGCCCNTTTCAAGAGATTCGTTTGGAGAGTGCCTTGGAAAACAGCTCTTAAAAACAAAGTGGTTTAGGGAGGGATGGAAATACTTCGAGAAAGAAATCTTGAAATCTCAGGAGCAAGCTGTCCCCATGTGCAAAAAAATGAACTGATAGGGGAGATGATCAGCCTGGATGGGCAGGGAGCTTTGAAAAATTATGGGAAAAAAAGAGGGTGTATCTCCTTTTGAAAGTGGGGAAGGCTACTCAGGAAATGT
>VWZS01009188.1:44238-79487 GCA_013397075.1 Rhabdornis inornatus
TCAATGGGATATCATTGGGATCCACAAAGTGGTGGTATTTTCCTTAATCTTTCCCTGTTACTCTCTCCCTGTCCTCCCCACTTATTTTCTATTTCTCTCTTTCTCTCTCTCTCTTTCTCCCCTATTTACTATCAAATAAAACCTATACTATTGTCACTGGCATATGGTCTCATTGGCACCTTAATTCAGGCAGGGGCATTTCTAAGAACCTTTAGTAACCAGATCCTGACAATGGCAAAAGAAGGGGCAAGGAGAACCTCTGTTCTTTATTGGACATGGGGGAGCAATATATATCAAAGAGAAAATGAGGAAAAGGCTGAGGTACTTAACACATTCTTTGCCTCAGCTTTCAACAATAGGTTGAAAAGGTTGTCCTCAGGGCAGCTGGCTTCCTGAGATGGTAGATAGGGATGGGAAGAAGAGTGTACCTGCTGAAACTCAGGAAGAAGCAGTTAGTGACCTGCTGAGATACTTAGATGCTCACAAGCCTATGGGACCCTATTGGATTCATCCTAGAGTGATGAGGGAGATGGCGGAAGAGTTTGCCAAGCCATTTATCATTAGTACTGGCTGACTGTGGAGGTCCCAAATGACTGGAAGTTGGCGAATGCAATGCCCATCCATACGAAGGGCTGAAAGGAGGATTTGGAAAACTACAGGCCTGTCACTCTGACCCTGGTGCCTGGCAAGGTTGTGGAACAGGCCATCTTGAATGTGAGCACACAGCACATAGAGGACAACCAGGGGATCAGGCCCAGCCAGCAGGGATTTAGGAAGGGCAGGGCCTACCTGACCATCCTGATTTCCTTTTATGACCAGGTGACCTGCCTGGTGGATGTGGAGAAGGCTGTGGGTTGTCTACCTGGTTTTCAGTGAAGTGTTTGATACTGTCTCCCATGACGTTCTCCTGGGAAAGCTGGTAGTCCATGGCTTGCAGAGGTGTACACACCCATGAGCTAAGAACTGGCTGGATGGCTGGGCCCAGAGGGAGGTGATGAAAGGTGCCACATCCTGTTAGTCACTGTCCTGTCACTAGTGGGATTCTGTGCTGNTAGTAACCAGATCCTGACAATGGCAAAAGAAGGGGCAAGGAGAACCTCTGTTCTTTATTGGACATGGGGGAGCAATATATATCAAAGAGAAAATGAGGAAAAGGCTGAGGTACTTAACACATTCTTTGCCTCAGCTTTCAACAATAGGTTGAAAAGGTTGTCCTCAGGGCAGCTGGCTTCCTGAGATGGTAGATAGGGATGGGAAGAAGAGTGTACCTGCTGAAACTCAGGAAGAAGCAGTTAGTGACCTGCTGAGATACTTAGATGCTCACAAGCCTATGGGACCCTATTGGATTCATCCTAGAGTGATGAGGGAGATGGCGGAAGAGTTTGCCAAGCCATTTATCATTAGTACTGGCTGACTGTGGAGGTCCCAAATGACTGGAAGTTGGCGAATGCAATGCCCATCCATACGAAGGGCTGAAAGGAGGATTTGGAAAACTACAGGCCTGTCACTCTGACCCTGGTGCCTGGCAAGGTTGTGGAACAGGCCATCTTGAATGTGAGCACACAGCACATAGAGGACAACCAGGGGATCAGGCCCAGCCAGCAGGGATTTAGGAAGGGCAGGGCCTACCTGACCATCCTGATTTCCTTTTATGACCAGGTGACCTGCCTGGTGGATGTGGAGAAGGCTGTGGGTTGTCTACCTGGTTTTCAGTGAAGTGTTTGATACTGTCTCCCATGACGTTCTCCTGGGAAAGCTGGTAGTCCATGGCTTGCAGAGGTGTACACACCCATGAGCTAAGAACTGGCTGGATGGCTGGGCCCAGAGGGAGGTGATGAAAGGTGCCACATCCTGTTAGTCACTGTCCTGTCACTAGTGGGATTCTGTGCTGGGGCCAGTCCTGTTTAATATTTTTAATGATGATCTGGATGAGGGGACTGAGTCTCCCACTGACAAATTTGCAGATGATGACAAGAGGGCTTTGAGTGTTAATCTGCTGGAGGGTGGGAGGAATCTGCAGAGGGACCTGGACAGGCTGGATAGATGAATGATATGAGGTTCAACAAGACCAAGTGCTGAGTCCTGTGCTTTGGCCACAACATCTTGCAGGTACTACAGGTTTAGTTCAGAGTGGCTGGACAGAAGCCAGGCAGAAAGGGACCTGGGTACTGATTGACAGTGACTGAACATGAGCCAGCTGTGTCCAGGTGGCCAAGAAGGCCAATGGCATCCTGGCCTGTATCAGGAATAGTGTGGCCAGGAAGACCAGGGAAGTGATTCTTCCCCTGAGCTTGGCACCGGTTTGGCCACACCTCGGGTACTGCATTTGGTTCTGGGCCTCCCCCAGTTTGGGAAGGATGTTGAGACACTGGAGTGTGTCCAGAGAAGGGCAATAAGGCTGGTGAAGGGTCTGGAGCACAGGTCCTATGAGGAGCAGCTGAGGGAGCTGGGATTGTTTAGCCTGGAGAAAAGGAATGTCAGGAGAAACCTTATTGCTCTCCACAATGCCCAGAAAGGAGGGTGCAGCCAGGAGGGGGTCCATCTCTTCTCACAGGCAACCAGTGACAAGGACAAGAGGACAGTCTTATGCTGCACCAGGGGTGGTTTAGGTTGGGCATTATGAAAAAGTTCTTCATGGAAAGAGTGATTGGGCACTGGAATGGGTTGCCTAGGGAGGTGATGGAGGTTTTAAGAAAAGAATGGACGTGGTACTTAGTGCCATGGTCTAGTTGACAAGGTGGTGTTCGGTCATAGGTTGGACTCTTTGATCTCAAAGGTCTTTTCCAACCTAATTGAGATTCTTCATCTTGCAGAGAAGTGAGGAAAACAAGCAAAACTGCTGTAAAAAATATTTTAGGCAGACTGCCATACAAGAATTGCCACACTACCTCAGAACACAATCTACTTAATCAAATGTTCTGTCTCTAGCAGCACAAGAATAGAGGTAAGACACGGTGTTTACATAACTCTATGAGGGATTTTCTTCCCCATGGAATCAATGAAAATATTCACAGGTAATGGATTAAAACCTAAGAAGACCTGTTTCAGTAAGACAGTCTGTAGTGCCTGTTAAATTAGGAGGTCTGCTGCTGCCTTATTTACTTACTATTAATTCAGCTCGAACTGGTGGGGTTGAACAGGATCACCTCCAGAGTTCTTTTCCGCTTATGAATTGATTGTGTGAAGAAGAGCAGTTTAGACATGCTGATAGCTGTTCTTCTTAGAATAAGGAGATGTACAGATAGGTTTGTGAACCTCGAAATAGACAAGCTAGTGTTTCTGAAGGAAGAAGGTAATATGGTTGCATGAGTGCATTTGTGTGTGTTTAAAGCTGATAAACTGGAAGAGCTGGTAGAGTCTGACTCTTGAGAGGGAGATGTTGAGTTACTTCTGAATTGGCTGGGGGGAAAATAAATTGCATAATCTTAACAAACAGGAGAGGAACATCAGACTTCTAAGATGATATTTGATTTCCCTTGCTTTATAGCTCAATATTGCAAGTGCTAAGATTGATTTTTCACCAACACTGAAATCTTGAAGTGGCACTAAAGTGGTTTGTCAAATCACAACCTTTATATAGTAAGTGACCCAAACCTGCTGGCTCAAGAATAATTAATGAGTTATCTGCCAAGCGGATAACTTCATTGGAGTTCCGGGACAGACTATGTCAATGGAAGAATTGCACTGAACTTCTGAAGAAAAAACTGGCTTAAATTCTATTAGTCTATTCTATTCTATTCTATTCTATTCTATTCTATTCTATTCTATTCTATTCTATTCTATTCTATTCTATTCTATTCTATTCTATTCTATTTCTATTTCTATTTCTATTTCTATTTCTATTTCTATTTCTATTTCTATTTCCATTCCATTCCATTCCATTCCATTCCATTCACTGTCCCCATCCCCAGGGGGCCACATGAACGCTGTCTGATCATGATCGCTGTAAAACACCCTGGTCTTTGGGTTTTCTGCTCTATGCACCTCCTTAGTGCTCCACGTTTTGTAGAGATAAAGCTTTCTAGAGGCAGCAACTGACAGCTTCCTGCAACAAGTATTTCTGGGTTTCACAGAAAATAAGATCCTCTAAATGTGGTTGAGTAGTGAAAAGAACTTAGCTCAAGATCTTTATATTCCTTTGTAATAGTGGCTGCACTGCATTGAGCTGCAACAAACCAAAAGAATGTTTTTACTTTTAAGGGTGTCTGTCCTTAATGTCTAATCCATTCCCAACCGTTCCGTACAGCTATGTGAAAACAAAAAGGAGAAGATGAGGGGAGATGAGTACAAATTGCACCAGAAGAGGTTTCATGTTGATATAAGAAAGAATTTTTTAGTGAGAACCATCAATCACTGAAAGAATTTCTCCAAGGAGGTGGTAGAGTCCCTGTCACTGGATGTGCTGAAGATGTGATTGGATAGTGTGCTAGAAAATCTTATCTAAGTTCACTTTCCCATGAAATATTGGATCAGATGATCTTTTGAGGTCTATTCCAATCTGAGCCATTCTATAATTCTGTGATTCTAAAATAACCCACAAACCAAAACTAAACAAACCTTCCATTTATCTGGGGCTTACGTGAATCAGTTTTTAATAGGTTTCCACAGATTTTGAATGATTGATGTAAAATGCTTTGAAATAGCCAAAGAACCCTGTGATATAAAGACCTAGAAAACATATCATCAATTTTTTAGTGGGTCTCTCTGCTAATACTCAAAATACATTTCAGTCTGATATATATTTATCTTTAAGCATATGAATGGTCTCCTTTGCTGAAATGAGGATATTCCTTCCATTTGTTTAAATAGAACTGACATGGTGCTTAAATTCCTGCATATAAAAAAGTATTTGGAAATGTGATGCCTGTATTTGGGTGAAGAACATTTTCAGAAGTAGGGAATAATTATTTTATTGAGGGATATTTCAGAGAAAAATGTTTGGTTTAGCTTTTTCCCTCCGTTTTGATTATCCTATTTGATCTCATGGCTGTGAGTTTCTACCTCTTTAAACAATCAGGGCATTACTTGTAATTTTGTATCTACTTTTCCATTCATGCGTGTGACTTTACAGTTCCTCTTATGGTCTCCATACGCACTCTGTCATACACCTGCCTAGTGACACACGGGCCATGTTCTTAAACAGCATTTTAGCCTAAATGTGCTGTATTTGGGTGGATGATTCCTTGTGAAATTAAGGGAATGGCTGTGTGCTGTGATTTTACTGTGGTAGGCAGCTAAGTCACCCATAGATCACAGTCCTTGTGGGTGTATCTGGTCTTGGAAGATTATTGTCTATGAACCATAGTCTTTTTTTGGGGTGTACCTGCTCCAGAGCCACAATTGTGATGCAATTGCTTCACTTTGACCTCATCCATGAGCCACAATTCCTTCTGGTGTGTGTCAGCTCCACTATGGCACTGCCCTCGGCCACAGACCTTTCAAAGGTGTATCTCCTGTGTATGGATCCTGTATGGATTTATCCACAGGCACAGACATTTCAAGGTATTTAGCACAGCTTCATGCAGTCACTGACACTTCAAAGTGTAATTGTTGTAGCATGAACTAGCCCTTGGGCCACAAACCTTTCAGAGGTACACCTGCTGCAGCACAGACACAGCCATGGACACAGGTGCTACTAGGTGTACCTTTTCAGTTGTGCACTCACCCACAGCCACAGGTGCCCCAGGGTGTCCTGCGTCTTGTGCACTCATCCACAAGTTCAGTCGCTTTGACTCAAGTTCATGTTGGAGTTCCAGCCTGTCCAATTTGGCAGCACAGAAACCACACCGATGCCCTGGCCCATCTGCCAGCCCAGGCACATCTCCATGCCGTTATCCAAGTGTTCCTGGCCACAGCAGAGCATGGAGCTCAGCAGCACAGCAGTACAGGGGCCAGCGAAAGTGAGAACCAGCCTCTAACAAGCACTAGACTCTCGTATAAAGGCTGGCAAGTGAGCCCCTTGCCAGGCACAGGAACCTGCTGATTAATAGCTGAATGGTACAAACAACAGCTAGGAGTTCAACCTAGTGCATTCCAGTCAAACCTCAACCTAGCACATTCCAGTCATTATCTCAAACACTTCAAGTCCCAATATTGGGTGGCAATAAGAACTTGGTTCTTTTTCTTGGTTCCCAGCAGGCAAATAAATACTGCACATTTGCTTGCTCAGAAAGCTCATGGATTCTGACAAAGCCTGTTCAATAGGTAAAGCAAAAGGAATGGATTCACTGCTTCCCTGTAGAAGGCAGGTGTTCAGTCATCTTTGGGAAGGCAGGTCTCTATCATGTGTACCAGTTAATTGGGAAGAAAATCTATCCACCATTCCATTCTTCTTCTTACACCAGTGTCATAATGTATAGGATACCCCTTTGGTCAGCTGGGTTCAACTGTCCCAGCTATGTCCCCTTCAAACTTCTTGCACAACCCCTGGCTACTCACTGGAGTGGCAATGTGAGAAACAAAAGACTACTCAATGCTGTGTAAGAACTATTTAGTAAGTGAAACATTTTTTGCCACAAATACAAACCACAGCCCCATACAAGCTGCTGTAAAAGAATTAGGTCTACTTCAGCCAAATTCAGTGTAGAGTGTTAAGTCTCAATGGTTTTGATAAAGAACTGGCCTGGCTGGTCCCCAGCAGGCATATGGACCTCAATTTTTGCCCCTGCTCTCTGGAAATACCAGCATACATACACAGATACATACATACATGGATACATAGATACATGCCATTTAGACATTTCCTGTGTGCAACAGAGACCAAGGTGTTGAAATGTATATTATAGGCTGTCTTCATCAACCACAGCAAGGAAATAGAAAGCATAAAAAAAAAGTTTACATAGGAATCAATTATCCAAAGTAATATGTAATTATATTTCCACTGTTGGTTCTCATTATTGACTAGTTCATCATAACTTCCCAAGATCAGAGTTAGTGAAACAATCTTTTAAAAATAGGCCTACATGGGTACACATTATGCAGTTTGTCTTTTAGCTATCTGAAATTAGCATCTAAGGAGTTATAGTTGGGGAGTGATTACTGGTGTTTGACTGAAGTGCAAAGAGAGATAGCACAAAATTAATTATAAGCAACTCAAATTTTGTAAACATCTTGATGTACCAGTGAGTGGTGCTCATGAGATGCAAGCCCTTCAGGTGGCATGCAATTCTCAAGAAAAGGAAAGCATCCAAGTGAATATATATTATAACATCATTTTGTCTGTAACAAGGTAGACATAGTTTTATTCTCTTTGTCTACATTTGATGTTTACCTTTTGCATAAACTGATAGCCAGAGGTATTGAAAATACAAAATAAAGAAGCATACTTAGAGCTGTAAAACAGGTGAATAATAAACCATAAGTGATTTGAACTTATTTACTATAAGGTATGGGGTTTTTAGGGTTTTTTTGTGATAATTGCAACAGGATTTGTTGTCACAGCTTGTGTGCTGTGTACAAATAAAGAACTGATTTTTAATATTTTTAATTCCTCAAATAAATATTGATAAATATTCATCAAAATATTACCAGAAAAAAACACCTTCTGAGACATTTATGTCATTTGTACAGCTTTTTAATTATAGAATTACTGAATGGAAGAAATAGCAGAAAATAATATCCGAACATCTAATTGGAGACCAAGATATGCTCTTTTTCCGCAGGAAAAGTCCACAGGTTTTAACTGTAAACGTAGCATTTACTGATAAGTTTCAGAGTTACTACAGAATTATAGTGTCTAGAATATCACTGGATAGTAACATGGTTAAGCCACAAGTGAAAAATGTAGACTTCAGTGCTGACCTCAGTACCTTGTGACGGTTCATCATCATGTAGAAATTTGTACACCTTTTCTTGCTCTATTAAAGTAAAGTAACTTGTTCTATTGATGGATGAGCCTTGTCTCAGAGTCTGTCAAATCACTACCAAATTAATCAAGAATAGTGTCTATTTTATAAATTTACCGTCCTAAAAGTTGTCTGGTTTGTAGACACCAGTTTACTTGGTGGATATTGTTCATATGTTTTCAGCTATCAAACAGTCCCTTTGCTGTTTTATTCATTGCAATATATACAAACAAATGTCCCTTCTCTTTGCTGCAAAAAAATATGTGAAAGGTGAAAATGTATTTTTAGAACAATTTACTGATATATTCTAAAAAAATGTATATCTGCTTTTATTTCTTCTTTCGACTCTGACTCTGTAAAAGTTATACCTTGAAGCCAAATGATATTTTTATCTCTGTTTATATCTCTGAATGTCATTTTAAAAGCGTGTATCTGCAGATATGGAACGTGCAATACTTCTGAAATCAGGAGCAAAACTGAAATAAATGAAAAAAAACAGAAACTAGAGGAAAAAAAGTATTTGGAACTCAAGTAATGAGTAAATGATCAGTACATTTTGTTGTAGTTTGTATAAAATACTAAGAAAAGATTAGGTATATTTCCTTAATTGAAATAAATTTAAGTATGACTTTCCCCCAGATTGAATGGTGCACTGATAGTAAACAGAGTGTTAAAAATAAGTCACAGGATTCTGAATGGGAGTTATTGCTATTTATGCAAATATGAGATTATTAAAATGAAAAGCCTGGAGAAGTAGGGAGGGCCTGATTACTCTGCATAGAAATGGTGAGCCACTGAAAAGATAAATCAAAAATCTATATATTTTAATAAGCTTACATTATATGCAAGTAGGATTTACAATTCCTTTCAGCTCAGGTGCAACCCTTTCAGTTTCAAGAGATGTCAGATTATAGCCCAGGTCAAGTAGGGTGATACAGAGTGCAGAGATTGAGCTATGAGTACTCAAGTGATGATATTCAAATTTAGATCAATGTCCATCTATCAGTCTTAGAAAGCTGAGGGTCTCAGATTTTTGGTGGGTTTTAAAAAAAATAATAATTTTTTAAAAATAATTTTTATATTTCTTTTTTATTTCTGCAGTTCAATTGAATCCACAGCATCTGTGATTTTTAAAAAAAATGTAGGAGAAACTCGTGTTGCTAGCTAGCTGCTCCTGATTTATTAATTACCTTTAAAAGTTTGTTAAAAAAAGGGCTAGATAGGCTATGAAAGAATCCAACTCCAAAACTCAAGGAAAGGAGGCAAAGGCCAGTCATTCAGGAGTCTATTTTGTATTCAGCAGATAAAAGCAACTTTTATGTATAATTTCCTCATTTTTAGTTATTTTTAAGCCTTTTCTTCAAGGTATTTCAGTATCAGACATAGAATCATATACAACCTGTAGGGAGTCTGTATACTGGATTTAAGTTACAAGAACAGAACTTTTACCTTGCTTGTTTCACTTCTTTGCTCATGCTCAGCCACCTCTATCTCCAAGACATCCCTTCCCAGAAGGAAGATGGCATGAGACATGGGGCAGAAAGTTGTGTTAGCTCCTGATGTCTGCTCCCACTCTCAGGCACTTGGGACCAAGGTGGCTGAGCCTCCCTGGCATTCTTCTCCACAGAGGTCTGTGACTTCTAGCAACTTTTCTCACTGACAGGGTCTTTGCTGCAGCAAATGTCTTCACCTTCTTCTTTTCAAATCCCCTTCTTCCTTCTGGGAACTCCTGGTTTTGGCACTGTCTCCTCTCTTTGAAAGGCTCCAAACTCTTTGATTTTCTCATGTGTATGTACAGAAGCACAGCATGTGATCAGCTTACTAATTGATGGTTCTGTCTCATGTGTCTTTATTATTTCTTTCGATAATTCTGGACAAAAATGTCATTTTTGTTTAGCCAGGGTGTTGTCAAAATTTACAATGGAATTGTTTTCACTGGCAGCTTGCAAGTGGAAAGTTTATGCATAAGGGTTCAAAAGCTCAGTATTTGACAGTGTCCCATACACACACCCAATTATTTGCTACCTAATATCTTTCACAACAAAGCAATTTTTCAACTATGACAAACAGCTGTCACCAAAATCAAAATACACATGCTATCTTACACAGAGCAAGACAGCATTTTACAATTCCATATATATGCAGCAAAATTCAAGAAAGTGAAAATAAAGTGTTCTAAAAATATTTAGTGAATCCTCTGGCAAGACAGGACTCTTTTTTTATTTTTTATTTTTTATCTACTTTGTTAATAAATGTTTTGGCTATTATCTAATGAGATTTAGTTTCTGCTTGCTTTGTTTACTTGTATATATATACCATAAAAATGAAACCTAGATATCTTTTGCACTTGCTGTGAACTCTCCTTTAGATACTCTTAAAAGGTCATCTGTGCCATTCTCTGTCCTGTGGAGTGACTCTCACACATTCAATTTGATTTCAATATCTCCATCTGTTCTGTATGTTCCTAGCTTGCTCCTATATTCTAGCCTCTGACAGGTGCTATTGTGATTTCCTTTACTATGCATTCCTGGTGACAGAGTATTACATATATTGTCCCCATACATGAATTTTTCAAAGTGTATGCTTTGTGAACTTTTTTTCTCTTTTACTCATTGCTATACTTTGGTATGAATGTAAGTGTAATCAGTTTTTAGGGATTTTCTCAGAGACAACATATGAAACCTTCTTTTAAAGCCCACTGACAAGCAAATGTATATGTATTGTGTAAGTAATAAGATTTTAAAAAACATATTATCTAGCTTAAATATTGTATTTAATTTATAAAGATGCAATATTTCAAGCAATTACTTTGTTCGATAAACTTCCTCTTAATTTACCCAATGCAATCATGGATTTACTAGGATGCAGTCATGTACTAGTGGCATATTGGTATTTTGTTTCATGCCTATGACCCTTCTTTGAGACAAAGGAAAAACCTGGACTGCATTTCATTTCTCAGTGAATAACTACAACAGAAGTCTGAAACTATGCACTCATTTTCCAACTGAAATTTGTACTGCTGAACTTGCTGACACCACAAATATGTACCTATGTATACCTATACCTGTACTAACTCCTGCAAAGGAGGCTGGGCTAATGTAATCAGTGAGATTCAGTGATGTATTTACGGAGCTCAGGCTATTCTATCCTAAAGGCAAAACACTGACTAAGGAAAACTGTACTTTGATGTCTATTTCATCAACAAACTCCCCCTTTCAGGGTGAAGAACATGAAATGGATCAATTATGAAAAGGTTAAGTAGTGGTTATATACTGAATATCTACATGGAACAGATCCACTATGAAGATTCTTCAGCTTCCTTGTAGGCTAGCTGAAGATCTTCATTATAGATGTGTCTGCAGGATTCATTAGCACCTCTGACCTCTATATGCTTCAGTCATGATTGCTAAAGACTTTAAAGTTAAACATTATATTGCATCACTTACCATTCTTGGAAATTTTTTCATGTTGTCTTTAAGTAGTGACAAATAGCATTGTTTATAGTGAAAGTTTTTTAGAAAATATGGTAATACAGTATGGATTTTGGACACCATCAACTGTATTTTCTCGTGGGCTAATCAAAGTACTTTATGTTTTTTACTGTTTTCCTAATGAGAGATATGAATTAACCTAGGTACATTTATTTTCTTAGAATACAAAGTTTTTTTACACTATCATTTAGTTCATCAAGTTGGATATGGAATGACAGCCAGGGATGCATTTTATTTACTCTTCTATTTATTACATGACCATATATTTAAGTGTATTGATTTACCTTCTTGCAAGGAAATTGTCTGGATATATTTATTTTCAAAGCTTTATAAGTAAAGCGGTTTTTTTTTTTTTTTTTAATTGCACCTGTTGTAATAAGTTTCTTAAGGTGACCTTGAAGCCAAAGTGGTCAAAACAAGAAATCCCCAAACATGGAATTGTACTGATTCTGCCTGTCATGAGGAAAGTTAGCTCTATCCCAACCATGCCATGTGCATTCTGTTTCTTTCTTGCATGACCAGTGAGATGACACAAGGAACTGGGGTGGTTAACCTACCTTGAAGCTATAAGCCCGCATCTGCAAACTGGGGAGAAAGACAGCTGTGAAGAGAAAGGGATCATCCAAGAACATCACTCCAGCTGCTGCTGCTGAGACAATAGAAGGCAAGCAGTGATTCTCTACATATAGAAGAGGGACTGAGAGCGCCATGACTGTGGGGAAAGGACTTCTGGCACTGTGATGGTCAGGCAGTTAATATTCTGGCCAGGAACACAAGTTCTCTGACTTATGCCAAAAGAAAGAAATGGGTAATTGATTTTGAAGGACTGTGTGGATCCATCTGACTTCCTGGCATACCTGGTCCACAGAAGTGCAAGGCCTGGGTGGACATCAGGGCGCAATATACCCACTCTAATGTCATCAGGATACAGCGAGGAGGAAGCCAGCTGTATTTGTGGAGTGACAGTGGGATATCAGCCTCCTGTTTTGGAGGCTGAGGTAAGCCTAAAGGGGGACCAGCAGCAAAAGTATTCCATAACGACCCATCCAGAGACCCATTGTTCTCTTGGCAGAGATAACTGCAGCAGAAATTACTCAATGACCTAGAAAGGTACTGATGGGTTTTTGTTGTTTCCACCAAGAACACAGAGAGAATCAAACAGCTGTCTACATTTCCAGAATCTTGGAAGATTCCACCAATGCAGGATTGCTGGGGATTGAATACCACCAAGTACCATTTTTTACAGATTGCAATTTACAGTTGCAGCATAATCCATATTGCTCTTCTACTTGTTTTTTTTATTGTGTTTACACTGCATGTAGTAGAAATGCATGCATGTTCAAAATATTTTCTGCTGAGATCCTTTCACATGGCTACTTTTAAGACAGATAATAAATACTATACTAGTTTATGGGCATAAGACTCAAACCTGCATAACTTCTTATCTGGTTTTCTGAGCATGTCTCAATGTAGGTATATGTAAAACGAAACAACAGTTTAACAAAAATGTTAGGAGTAAAGTCTCTGCAACATATAATCCAGTTTTGATTCACTTCCGAAGGCTTTGCTGTGACAGCAGTCAATATTCTCTGTCTGGATTATGAATTTTGGATGCTTTCTATATAACCCAGTTTGTTAGAGTATGCTGCTAATAATGCCACATTTGTGCGTTTAATCCTTGTATGGGCCATTCACTTAAGAGCTGAACTCACTAACCCTTGAGCGTCCCTTTCAGTTCAGGATAGTCTGTGATTCTCTGATTAGCTTCCAGTAGTGTACATTGAAAATAAGTTATGCACTTAACTTATGCATGTCAAATCTACTTTTTCTTCGTTTTGGTTGTGATGGTTTATGCTGTCAAGCTCAGCACTGTTGTCAAGAAATTTATGTAAAATCAGATTATTTTATGCTATGAATAGCTGTGCTGTCATTTGCAATTTGCCCATCCCTGTTAAATCAAATTCAGGGCTCACTGGGTAAAAAGAAACAGAGCAAATGGTAAAATGAGCTCTTCATCTTAACATTTATTAACTATAAGTTTCAGCATCTTGCTGTGTAATTGCTAATTCTCTAGATAATTTTTCTGAATTTGTGGAGAGCTCGAGAACTTATTTGGGGGATGACATGTGGGTAGTGATGGGACAACATTTTCCTTGGGCTAGACTCTTAAATTCCATCACTGAGGATGGAATATCTGAGGCATGGGAAGGAATGGTGAACTGAAGTGTAAAAGCATAGTTGTGTTATCATACGACAAAGTACGACCTAACCTCAATCAGCAAAAAAGAGCACTGTACAGAGAAGAAAATTTGCATGTGAAATACAGACTTTCTCAGCATTTCTGAAGTACAGTTTAGTGAACATCTTTGGTTCTGAAAGACAACCACCAGTACAACTGATTTCTTGACTGAGCCATTTGAAAGGCAGGAGTGCTTCTTGATCTGTTGTTGCATTGGCAATTTTGGCTGAGCACAACTTTTCCTATCAAAAATCTTGTGTACATAGAAACATTAACATGGCATGATCCAGAAAAGAATTCTATGTTTCTTAGAGACGTTATACAGAAGAAAGAGAATATTGCAAATTTAATGCTATATCTTAAGCTTAATCCTTATTTTCATGTTTTGAACTTTAACATTTTGACCTGTTTTATGGAATTCTCACAAGATAATTAATAACTTACATATTCTATAAGAATATTACTGGCTCTCTACATGATTAGTAAAGTATTTGTGGTGCGTTTTCCACCTTGTATGATGTCTAGTGTCTCTGACTATAATCGAAATCTATATTTAGATAGGGTGATGTGGGAGAATAAGGGTAAGCTTGTGAGGTTGTTTCCTCACTTTCAAAGTGAAACAGAGGAAAACCTTTCAGTTTCATTGTACTTGTTAGCATACATTAAATGCTTTACTCCTTTGGGGAAAACACTCTTTCTTGGAAGATACACTGGATGTACTGAGAGCTGTTAAAACTATGCATCAAAGTGCATGATGCCAAAGTGTGTTAGCAACCAATGAAAGCTGGATTTCAACATTCACCGGCATGTTGGTTTGCATCCTGCTAGTGCATCAGTGGGAACCATTCCAACTCATTCTGGCTACCCTCTAGCAGAGGTGACAGTGACATCTTAGGACCACAGAAAGGAAGAGGAAGACCATGGGAGATGAGCAGCAGAAGAAACACTTTCCAGATAAGTAAGTAAATAGAGATGATGACAGAACAGGTGCAAGAGGTTGCTAAAAGGAAGTGCACATAAGCTAAGAACATAATGTGAATTACTAGCACATTCTTTGATGGCTCATTAAGAGTGGTTTCACCTGAATCATTTAATATCTTGATTTTGCAGCTGCTACTCTCAAGGATCAACACTATCTTAAAAATGCCAGAAAAACATATCAGTTTGGTAGTAGGGAGTGGCATGTCCTCTAGGAAATCTGATATATGCTCAAAACAAAGTGCATCATTTCAGCACTAGTCAACAAAAACTGGAAATGATTTCCTGAACTCCTGGCTTTGGATGTGATAGAGTTGATTTTCTTGTTAGTAGCTGGTAAAGCTCTGTATTTTGAATTCAGTACGAGAACAATGTCGATAACACACTGATGTTTTGGTGAGCACTTATCATTAGTCAAAAACTTTCCAGTTTCCCAGTCTGCCAGTGAGCAGATGCACAAAAAGCTGGGAGGGAGCACAGCCAGGACAACTGTCCCAAAAGCATATTCTATACCACAGAATATCATGGCTAGTATATAAATTTGGAGGGGAGAGAGGGGAGCAATTGATTGGGAGGGGCAGATGGCTGCTGGGGGATGGGCTAGGCATTGGTCAGTGGGTGGTTGAAAGTTGAATTGTGCATCAATTATTTCTCTTGTTTTTTTCCTCACCTTTTCATTACAATTATTCCTATATTTTGTTTCAGTTATTGAAATGTTCTAGCACAACCAATGGTCTTTACTTTCTCGTCCCCACCAGAGGCAGCATGGTGTGTGAGCAGCTGTGTGGTATTTAGTTGCCAGCTGGGATTAAGCCATGATAAGAAGAAATTGTTGTTTATACCCTAATTGGACATGCCTTTCTTCAAACTCTCACTTGATAATGAAATTTGTGTATAAAGTATTAGAAATGCCTGGCTGATAAACTTAATAGACTTTTATATCTTTTTTCAGTCTTGCTGGTTTCTGATGTCAGTTACTTTAGAGAAATATCTGCATAAAGACGACATCAAGAGAAGGAAGGGAAGTCTTGTTATGACAGGCACTTATGAATTAATGATGACCAATTGGTGATTATGCTTATCAGAATTATCAGACTGAAGAACGAGCCATGCAAGAAGGACCTGTACTTTAAGCAGCTCTAACTTGCTTTTATGGAAGTGGTAGATACTTTCTTTAGGTTTGTTTTAAGGCCTTAATGTTACTAACGTTTGGCCTTTTTCCTCAGCCAAAGTTACATGATGGAATTGTAAGCACCATATAAGAATGATTCAAAATCCAGAGATTGTTATATTTAACTTTTTTAAAGTCTTAAAACCTTGATAAAAACTATTGTAATAGCAACATACAAAAAATATTACTCAAGGAAAGAGAGTGTAATATAAGACGGATAAGGACCAAAACAAAGATCTAAATTAAGGAAGTGAAAAGTTACATAAAAACTTTTTGAGGCTTTTAGAAGAGCTGGGCAATAAATGGTATCTTATGTAAAGACCATACTCGAATCTGTTTATTCTTATGCCATGTGCTGACGCATCCCCCTGCAAGGAAATAATTTTGCTGTACTTTCAAAGTAAGTGTATCTGTGTTACTTTCAGAAACAAAATTTTATTATTTCTTCTGATGTCTGTCAGTTCTTACACATATTTTGTGTAATATTTTCAGATTGAGAGGAAGCCATACATACACATTTTCTTAAATGTATTGCCTTTCTATAAACAACAGTGTAGATTTCATCACTTGATATTTGTTTCATACCTTAAACACATTTTTCTGAGAAAATGCAATAGTGGATTGATTGAAGAAAATAAATACTGTCTGCATCATAGAAAATAATTATGCTTTCTCATAAAATGTTATGAAAAGATGAGTAAATGAATGAGAATCTCATAAGGTTTATCTGTTTCATTTTGCTATCAATTTTATATTATGAATACAATAATAAATATATATTTCTCTTTCTTTCTGTCTGTCTGTCGCTCTGATTCTGCCAGTTACAACAAAATCTTTACAAAAGTTGTATCTTGAGATACTGAGAGTGAAATATTTGCCGTGCTCTGAAGAAATCTTACTGTCTGAGCACCACTTCTTTTTAATGTGCAAATTTATATAGCATTGATAAGTATCAGATCAATTCAAAATCCTTTGTTGAGTTGGTGATTAAATGGTTCGTTGTCATAAAACTTTTGAAATATCAATTTCAGTAGATGCTTCTGATGGTTGCAATTTGAAAGATATGCCACACCAAAGTCCAAAGTATGTGTGGAATGTTTCCTTTAAGAAGTTTATTTGTGATATGAATGGCAATCACATATTTATGGAAACTGTGAAAATCTGTGTGTGTACCTTGAATCAACAACTTTCTTCGATGAAAATGCAAATGGCCCTTTGTAAATGTAACACATTTTTTTAGGCATATGCTCTAAATAAGTGCAAATTTATATTTAAATATGATTTATTTAAAATAATTCCCTTTTGAAAAAGGAATGACCCTTTGAGAATCAAAAAGTTCAATTCTGTTGAAATATTTCTAAATTTAAATTATTAAAATCATAATGCAATCAATTTTTTCTGCAAATATTTCAAGCAATATTCTTCTGTTCAGAAGATTTAGATAGGCATTCTGTCAAGAATCAGCAGTAGCCGTGACTAAACAATGTGGTTATAACTGTTTGTGTGTAAGGCCAATGCAGACAGATAGGACACCAGGTGCATTTTTTGTGATTTATTACCTAAAATTTATTATTGTGATATTTTTTTGATTAAATTTCACATTGTTCCAACAGCTGGTGGTTGGACAGATTTATTATGCAAACAGAATTACTCAATGATAGTATTATAACTCAACGTCACTGATTTGGAAATTTCAGTGCCTGTATGCAAAATGTTTCTCATTTGCAGATTCTTCCTGATAGCATCAGTTTCTTTACTCTAGAAAATGTAACAATATTAACTCACTGTTTTGTTTCACCCACTGTTATAGATCAGTGTTTCATGAAGTCTTGAGAGTATTGCTTTATTTTGCTGGAAATGAAGGTCCTGAAATATTAAGTAAGCCAGAGGAAAAATAATACAATTCTGCTGCTCAATGAAGCCCAAATCTTTCCATCATATGCAATAAAGATGTTTAAGTCTTCATATATATTTATAGATTTTTTTGATGTACATAGAGAATTTAGCTAATTGATTCTATTTTCTGGGATAATTAAAAAAAAACCCAAAACCCTACAACATGTTAGTGCTTTTACAATATATTTTTTTTTTTTTTTGCAAAACTTACTCTTAAAGGTAGACAGAGGTGAGGCAGAAGAGAGTGAATTTTCAAAGTATTTGAGGTATGTGAAACTTGCAGGCATTTTCAGAAGAACATAGTTTTCAAATAGTCACTTATCTGTGCCAAAATCTTCCTTGGATAAATAGGAGTCCTGTTAGTGAACACTTTTTTGTTTGCCTAGAGTAATCAGTGAGTTTTTTCATAGGTAAGTACAGTACTGTAAACACTCTAGTCCAAGATTTGAACTGTTTCTTATAACTTCTGTAGGAGAACTTAAAATTTTTGAGGAGAGTTATACATTTTTTTATTGTCTTGTTTTTATAACACTATAGCTTTATATACAGTGCAAACAGGATATGTAAGACACTATGAAACTAGTTAGCATTTTTGAAAAGTTTGAAATGACTCCAAACTTTCATCTTTTTCCTCTAGAAAACCTATAAATTCTCTTTGCACTTCATTCTGTTAAGAGCAAAAGACATTTAGAAAAATTTAATGAATATATATATTTCTCTTGTGTTAGCATAAAATAATTTTGAGTGTTATTGAAGGTCTGTAACAACTCTTTACAAAACCTTAAAGAGCTGCAAACTCAGGTGCTCAAGTTAAGCATAATTACTTAATCTTAAAGGTAGACAGAGGTGAGACAGAAGAGAGTGAATTTTCAAAGTATTTGAGGTATGTGAAACCAGCAGACATTTTAGGAGCAAGTATAGTTGCTTAGGAGTTGAGAATATGCAGACTGACAGGTCAAATGACTTATGCAGAGAAAGGATGTGAGAGCTGTGGATAAGATTTTTTAAAATTCTAATCCACATCTAATACCTTGTCCTCATCACGTTCTTCTGTGTTGTGACATTAGATCTATCATGCTACCTGTTAAGCAGCAGGGTGAGTTTAGCTTCAAGCAGATTGTTGGCTATTGTGGAAACTCCCTATAGCTGCAAATTAATCTGAGTGTCCAGGTAGTGATTCTTATAGTTCCCAGAAACAGGTCCATCTAAAGATAATAGTGACCATATTTAAGAAAAAGAGACTAGTTTATATTGTCAATCCTGTATTCAGTCAGAAATAAATACAAAAAATTAAAAATGGAAGCAGTGGTTTCTGGACATTTTAATCAAAAAAAGGAGTTGATTATGGACTTTGTGGAATCATAAAATAGATTTTGGTTTCATGTCAGTAAGATTGGTGAAGTTTTTCAATTCAGCAGCATTGTTACGATTTCATTGACTGATTAAAGATTACTGATCTCTCACCAGAATTGTAGTTCAAATATATGTCACAGTAATCTAATCCTGTTAATTTGCTTTTCCTTAATACTGTAAATTAACATATGCTTGCTTAATCTGTTTTAATTTTGGTATCAGTTTTATAATTTTATAGAGAAAAGTTAAACTCTGAAAAAATCAGCTGGCAAAGAACACATTAAGTGGAAAATTTTGAAGTTATAATGAAAAAGGCTGCAGTGACAACCGTTGGGTTGAAGATCTAGTTTTGCTCAAGGGATAAACTTCAAAGATTTGAAATTACCTACAACATTAAAGTCTGAACTTTAAATCTGATTTAAGTCTAAGTCAGAAATTCTGGATTATCATTATTCTTATCAACTAACTGTAGTTTGCATGCCTTTCTTTTGTCTCAGTATGGGTTTCAAATCATTAAATGTCAAATGCTAAAGGCCAAGTCACTGTTCTATGTTTAATACTACTAACTTTTGTACTTATGTTGATCCTGAAAACTATGAAGAAATACTATGAGGTTTCATACAGGAACTATTAACACAGAAATTTAAAAATTCTGAAAGAACAGATTTTATCCTGTTATACTTTTAATAATTTTCCTTTGGATTACAATATTTTTTTTAATTTAGAAAGAAATTACAGTGTAATTTCATAGATGCTTTATTAAATTAAAATTAAAGTTTCAAGTTTTTAATTTACTTTTTTTTACTACAATTCTGGCATGATTTTATTAATTAAAATTTTACAATCTGGATAGTCAAACAGTGGACAAAGCTATCTGGAGGGATTATGGAACCTCTTTCTCGGACATGCTGAAAGTTTCACCATAGAAGGCCTGGCACAACCTGACCTGTTCTGGCCTTGCTTTGAGTGACATGCTGGACCAGAGGACCTCTAGAAGTCCACACCAAATTAATGAATTCTGTGGCATTCGTCAAAATGTCAATCATTTTGCTGCTTCATTTTACAAGCAACGAACACTTTAAACTCCACCAAAATGAAAATGCAGAAGTGATATTATTTTCTCCTAGCAAACCAAAACTTGAAATCCTCCTTTTTTCTGCAACATTCAGAGTTTGGTATTTTAAAATCCTGGAGAACATGTCCCCTTCTCCAGCATTTTGTGCGCTATAGGGTGTCTGTGAAACTAATTTTAGAGATATGCTCAGACATTTAAGTTCAGCATGTACATGCTGGAGGTGCTATGAAACTGCTTATGATACATGATAAATTTGTTATTCAAAAAAGGATGCTGTGCATTAGCGCAGCAGTCTTCACATCAATATTGCTGGAAACCTGGGACATGCTAAAAGGGTTTTTAAAAAATTATTTATTTTAACCATATTTTCTGGGATAATACATATTATTTGAAGACTGAAGATAACAAATTAACTATATTTACACAAACACCCTAAAATAATTAATTATGTGCTCAAGGGTTTTTTTAGTGTTTTTCTTTAGAAATATAAAAATGTAGTATTTTCTGAGTGTGTAGCTAACAAGAAAATGGACTAAGTTAACATAAATACATAAATCAGTACATTTTCATTTAGCTGCCAGGTTAAATGATTACTGGAATGACTTCCTCAAAACAGAAAGAAGCAGAATGTGTTTCGCGTGCTAAGTATTCATGTTGTGCTAAGATACTATGGCCCATGAATATGTATTTATGTAAGAAATATTTTACAGACCATAACCAGTTGTGGTGGAAATGTACCCCTGTTTTGAAAGCATTATCAAAAAGGTTTAAAGAATTCTTTTTAGTCCTATGTTCTTAAAGTATTTTGATATTCTGAGATGATCAGGTGGACTGAATAGAAGAACACATTCAAGATGTGGATGTATTGATATCCACACTCTCTTGAAATGAGTGGGATGCGAGTCCACAGGCTTTATTTGTGGACTCACTTGGACTTTTGTGTCAGAGAGATGGGGCTGTGTACACATCAAATGTGAGGGAAGGACAATTTTATTTTCTTTCATAACCTGCACATACTTTGTCAAAAAGAATGAAATAAACATTTATCTCTTAATCAGTCCTGTATTCTCAATTTATAGGATATGTGGGGATTGTATTTAATTTATTTTTATAGGTAGCAAAGTATCTATTGCTATGTTATTAATTTGAGTTGGTATCTCATTATGCCTTGGGTGAAATAACTTCATATAATCTAATAATGTAACAGATTTATGTCAGAGTCTTTGTGGACTAACTTGTATTAATATTGATTTTCTAGATACATTTATTAATATTCATGTTGTACTTTTCGTTCTGGTGGTTCAAGAACCACTAGAATTATTTAAATACCATGAAATAAAACCTATTCTGATTATAAATAGATGAAGAAACACGTTTTTTATGCTGAATTTAAATTTTGGTAGAAAACAAACAAAAATATATAACCTTGGAGAGTGTACTATTTTAAAAAACAGGCGTAATTTAATGGTGTTTACCGTTTTGATGCCATTGGCATTGGCATTTGTATTTTGCATGCCAAGCATTACGCAAAATGCATTTATAAATTTAACATTAAATCAACTTTGTACCTCAGGGTTAAATAAGAAGATGGATTGTGATATTTTACTGCTTTGAATTGCACTTCCAGCAGGAAATTCTGCCTGCTATTTTTAAAAGTAGATTTTTCTTCTACAAAAATTAGTGCTCTGAATACTATTAATGTACCCCTAAAACAAAAAGGAGAGCAAAAAGAATTGGTTGCAAATGTAAATTGTTGAGTTGAAGCCATCTAAAACTTTAAAAGATAAAGGGTGAAGAAATGTTTTGCAAGAAGCCATCACCAGTTTTATAAAGGTTAGAATTTCTAAGTTACGCAATGTGACTCCCATTACCTGACTCTGTATGCTCACCATTGACTTTCTGGACACCCCAGACACTGAGAGTTCTCAGGTAGGAATGATTGGATAGAAGTCAATTCAAGTCTGTTGCTTATTTCTCTCTTCACATTTCATTCTCTTACTGTTTGTTTGTTTGTTTGTTTGTGTATTNATTCTGGACTGAATTCTCCCTGTGCTGGTCTTGGCTAGTTGAGGGAGGAAGTATTCTCTATACATTAATTCAGTAAAGGCCATTTATGAAACCACCTAATCCACTCAAGTGACATAACTAGTTGATTCTCTTTTACAGAAGTTTATGAGTTAGAAATCCGTTTATTTGCTTTCCTTTTATATTGAGATACTTTAAATTTTCCTAGTAATTCTCAGGTTTTTTTTCCCTATAGTCTTCCTCAAGATTTACAAAGGTTTTACCTGGGCCCATCTTGCTGATTTTTCTTCCACTGTATGGGTTTGTTTCTCTGTTGCATATTTTACTGAATGTGAAGCTTGGAGAAACAATTGTTATTTTCTTTTTTCAGTTTAAATGGTTCTCAGAAACATTTTTGTTTTTTTCTTGTAAGTATTTAGCCTTGGACTTTATGTACTGTGGTCTGGGAGCTACTCCTGAGAATTAAAAGGGGAATGCCTTTTGGGATATATATTATCCCATGCAGAAGGGGCATAATTGATGACAAAAATTATGGCAATAGTATAAAGAAGATTGCAAGTTAATGTGCACATACTTTAGAAGAAATGAAAATGGCACTGGAAATCTTAATGTGTTTGAAAATTATTAGTGTTTGCTTCTATAAATTTGAGGTGGGTGCTAGGGTTTTCTCCATCTGAATTTCATTTTACCTGGAATATATAAAGTCAATGTGCTCTTAACCAATCTTCAAGTCTGACTTGTGTGTAAATGATCTATTATGGTCAGATGGCCATATAACTAATTATAAGATTATTTATTATTACTTATTATTATAAGAAAACATTCTAAGATAAGAAAGAAATAACATACAATGTTTCAGACTAAGTTATTTTCCCAAGCACTTAGCAAAGTTCCTGCATTTTTAAATGGTACTGTTGTGTTTCAGACCACTTTGATACGGTGCAAAGTTCAGTTTGTCACTTTGGTACAGTTTAATTTAATGAACATAGGTTATATCATTGGAATTAATAGGTCTAATAGTGTTTAATGTGTTTATTGTGTTTAGTTGAGTTAAAAATCTGTTTTATAAAATATTGACCTTTCTCTCTACAACTACCATGCTTTTCTCAGATCTTTTTTCATTGCTGAGACTTTTAATCCTGGAAAATAGAAATTTGTCATCCTTTTAATCTTATTTTTTAGTGTGTATATATATTTGCCTCTCTAAAGTTTAGAAACTTTGTCATACTGCATCAGAATGCCTAACTGTTAACAATAGTTTCTATTGCCTCAGTTAGCAGAAACTTACCTTTTTAAAGTGATAATATTTACCTTCAAACAGAATAAACAGTAAGAGAGAGACAAAATACCAGATTATTGGATTTTAGGTATAGATCTTATATCTCAGTTCAGGTAGAATGTTAAGGAGATATTCCATATGCATGAATACACTACCTAAAGGCCATGCAGATGACCCTCTGTACTAGTTCAAATCCATACAGCAGAATCAACTTTTGCTATTGTTATTATTTCTTGGGATTTAGTGAATGTGGAAAATTTTAACATTAGCTCTCCTTCTCTCATGCAATTGTGTACTGTCTTTTTTCAGTGTTAAGTAAAAGGCTTATTCATTGTTTTGATTATAAGATTTGTACCTGTGCTTTGTGCTTGGCTTTAAATAATGATACGTTTGTAGGATTATGATTATTTTAAAATAGAACTATTTTGCACCTGAAATCATTACTGCAAGGATATTTCTTGGTAAATGTTAGATGTTAAGAATTGATTGTGTTTAAGGGCACATTTAGCATCACAACAGCCTCTGATAAGAAGGAAGTAGGTGACATTATCCAAGCCACACTAAGACATTTGCAAATTTCAGAGTTTTGTACTTTGTGGATGATAATATTTTAAGGAGCACGGTAAACCACATCTGTAATTAAAGTTTGTTAAATCACATTAGGAGAGGTTTGGCAAAGGGAAAGGCTGTAATTGACGAAGTCTGAAACATAAACTTTAATTTAATCAAGAGTGTCAAAATAGTTGAGCTCCTCACCCTTTCATGTGTTAGCTGCATATTTATGTTAATCATCACTTGATATTTTGAAATACACTGTTTAAATTAATTTTCACAATCTATTTATAAACCATTATAAACACAATCTATTTATAAACTTTTTTGGAGATCAGTGACCACCAGACTGAATAAAACAGAAATGAATAATAAAATAAATCTCTCCCCCAAAGCAAAACTTAAATGAGCATCTGACATCTATTACCATATACATGTAATTTTGTCCACTTTTAATGAATCTATGAGAATTAAAATATCAGGGCCAGGCCCAAAATAATTGCTATAACATCAAGGTGGAACAATGCAACCTTTGAATACAAAAGAATTTGATTCCCATTGTATTACCCTTCATATCACCTAAAGTTCTACTCATGTATTCAATTATAGGGATAGTGTAATTGCAATCTAGGTTTCTGACATATTGTATTGATACTTTAAGGGGGAAAATAGCCCTTTGCATTTCAACACGGAAAAAAATGGAAGCATTTTACCATTATCCTTTTCCAAATCACATCTTCCCCCTATTTCCCCTATTTTCTAGGTACATAAAGCATTGTTTTGACCATTCAGTGCAGCTTTAAATGACAATCCAAACACATAAGCACAGATTTTTTTGTGCAGTGCTGTATGTTGTTTATCAGCCCTACAACCTCTAAGAGTATGGATTATTCTACTTTCATTTTCCTCAGCTGTTAAGCTTAAAGCCAGGCTCAATATTTACTCTGGCAATTTTATATCCCCTCTGGACAGGAACTGATGTCTGAAATTATAAGATTTTTTTCTGTTTGTTGATTCCCCTGTCAAATTTGGTCACCACTGGAAAAACACTCAAAAGCCAGTCCCACTAATGATATATATTAGTTTCCCTGCAAGCTACCCCTGCTTTGCTCTTATCCTGCCATTCTATTAAGAGAAAAACTACAAAAGTTTAATGTGAGGCTAACTGGCAGAAAACAAAAGATATGGTGGAACAGGAGGGGCATATCAATTAAATAACTCTGACAGTCCAAATTCCTTCAGTTATTTTTTTCCTTTTTCCTCAAGTATTACTGTAGAGTTAGCATCTGAATAATAAAAACGGGATTTTAATATTAGGACTTTTAATGTAAAAGATCTTAAGCAAGCTAGTTAAATGCAGTGGATGCCTCCAATCTACTTCATTAATCTCTGTAATATTAACTTAAAACCTTTTATACAGCTTTATTTTTAGATTTGTCCAAAATTTGATATTTTGGGCATTCAGTGCAGTAAATGTGTTTCTCAGGGTATTCTTATAGCTTGGTAGTTTGTGTATTACTGAAAGCACCCTCTGAATCTCCCTAATAATGCTGCCTAGACAACTTCCACAGTGTATTTTAATAGATATTTACTGTGTTTTACAAGTGGGAAATGAATTGGGTGAAAAATACTTATTTTGCTAAAAGCTCATTGGAGATAAGCCCCTTGTACTAAGAAGGGACCTCTAAAAACTCACTTGATTTTGTTCCTAAGAGGAAAAGAAGTGTGGCAATTTATAAAGTCATTCTGCCTGTGGATGTCTTCCAGAAGTAGTCTGTTTGCAATCACATTGAAGAAGTTACAATTCCTTGCTGGAGGAGACAAATTGATATTTATTTAGTGCTGGTTTTGTTGCAAATAAACTACTAAAATATATACAATTTTAATATGAAATGCTAATGTAGGTTTCTAAATGGAAAATGTGTTAAAAACTTTGTACGTATATGTACAAATCATCAAAAGATCACTTAATGGACTTTGGATAATTATATTAATTTTTTACTGTTTCATCAAAATCTTAAAATATACTTGAACAACAAGCAAAATAATCTATGTTTTGTATAATCTCTGAATCTGAATGTCTGGTCAAACTGTCTGCAAAGGACTTATATGTGAAAACCAAATTTCTTCCCATAAGGAGAAATTTTCTCTCTTCCTCACAAATAAATACCTTAACCTACATTTATTTTTCATAAGTGAATAAATAAGTGAAACTAAATAAAAGCTTTTTCCCTAGCAGAAGAGAGCCTGAGAGGTTGATGTCACCCAGCTTACGGTGTTTATAACATGGATATTTACATCTGAGGTACTTGCCTGTGTTGGCACAGCCACCGAGAAGCTGTTCTCTACAGATATTATTTGGAGGGAGATACAGCTGCCCAAGAGTAGATAATTAATTTGTGTGTAGGAGTTCGTGTGAATTTGGAAACAGTTTTTGTTTTCCTTTCAGTTCTACAGTTCACACTGGTAAAGAGAAGAATGGGGAAAGTTGTGCTTTGCTTGGGTCATTCAAGCATCTTTTGGAAGATGGTTGTAGATGTAGATGTAGATGTAGATGTAGATGTAGATGTAGATGTAGATGTAGATGTAGATGTAGATGTAGATGTAGATGTAGATGTAGATGTAGATGTAGATGTAGATGTAGATGTAGATGTAGATGTAGATGTAGATGTAGATGTAGATGCAGATGTAGATGTAGATGTAAGTAGAACCTCCCTTCTGACTTTTGCTATATTTCATCTTCTCTCAGAGCTAGGAATGGGATCACATATGTAGATTTCAAGTGCAGGTAAAGAATATTTGTAAACTGTCAGTCTGAATTCAGATGGAGACAAAAAATATATTTCAATAACATATTTAATAGAAATGTGCATTTTGAAACAAAATAATGAACTGGCAACTGAAACTCAGATATCTAAGCTAGATAATTCCATGTTTTTAAGTCTTTAAACTGTTGGTCTCCAAAACACAGATTTTTTTCTCCAGAGAGTTCTGGTTATGAAGAAATTACTAAATGTCTTTATTCACTGTTAAAATCACTTCTTGTCTAAAACAGAGACTGATTTTTTTTCAGAGCTGAGCAAACTATTGAGCAGGAGTGAATGCTCAGATTGAAATTCTGAAACGTTCCTATTAAAGTTTAGTTGCTATGGATTTTTTTAAGTTTTAAATTTACTCTTTCCTTGATAATTTCTCTTTCAGAGATTTCAATATTCAGGGTTTTTTTCCACTAGTAGGATATGGTAATTTACTTAAATTCTGTTTTCTTTTTATATTTTTTTGTTTATACACACTAGCAAGGCTATATTACACTTATTTTTCCCAAGTGATTAGCCATTAGTGTTCCATAAAACTGTGGGCTACCAATATTTAAATATCTAAGCTTTGGTATACAGCAATTTATCATGTTTTTAACCAATTGCATTGATCTCGCATGTCATTTAAGGCTTAATTATGATTAAGAGTATTTAATAAATTCCATCTCACTTTAATAAATTGACCTTACACTTGCTCAGACTTTTTAAAGGACTTCTAAAAATGAACTGTTTGAACTGTTATATTTCAAATTAGAACATTTTTAAATATGGATTATTTGCCTCACAGTTTGGGTAGCTGACCAAACTCCTAGTTTTAAAGTGTTTCCTTTATTTTTTTTACTTTTTCTTTCTACTAAGTCATGAAAAATTTGTCAAACTATCTTGAATGAGAACAACCTTCCTTTTCTTCTCTATATGTTTTGAAACCTGTGAGGGCTTTGTCCCTATGGATTTGTGAACACACATCTTTAGCTTTGCAAGAACCCACGGCTCAAAAAAGGAACTTTCCTATTGAATATTAAAAACATCAACAGTAAAAGATACAGGTATATGGATGCCCATGCACACACCTCCTTACCTGCACAGTGATAAAACTACTGGCTGACCCTAGGGATCTTAGGGGATTGGAGGCACATAGTATTTTTTTCAAACTGTAATACAAGTGTGTGTAGGACTAGCAGCAGAGCCCTTCTGATATCCTGTAGCTTCATTTCTAACAGAGTTAATACCTAATGCCTAGCAGCTCTGGGATTTAGTCACTCTTGTCCTTCTGCCAATGGGCCCTAAGCAATGTAAAAACTGCCTGCAGACAGAAGACATTTCTGGATAATGAGATTGGCTTTGTATTGGGCAAGTCTGTGCAAGGAATTTCTTTGGACATTTCAAAAGGTGAGACTGATAGAGGTATCTGGCTAGATTTTTAAACATGCTCCCTATAAAATCCCTGAAGAAAGATGACAGAAATAGTCCCGTATCTATGGGCATGCCTGCTTCCAATGCTTGCACATGTTTCGACTTCTTCACAGTACTACTGGGTGGGATAAAACACCGTTCTGTACAAGTACTATACAATTCTAAGGTATTCTATTTTCAGCACAATGGCCTGCAGTTCTTAGCAAACCTTAGCATATGCACCTACTGCAAAGTTTTGTAAATCTGAACAGTAAAGTATGGAAAATGGATTTTTCAGAATTAAATTAAACAACAGACCAAAGTTGTTTTCCTTGTGTCTGTGGCTTCTAATTGGTCTTGACACTAAATACTTTTCTTTATTGCCAGGCTCTATCAAGAACTGCATGCTTTTTTGACTGTACAATTTTCTTTAGAGATTGAATTCATTATCATAAATGGCAATGTTAGATAATACATTTAAATGCATCCTTGCTAATTCATTCTCTCTTTAAAAGCTAGAGTAACCACCACAAAAAGTAGGAGGCTGAAGTGGTAATCAAAGAAGGAAAATCTTTGTTCAAATAAAAGAACTATAGATTCCTACTGTGATTCTGAGTTATCACATCGGTCATGATCTTTTATTTTTTTACAGATCTGGTTGTAGCCTTAGTAACCAGGTATCCGTAGTAACATATATATTCAAAGACAAATGTTTGATCAAAACTTTTCTGCGATCTGATTTCTGAAGTTCTGATAGACTGTTTTGCCCATTTCAGGATGAAATTAGAGCCTAACTTCTCAATTGTTAAATACTTTGTATCACATCACAGACTATCTTTCCCAAAATAGTGTCTACTTGTATAAATAACAGGTATGTCATGCGTGTCATTCAGGAGGGCACAGATTGCTGTATCTTACAATATATGGTATGTGTTGAAAGTGAATGTTGAATTAGTGTATTTTAGAACTTAACACATGGATATGCTTATTTTACCATGGAGTAGAAAACAATAAAAGGATATTTCTTATAATACATCTACATAAATAAATAAAAATCTGAAGTATTAGAGATGCATTTATATTAACTTTGCATTATCTTTAAATAGATATAGAAAATGTTTTTGCAGCTTTATAGCTTTTGAACAAACATAAAGTCATGAACTTCTAATAGATGGTTTGAACATTTTGGAAAAAATGCGAACAATGTAGAGACAAAGTATAAAAATTAGAATGCAACAACATTCAGCTAATCATTTACATTCTGAAAGAGTGTTAAGTTGGAAAACATTGTCTTCCTTCAAGCCATCAGAATGAGCATTTTATTTCAGGAAAGCTTGAAATGCTGAACATCTGTTGGATTGGTTGTGCTTACAGTCCTCACATTTCATGAAGTGAGAAATGCTGTAAGTGATAAAATACAAGAGACAATTTTGTCTGTAGAGACCGGATTAACAGGTTTACTGCTCATGCATGATAAACTTTGGATAGTAAACTGATGGTTTAGTGGCTGGAAGATACCTGGATCATATGTTATCAATCAACATTTAATAAAATTAGAATTCTGAAAACCTCTTCAGTATATGAAATAAAGAATAGTATTTATAATATCTAAATAAATGTATACAACACATATTATATTTCATTTAATAAAACCAACCAACCAACCAAAAATCATGTTTCCGAAATCCAATTTGTTACTGTGCGCCTTCAAATTTCCTTATTAGAAGATAATTTTCTAATTTTCCCTTCAGGTCATGGGTTCTTTTTTTCAGAGTAAAAAACCTCTCAGCAACCTATACCTGATTTAATCTAAAAGTTCATATATTTGTATTAATAATAGAGATTTATTATCTATTAATTTTGTAATTATGTAATATAGCCTTAGATGATTTTTTTAACATATTAGCTGTTTTATTTCCAATAATATTTTCCCTAATGTAAGTCAGGCTGATACTGTTTTACTTTCTTCCTATCAAGTTTTTTTAGTCCTAATTCTCTACAATTTTATTTCCTCATTGCTACACTGCAAAAAGAATACAAGAAAAAGAATACAGCAAAAAGCTGCTCACTACTACCCCACATTGTCACAGTGATCCAGGTTATAGATGCAATTCAAGAACATTTTATACAGCCTTCACTCTTTCTGCTGCACAAATGTACACAAATTTACTTTCTCAACAACCCATGCAAAATATATGAGTTTAACAATCAGTGTCATCACAACCATCATGAATTACATGTTCATATTTTATAGCAAATATTTTATATCCATATGGGCAACCTGGTGATGGTTTGAAATGAAATAACTTTGTTTGTTCTCAGTATCTCTGCATACCTATATCAAATTTGAACTCAGTGGCTTGACAAACCATGTAAAATGAAGAAAAAGATCTGTAAAATCAAAAAACATCTGGTTTGTAGTATTTATTTACATTAAAGCTGTATTTTAACCTCAGCATCTTGGGTTCAAAATCGAGATTAAGAGATTTAGTTCTTAAGAAAGATAAAACTGTTTTTTCTCACCAGAGGGATGCACTTTTCTGTGCATTGCACTAGACCATTCTTCTGATATTTTATATTGTTTGATTAAATATTATTAATATTGTTTGATTAAAAAGATATAAAATCTGCCCTAGAGAATTAGCAATCTAAATCCAGAGCTGATGCAGATAAAAGTATATGGAGATGACAAGGTTATTCACCCAAAAATGCACAGTGAAAACAGTGGCTGTTTACTGTACTTATCTACTAATTTGACTGACGTTTATTTTCACTAGATTGAAAAATTTAGATTATTTAAAAGTAGAAAATGATTTAAGGTTAGAAGATAATAGATGTGTGATTGGATATTTCAAATGGAGAATCAGCTTCAGTTTTTAATGCTTATCATGCACTTGAATAAACTGAATAACACTTTAGCTGAATAGATGGTCTTTACTGTGTATAAAGCAATCAAAATATGAGTTAAAGATACATTTTGATATAGATGAAAAATAATTTTAAAACAGTTTTTTTTCTACAATATTTAAAGTTGCTTTTTAATAAAAATGAAAGGTGATTCCATCACAGACTTGATTATAGAAAAACAAAAATATTATGGAAGTATGAAAACATTGTGGTAAAATCTTGGTTCTGGTAAATGTTGATAACTACAGCTTTTGAAGTTAATATGTGTTCATAGTAGATATTACTCATAATGTCAATAAGATTAGCATTACCCAAACAAATGAAAGGGATAGGTAAACTAAGTTCATTAAAATTTAGAAAAAAACACTTAATCCCTACTGTAATCAGAATACTATTATAAATTACAGTGGTTCCTTTCCCTTTAAGTTGGCTTATTTCTGCTATGAAGGAAGACCATCCTTAATCTCCAGCCTTTATTCAAATCACATGTTTAAAAATAGACTAGATGTGGCACTGGATGTGCCATGGTTTAGTTGAGGTGTTAGGGCATGGGTTGGACTTGATGATCTTCAAGGTCTGTTACAACCTAGTGATTCTGTGATTCTGTGGGATTCACTGGACTGCATAGTTTCCACATAAAGAATATACCGTACTCTTGTTCCGTTTGTGTGCCATAAAGCTACAAATAATTTGCAAGTTCAAAATAAATTCTAAACCAGAAAAGAATGAGGCCAGGCCTGAAGTGCATTATGTAGTTGTACCAATAAAGAATTCTTTTGAAACAATTTTTGATCAGAAAACACAGCTTCATGAAACTGAACCAGTTTCTGTACAGCAGTTCTGAAATGTTGTTCAAACACTGATAGTTGGAAACAATTTTTGAATTGAAAATTTAATCAATGGAATAAAATTATATATTCCACACAAGAAAATGAAACATTTTGTCTTGAATTTTAATTAGGAGACAAAATCCTGTTTAGAAATACAATGACAAAATGACAATCAAAGGTGACTCTTGAGTGGGTCATAAGAATTAGTTCTATGTGGTATTCTCAATCACAAAAAAAATCTGAAACAACATACAGATAGAAGAGCTGCTTAACACTTTCAAAGGTAACATCTGAACACACTACTTATCATGTTATGTGGTAGCATTTAGGCAAAATACAGTCTGAAGTAGGTTTATTCTGAATTCAGTGTACTTCAGAATATATCTTCAATTAATTAAAAAGCCCTTTATTTACTCCTTTATATTTACTGCCTTTTAAGATTTGATATAATATTTCCTACCTGTATTTTCTATCACCATTATGATAATCAGAGGTCATAGAATAGTTTGGGTTGGAAGTGTGCTTTAAAGGTCATCTTGTTCAAGGCCCCTGCAATAAGCAGGGGACATCTACAACTAGATCAGATCCCTCAGATGCCTCAGAGCCCCATTCAACTCTACTTGAATGTTTCCAGGGCAACCTGTTCCAGTGCCTCATCACCCTTCTCATAAAAAATGTCTTTCTTGTATCTAGTCTAATCCTATTTCATTTAAAATCAGTATCCTATGTCCTATTGCTATAGGTCCTACTAAAGAGCCCATTTCTTCTTATTCCTATTTAATTATTGAAGGACTACAGAAAGGTCTCCCCAGAGCCTTCTTTTTTCCTGGCTTAACAACCCCAACTGTCTCAGCCTTTTCCATGGGAGAGATGCTTCAACTATTTGATAACCTTGGTGGTNTCATTAATGAAGATATTAAATAACACAGGTCCTAATAAAAATCCTTGATGAACCCCACTTGTCACTGATGTCCATTGGCATTCTGAGCCTTTGACCACTACCCTCTGGATGTGACCATCTTAACGATCTGAGAGTCTACCCAGTGAATCCATCTCTCTCCAATTCATGGAGAAAGATGCGGGAGACTGTGTCAAGGCCTTTGCAGAAGTCCACATAGATGACAGCTGTAGCCTTCCCTCATTCACTGATGGAGTCACTCTGTCATAGAAGGCCATAGCTGGCTTCTGTCTTTGGTGAATCCATGGTTGTTGCTGCAAATCAGCTCCCTGTCCTCCACATAGCTTAGCATAGCTTCTAGTAGGATCATTCCATGATCTTCCTAGGCACAGAGATGAGACTGAGAGTGTGGTACTTCCCAGAATCTTCCTTTTTAAAGATGAGTACAATGTTCCCTTCTTCCAGCCCCCTGGGACTTTACCTGACTTTTCAAATGTCTTGGAGAATGCCTTGGCAACTGTATCAGCCAATTCCCTGAGAACTCTATTCTCAGATCAAAGTTCATTGGTTCCCAATGCATTTCACCAGGTCCCTTAGTCTTATGCACATCGGTTCCTCAGGTGGTCATGAATCTGACCTCTAGTTACAGTGGAAGAGACATTGTTTCCACCAGTCACCATCCTGCTGTCCATCCACCTATGAGGTGTGAGAAGAGAGGCTGCTGTTGAAGGCTGAGTCATAAAAGTTGAGTTCCTCAGACATCTCGTCATCTACTGTTACCAGTTTTCCAGCATTGTTTGTAAGGGATGTACAGCTTCTTTGACTTTTCTGATTAAGATACCTATGGAAGACATTCTTCTTTGTGCTCCTCACTGGTTTCAGTTCCAGGTACATCTTGGTCTTTCTCACCCCCTTCACAACCAAACTTCGTCTTTATATCATTGGCAGGTCACCAGTCATAGCTTCAAATGTTGGTGCATTTGTTTCTTTCTGGTTTTGTCTGACCAGCAGTTCCCTACTCAGACATGCTGGTCTCTTGTCTTCCTTGCCCAATTTCTTGTTCCTGGGCATTGCCAGCTCTTCTTCTCTATGGAAAATTTCCTCAGAGATCTGCCAGCTCAGTTCCACTCCCTTGTTCCTCTGGGCAGTCTCCCAGGAGAGCCCACTGACCATCTCTCTGAAGAGCTGGAGGTCTGCTTTCCTAAAGTTCAGGAGCCTAAGTCTGCTATCTACCTGACCCATATCCCTCAGGGCTACAAACTCCAGCAGTGCATGGTCACTGCAGCCCAGGCTGCCTCCAGTCTTGGTGTCCCTGGGTCACTCCCTTACCTTGGTGACCATCAGCTCCAGTATCACATCCTCTCTGCTAGGGCTATTACCAGGCTCGAGAAGTTTTCCTCCATTTGTTAATTCCAGGAGTCTCCTGGATTGCCTACAGCTTGCTGTGCTGCTTTCCCAGTGGATATCAGGGTGGTTGAAGTACCCCAGCAGGACAAGAACCAGCAAGTGTATTGCCTCCTGTAGCCTGAGCAAGAAGATTTTTCCTTATTAGGCAGCCTGCAGTAAAGTACTTCCTGCACTGGAAATCAAGCATAGCTACAACTACCAGATAACTGCAGGGAAAATCACAGGAATCATAGGGATTTGGTGTGATATTTCTAAATATTTTGCTGCATTCAGTAGTGCAGGATTCTATATTAAAATTTAAATCATATGTAGGTGGTAAACAAGAAGAGTATAATTTTACCATGGTTAAAAGCTTAAACATTTAAAGATATGGTAAAAGTTGAAAATGAATAGGTACATGTAAATTGTATATTTGTGAATATTTTGATCAAAACCAAGGCTGAACAGGATAAATCTCTTCTCTGCATAAACAATGCAGGAGGAAAAATTAGGGAAATCTGTTTTCAGATTAAGTAGCAGAGTTCCAGTTTCATTACAACAATACTTGGGAGCACAATTACTCAAAATTCAATTATTAAATAAAAAAAAAAATTATATATTGCATTCAGCTATAAGCCACTCTTTTCCCCCTTCTCCCTCCCCACCCTTACAAAGTCCTCTGCTCTTTCCAGTTCTTAGGGGTTCTCTCTGAAGCTGCTTTTGACAAAAATAATTCATAGTTTCTTGCACAGTATAGCACTAGTAACACTTCCTCCTATCTTTCCCTGTGTTTGCCTTCCATGAGTTACATGGTTCAAACACAGCTTGCAATAAAAAAGCTCCATATACCTTTGTATATATTTGCAGGTTTTTCTTCAAATATTTGTGACTTTTTCTTGAACAGGACAAGTCATCAAGGAGGTGGAAGGCTTACTATTATGTGCAGCTGTTGTAATACTGCATCATTAAATTTTCATCTGAACCCTCCCAAAACCAGCAATTAAAAAAAGTTCTTCAAAATTTACCTGCACTTTTAATGAATAAAATTTGCATGGTGGAATCTCTGTAGCTTTCATTTGAGGCAGTCAGCTTGCAAAAAAGTCTTAAAAATACAAAT
>VWZS01009191.1:0-292897 GCA_013397075.1 Rhabdornis inornatus
AAGAGCTTAACCGATTTAAAATGATTTTACAATAAATCTGCAAAGCCTGTACCATATGCAGTGCTTGCACACAGTTCTCTACTACATATTTTTTTATGACATAGATCTAAATAGAGGAGATAGACAAATCCCTAGTGTATATTCTATAAAGTTAATTCTGCACAGATGAAGCTGTAATTGACTCCCGTATTAACCAAAAGTAGGGAGATCAAGCAGGGTAGGTTAAACAATAAAATGGCAATGCTGATTAGGGGAAAAAAAAAAAAAGCTTCCCAAGAATTTTGTGAGCGAGTATTTGTATTTCTCTCTCTTTGAGAAGCCGTTGCTCCTGCACCCACAAGCACTTTTTAGGCTCTGATCTCTGTAAAATATTAAAATAACCTTGTGCTGCTAACTGAATTGCAGATGAGACAGAGTAAATAAGGTGTATTTTAGGGCATTGCATAAAGCTAGTTTATTAATAGTTACCTAGCTTCCTAGCTTGCTCTAAACATGTCTGGTTTGGTAGGTTTTGTATCCCCCTACATCAGTCAGAGTTTTCATCTAGCCTATTTCATATTAATTCTTTATACAGGCTGAGCAGAATTCAAGACCTCAGATGGATCATGGCAAAAAGCTTAAGCACTCTTTATCCTTAACTAGAAATGATGATGAGAAGCATTCTTTTTATACTGCCCCTGAAGTGGAAGCATAAGCTTTTTAACCCTCCACTTTTGCAAGAGCTTTTCGTCACTCATTTTCTCCCATGAGATGCTACTCCTGTTTGTGGAAGGAAGGAATTGGTGATATTGGTACATCCTTACAATACATCAGCATGATCTTCCCAAACACTTCTATTTAATGTAGACAAAATACCACTTTTGCTGACCTAGCACTTGCTTTTTCTTTCAGGAATGTGTATTACACTGGCAGAAATGATCAGAACTTACAAAGCTAGCTAAAGAAAAGCTCTCATTTCAGATAGGTACATCAAAATCCTCTTCTGTATGGTCTTGCTTTTAGTTTTTGCTGAAATGAAGAGCTCAGATTCTTACAAGATATCTCAAAAATAAGATACAAATTTTTCCCCTCTCTTGGGAAAAGTCAGATTTAGCTCAGTTTGCTTGTGTTCCAGTTCCCATTTCCTCAACTGTTCTTACGCATTACAAGGAATCCCATAACTGGCACAGTGTGCCAATGCCACGATCCTGACGTGCATGCTGCTATTATGAGCCACTGCCTTAGGAGAGGATTTGTTTTAGGTGACTTAAGAAAGCAAGAACACATATAGGAAATTATCTCCAACTCTTTTCCAGGAACGACAGAACAATAAGATACTTCATTTTAGCCTCAGCTTCCATTTACATCAGCTCTAATAATTTTTTTTTACGTTTTTAAAAAAGGAAAGGTCATCTGAAATTTAAGGTAAAATAAGGACAGTCTGAATTTTCCACACCAGAGTCTCTGTGGTTCAAAGGCTTTCATTCAGGACAAAATGTTAGGAACATATAGCAGCCCTAAGGACAGGACAAGCCCTGTATTTTCTTCTGTCTACCACACAAGGCACATGCCTGCATTACACAGTGTCCATAAGAATTAATGTGGCCAGTGGTCTCAAGAAAGCAGGGAGGCAACTTCCATTGGTACAGTGCTGGCTTGAGCACAGAGGAGCTGCTGCAAGAGCTGACACACCACAGCCCCTGCAGTGGTTACTCTCCTCTCTCATCCCAATGTCTCGCTACCAGAACTTCTAACTTGTCCAATGCAAGAGCAACAAGGCCTTCCTGGTCTCATGTCTCCTCCCTGATCTATGGCTTCAGAAAAGATAAATGGTTGAAAGACCCAGCTCAGAAACTCAGTCTTCAGGAAATACAGCAAGCAGGATAATCTCTGTCATGATCCTCCTCTTATGCTAGATGCATTTCTCCCTGCGTTGATAGCTTCCTTTATTGAAAGTGTTTTCTTTCCTCCTGAATCAGTTCCATGCTTTCCCCTGCTTCTTGTCTGACCTTTATCTTACCTCATTTCCACTGAATCTTCTTGTTCTTCTCTTGTGTTTGTCCTTATCAACTACCAAGGGGCTTATTTACTGCGTGTTTTGCAAGCCATGGGTATGAACACCACATCCTCCTTTGCAGCTCTGTTTTGCCCATTTGAGCTGTGAGCTCTGAGGGCAAAAAATATGCATTCTTGTCCAGCACAGGGGAGAGCATGAACTTTCCACTAATTTCACACAAATAATTTACCACCTATTTTTTCAATCAGTGCCAGATCTGAGTGTAATTTACAACATACAATTACTGTGAGGAAGCCATGTTATTTAAAACTTTGCGCCTGAGCAAGCCTTCACTTTGCCAGGGCAAAGACCTTCTTTGGAAGTTCTTGATTCTGGGTGCCATTCCCAGGGCACCATATCCATATGGGACTAGGTATGGCATCAGAAGTCTCTGTCATATCCCCCAAGAGCAGACAGTTCTGCAGGATAGTGGGAGTGCACAAACCAATCTGATATGTTGTCACATTTCAATATCTGGTGAACTGCTTCTGAGGACACTGATGTGACTAGCCAAGAGAACATGAGAACATGATGATATTGTTCTACATGTCCTCCTCCCTGCTCCTTTCTCCCACCCCCCAAAAACAAAAAAGCACAGATTGATCATCTGACAACTGAAAGAGAAAAGGCACCACCAGCACTGATGGTGCTGTGGTGAGTTGCATAGCCTAGGTCTGGGGTAGGCACTAGAAAGGAAGGAAAGAGGACCCTTCGCTGGAACATCACTCATTAACTCTTCCTCAAAGTCACCTGGTAGTGTGAGTTTGCCCGAAGGCAGACTCTTCAATATGTGGAAGGATATAACATTTGAATACCAGTTCCAGGAATGAGGAGCAGCTCTGTTTGTGGCTGTGGATTTAGAGACCCCAGCACAGAAGGACCTTTCTGTTCCCTCCTTAATGGCACCATCTGCAAGTGTTTGGCAGACAGATGTCCACTGCCTTGAAACTTTCAAAACACATTTCTGTGAAGTGATAGGTCACTAGAGAGCTGCTGTGGCCTACATAACCTGAAGTAAGCTCCAAAAGTAAACTCTACTGTCATCTGAAATTTCTATCATTAAGTTAATCAAAAATGTCCATTCATTTCTACAGGAATACAATATGAGTTAGTAAATCCACCGAGACAGGCTACTCAAGAGACCGTGCATATAAGACATGTCAGAGAAACTGAAGTTAGCAATGATCTAGATTCACAATGGCTGACAAGAAACCACAAAATGCCAGAGCAGTGTACAGTAATCCTTAAATGAAATTCATCTTTCAGCAGAAAAACACATTAAGGATGGTAATTCAATGATAAAAGAGGCAGGCCAGAACAGGTTCAAATGCTGAATATTTCACAACATAACTTAATTAAAGCGGGACTGTGAGGCTGTTAATCGCTTTATAATAGTTCAGCTTGAAATGAGGTCTGATGTGAGTGCCCTTATAGTTTATTTGTTTATATTATTATAATCATAAAATGTTACATCGACCTAATGCAAATGTACAGGTTTCACTGGCCTTTATTATGTTGGCAGTTTTTTCTCCTTTTGGTCCTTCTATTTTTGTGTGAGTATGAGAAGGGAAAAACTGGGAGGAAGGGTCATGAATTTAGGTCAGATCAGATGATTCAGTAACTCTCATGTGGGTTTTAGTCTTATTAATAATTTTAATACATTCTTCCTTGACAACAATTATTTCAATCACTGCTCCTTTTAACGTACACCGTGACGTAAAATTACACAGGTTTTTAAAAGAGTGGAGCACATTTCTCCTGCAGAAAAAGTAAATTATGTCAACACTTTGGAAATTACAGTGCACAACCTAGGAAAAAGGCAAAAATACATTTGTAAGTACAAATACAAGTGTATTTTGCTCTATAAATGTACTATGCCACACCAAGTGTAGAGAAATATGTTATTGAAGTAGAACACATTTTAAACACAAATATATTGATAAATGAATATTTATAAATGTATTACACAACTGAGGCACAGCCAATTAATATTACCAATATTTCCTAGGTCAGAGTACAGAAAATGCCATGCTAGTGTGTAAAGGTAGTATATTTTCTATTGTTTGACAGCTTTTGTGAAAGAAGAAAGAATATTTCCTCAGATTTTCTGAGCTACAGTGGAAATGAGAGGAAGACTGACTTCTAGTGTCTTAAAAAAAGACATCAGCATGAAAAGAGTTCTTTTTAAAAAGCTGAGAAATATACATGTGTGTCCAAACACTTGATTGGTACTGATCCTTAACGGCAGCAGCATTATTATTAGCAATGTCATGTGAATCGATTCTAGGCTCATGCATTGTAAAATATATAAAAAAGCCTGTTTGAAAACAGAATTCAAAGAAAATGCATAAAATGAGTAAAATGGACCAAATCGACCAGTTGAGAATGCGTGGAACTGTACGCTGGTCATGACAAATAATTAGTAAAAGTTACAAGCTGTTAACTTTAGTCAAAAAGGCAAAAAAGTGTTGAAATTATAGGGAAAAAGGCATCAAAAGTCGAGGATGCTGTATTTACTTCAAGTAACTTTCATAAACATGGTAAGTGCATTTTCTGTGGTAAGAGTTGTAAATATGGGAATTACTGTCCTGCAGGCAATCTTTGTTAAAACAGCGTAGCTTTACAATTAAAAGAACAAAAGCTGGCTAGTGCTAACCTCTGAGGGTAGCACAGCACCCCTTAAGCGTTACAAATGCCATTTCTGACAAACTGTTGCTAAAAACATTGCCAGCAGCTCCGGTAAAAGAAGAATTTATATGGAAATATATAAAAACATCCTTCCTGTCTGTGTCAAAGGCACCTTGGTGACATTATCACTGGACCTTGGTGACAGTGGGGACAGTTTCCAAGCCACTGTAGGAAGGATGCGGTACTTGACAAGTCATGAAAATGAACTCTGTTTGAATAAATCATGAAATTGGAAACATGGCAAGCAAAGGCATGAACAAGAAAAGCTATTAGGATTGCCAAAAGTCATGCCACCACAAGAAAGCCACACCAATGCTCCTCATATTTAACCCTAACATGCACGAAGCACTCACACACATTTATGCAATTGCAGCTCTGGTGGCAGCGTGTGCTCTCACTCCTGGGGCAATAATGAGGCAATAGTGAGTGTCTCAGGTTAGCAAAGGCCTTCGTGGACTCCTGGCAACTCTGCAGAGACATAGCTCATTTCTACATTGTCCTATTTATGAACATAATGGACCAGCATAAGGGATCAGTAGTACCCAAGAATTTTTTCTTTCAGTCAAATTATGAATGCCTGAAGCATTGCTGTTACAGTCTTTCCTGATTTATTTAACAAACAGACATGGACAGACTAAATGGTGAAAAACAGCATATATAGAGAATAACCTCTTCGTAAATTACTAAGGAGAAATCCAAGAATAGATTTATGGAAAGCTGCTTAGCATCATAGCACTAGGAAAACAGCAGCGGGTCTTTTTGTTTCGGATTTGCAATAGCTTCCTATTTATGGATATGTCCAGTGAACAGCAATGCAGATCTTTTCTAGGGGATTATTTTCATCTCCTGCTTTTAGATGTTACAAAATGCAGCCACATATTCTTTAGCTACACTACACACACTGCTTGTGTAGTCTGCTGCTCACCATCCCATTTTTTCAGATCTAAATCTTTTGTGGTTTTAAGTGTCCGCACTTTATTCCCCCATAAAAAAATACAAATGTAGAAATACTCTCGTCCAAGCAATAATAAATCTGGGGGGAAAAAAGTCATCTCAAGAATTAAGTCAAGGAAAACTGATATTCAGTGCAGCAAAAACCTTAGTGACTAAAAATTAAAGGCCACAGCTTTCTTGCATTTCCTTGTGCATAGCAGTGTCTTTGTCCATTGATTTGCCCTAAGGAAAGGAGATAAAATACATTCCCTTCCTATTCCAGAGAATCCTGCTATATTCTGAGCCCAGAGTGGCTTTCATTCAGATGGGCAAGAGAAGTCTCTCTCCATGCCTCATTTCCCAAATTTTATAAGGGATGCTGGAATCAGTTACTTAAGAAAGCATCTTCAGTAACTTCAGACACACAGGATTTTATATACAAAAGTGTTTAGGAGAAGTTATTTTCCCTATGGAAGTCAGGAATTTAATGCATACAAGGGCATATCTGTGTAAATAAGAGTGTCTGCTATTCATTATCTGCTCATCAACATTTGTTATTCATTACTCATGTGTTTACAAATGTAATGCAGTCAGAAAGCAGAAATAATACTATATGACTTTGGTGACCAGAAATACACCAGAAACAACAAATAGTAAATAGATCCATGGAGCAGTTCATCTTATGGGATAAAGTTTGCCCACAGAAGACAATCTGTGAAAAATTTCTGAAAATAACCCTGAGAGATCTGTAAGTAACAACACAGTTCAAAAATAATATGTAAACAGAAAACAAAGGAGCTAAGCTTGTCAATTAATTTATTGGCAATAAGCATTTTATTTTTACTGTTGGAACTGAATAAATGTAGAGAAAAGATAGCTAAAAGAAACAAGTCTGTGTTCATAGATTTCATTCAATTTGTCCAAGACCTTGTGCATTCAAGATGTGTGTCTGGGAATGAGACAGGTTTTTATTCACCTGTGACTTACATCAGATGGACAGATCTTTTGCTGGCAGCTAAATAACATTTTTTAAAATCCATATCATGGACAGTAAATCAGCTGAGAACTTAAAACTAAAATACATTGCACTTGTGGCTTCTAGTTGCATCATCTTCAGCTTCAGAAAATTTCCTCCTGTGCATGCAGTGGCATAGTGTATCCTTGTGCTAGTGGGGTTGAGCACAGTGTGAATGGTACTCTTGTGGAACGTGTCTTTTGAACTTTAATTTCTATTTACCTTTTTCTTTAATTCAAACAATAGCAAAATTGCTGTAAGGTTTTACTAAGTACCAAAATATTCTTAGTTTGCCTGTTCAGATCCAGCTTTCTTTTGATGGAAGGGGGCCAGGAAAATGAAAGTGAAAGACAAAACCAAACTTAAACACTCTTAGTAAAACATATGTGAACATCTGTGAAGGGTGGTTGTCCTCTTTTAGAAATACTGTAATTTTGCTCTGATCTTTCAGTAACCCTAATAAGTACACTAACTACTCCAGCACAGAAGTTACTTATTAGCAAATATTTACCATAGAAGTATGGTAATCAAATCTCTCACACCGCAACCCCATTGCTTCAGCAGAGACAGGTAGAAATGGGCTGCTTGCAAATAAGGAGTTACCAGCCTGTGTTGAGATCAGAGGACATTGATGTGGCTACTTGCTTTAACTGTCCGTAAATTATCTCATCTGATTTTCCAAATAATCACCAGCAATCAGATACTTTCTTGCAGACATCACTGCAGAAATAGGCCACAGAGGAAGAACTGAAAGAAAAAAGTTTCCCAAACACCTCCCTGTTTGAGGTGGAGAGTAGTGGAAGGGCCTGACATATTTTTGTAAGCCGTGGTGTTAAAGCAAATGCTGGTTTCGCTATAGAAAAGAAGGAAGAAAATGAAGATGGCAGAGGTTTGGGTATTCCTTTGTGATTGACATTCTCCATTCTCATCTCATCCCCTCTACCTTCTTCACCCCAAGGATCTTTTTTCTGCCTCTATATGGCCAACATCCCAATTGCAAGCTCATCAGAAACTAAACCAAAAGTGCTTCAATTGCTAAGGTATTTCCCTGTCAGTTTACTCCTTCTTTTTTCTGTGCCAGGGTTTTATTTTTGGCTCTTGCAAACAGTTTAACCATGCCTGGAATTGATGTTTCTCTAGAAATCTAGGAATGGAAATCCACTGTAGCAAGTAGAGACAAAGAGTTAAAGGTTCAGGGAAGTTTGCATGAGCCTTTGACAGGGTATGCAAACCAGTCGGGTCTGCCACACTTGCAAAAGTAATTTGCAAGATCAGGCTGTCTCACAAAGCTCTTTGAGTGTACTAAGAGCCTCTCAGCAATGTCTTCTTCCCTGCTTCAGTTAAGAAACCAGATAGCAAGAATTCTTCTCACAATAATATTTTCCACTTGTAGCACACTATTGCAAAACTGGGCCCTTTGTGGTATTTCAGCAGTTTTGTCTTTAGTTCAAGCGGGAACCATGAAATGTAAAAAAAAAAATTTACAAACAAAGCAAAAATGACTGCTAGGAACCCTAAGAAATTGTTTATGGTATAGCCTAAAGTTTTGTGCAAAGGTGTGGCATGATTTTATGCATGCAAGAAAGATTCTGTTCGCATTTGATTTTACATTAACTAGTTTACTTTTCCTGAATTAAAAGTTAGTGTCTGAGATATCCAGAAACAATTGTATTGCATTACTGAATTTGATGTGCTTGCTTTGTAGAAAAATGGTTTAGTCTACTGTGACCAATTGTCTATTATAATGAAGCTTATTATTAATGGAGTATACTCTTATATCCTTATTTTTTCCTTCTCGGAAGATAGCAGAGTTCAGCATCTGATAAACATGTAAATTGCATTTTTCTTTTCACACAGGACAGATTTCAACTTCTGAACCAGCAGTCAACAAAGATTCCCCCAGCTGCTAGGAAAAAAAATAAAAGTAAGTATTTGTGAAGAAAGGCATAATAAGATCAGAGGAAAGCCTGTCATAAAAATGCACATTGCATAATACATGATGGATCAGTTCTATTATTTAACTTTTGCATAGATATAACAATACAGAGATATGCTAACCATCATAGTCAGCATTAATTTACAGTGGGAAAAATAATTAGAATCTCACTTTTTCTGAAGAATGGAGTGAAAATGTAAACAATGCTTCCCTCCAGGCAAGTGCTTTATCAACTTGACAGGTGCATTTGAATTTCCATGGGTGGGGGACATAATAGGTTATTTATGTGTCATTTTAATAGAAAGGCCCAACCATCAAGATGGACAGGAGACTTTATCAGTACTGCTGTTTGCAACTAATCCACCAATTTAATACCCCATGAAAATACCTGCAACAAAACCTGGACATTTTTCTTTTCCACTCCATTATAGGCAAATCAATATGGGTGCTATTCATCTCAAATCTTTGGCTCAGCAGGTGCCCACTACACAGAGCTCCTCACAGCACTGGTGCGCTGGCACAGCCACATAAACATAGACACTTTGGCTTCTGGTGCCATCAGTGACTCCATGGCAGCATCACAACAGTGCACTTGGATCACTAGTTTATCCCCACATAGAAAAAAGCAATAAACAATCTTTTTTCACTCCCTAATTTTCACAAACAGTATATTCCTGGCTGGAGAATAGCCACAAGCCAGAAAAACATTGTACATCTCCTAGCTGTAACATGTTTCTTTACACAAATTTGCCATGGAAAAGAAAGATGCCAAAATGTGTACTCCAGTCACACCTTCTTGCACATTAGCTCTGCTAAAAGCTGTGGTTTTTTGTCCTGCGTAGGGCTGTGATGTTGAGTGACACATAGCCCCAGCGTGAACCCCCCTCCAGTCCTTCACTGGTGGGTGGGGGTGTGTGGGTGGGTGTGTGTGGGGGTGTGTGTGTGCACAGTCATAATCAGCCTGATCCACACCAGAAAAAAAAGGTATTTTCCGTTAAGGAATCCTTTAAAAAAAACCCAACTATTTTTGAGAGCTGAAGTTTTCCATTATTGCAAGTCCATCCTCATCTGTGTGCAAAAGTCCAGTTTCCAGATTCATGACCCACCAGTCTACATGGTCATGGTCTACATGGACTGGAAGACAGTCGCCAATGAGCTTGAAAAGCTTTGGATCTAAGGAGGATAGGGGTAATGAGATCATCCACCACTACCATGTTCACTCAGAAATGTGTTCTAGCTCTGTAGAGATAAGTTCTTTTCTAACTAAGACAGGTACAGCTCCAGAGATGTTTCAAGTATGTAATTGGAAGTATCTTTACACCCCCTGGGTAATTCGTCAGACTAGCTACTCCTGAAACTTTTTGCAAAAGCAAGCAATTCATAAGGACATAAATTTGATTAAAACCAGACCTGGGACATTTCCTATGCTCAGTCTTTCAGTCTGCAAAGCTCATGAATCCCTGTGGCTAATTAGGAAATATTACTCATAGTAAGATCCAGTTATAATAAAATGTATGTTGCCCAAACATAGCATTTTAATAAGTTTCAGAAGCAGGCATTCCCCCATTTTCCTCCCACAGCTTCTCGCTTGGTGACCATGTTTCCTGGTAGGAGGACAATGCCTCTTCTCCCACTTGCAGAGAGTGACTACACACTGTCCTCTCTCCTGGGGGGTCACTGAGGCGCTCACAGCAGTGAGGTTGGAGGCCAGATGAAGTCCCCTGGGAGCAGAGTCAATCAGTGGGACAAGGGAAGGGAGCCCTGGGAAAGGCACAGTCTGGGAGGGTATAACTTGAGCCCTCAGCCCACAACAGGGGGAGGGAATATCTCTTCCCTGTGTGAAAGCATCTTATAGTTCACTCATATATTACCACAAGAGGTATATCACAAGTTACAAATGGTAAAGTGTGGAAAAGAAACCGAAATAAATTAAGTTAGTCTCAGCTGATATATTAAAAGGCAACTTAGTCTGGGTAGAATAGCAAAGAGAAGAAACTGCAGGATGCTGGGTCGGCAAAACAAATAGACCTGGAAGTCTAAATTTTAACAAAGTTTTATACCAGTATCTCTCTCTTGCTCTGCTTGGATAGCAACTCCTTCCACAAATCATCTAAGGAATGTAAGCAGAATGTCAGTTCCCCATCCTCATTACATCAGACAGTGGATACTCAGCATGAAGATGGCTGTTTACTCCCTAACGATTTTGCTTCAATTCTGATAGCTTAATGTAGGACAGGTTTCTTATCCACTCACAGAACTAATGAGAGATATTCTTATTTTATACTAGATTTTTTTTACATAATGATGGTATAAAAAAGGTGAACATTGAAAATTACTTCTGTCTCTGTAAAGCTGACTGAGCTTATGCTATATGGAATACAAAAAATAGCACCTATAACTGACACATTTACTTTAAAAAGGGCAAATTTTGAGAAAATTATTAGTGAAATTAACAATAGAGCTTTAAAAATATAGATCTAATGTCTTTTCATCATGTCTTCTAAGTAAACTTTATGCCTCTTATAGTGGGATTTGTATCACATTGTCTAAATCTTTAATTTCAGCAAAAAACTTCTACTGTATCATAGTTTAGATAATACAGTAATTTCATATTTCATTAAAAATATGTTTTCTGCTTTGCACGTGTGTTTGATTCACTGCACCTCTGGTGCTTTTATGCTGGTGTAGCTACTTCGATCAAGTAAAATTAGAGTAAGGGACAGCAGCACAGGAATGTATCACACCCACACATTTTATGTTATTTAACTGTAACCAGAACATTTCCCCATTGTCATAGAAAACCATACAAATCCACATAATGATAAGCATAGAAAAAATCAACCAAATTAGTCTATTACTTAAGAAGAAAAGGAGCAAGTCTACCCAAGAGCAGTGTAATGCCTTCTGAAGTTGGCAGAGTGAACAATATCTTGGCTGATATTTTTCAAGGATCAAAAGCACCAAGAGCTGGTTTCTGGGTACTGAAATTACTTTAGATTGATTTAACTGTCCACCCAGTTTTTTGGTAGATGTAGAAGTGTGAGTTTCCAATCAGAACACCATTTCTCAGTTCTTTGCTGCTTCCTTTTCTCATTATGTGGAATGGGCATCTTTTGTGGGAAAGAGTGAACCCATTTCAAAGTAAATCAGAAAATATTCAGCATACCTCTTACTGCAAGCACTTTTTGACGGATTGGTTTTTGGGAAATACAAAAGGCTGTTGACTTCCAAAGTCTTAGCGCATAGAAAATGGGGATGCTCCATCTTTTGTTCAAGTTAAAATATATTTTGAGAAAAAAAAATATTGAGAAAAATATTTTGAGATCTTTTCTGGGAGTTAATCTGGGAAAGGGTATTTATGAATTATTTTTCCTTTCATATTAAGGACATATTTGCCATGATTGTAAGAGGATCATGAGTCTTGCTTGACTCTTCTCGTACACAACCAGTTTCTAGCCAATTGTAACTTGCATTTCTAGTTAAGATTACAAATTAAAGACCAGGCTATGTTGGTATGCAATCACCCAGCAAAAGCACTCTTCTGTTTGCCCAGACTATCTGCTTTCTTGAAGCAGGGCCAGCTCCAGGCATAACTAAAGCAGGCAGATGCCTGGGACATGAGTTTTTCTTCTCCATCTCTTTTGCCTGCAGCAGTGCCCCAGCAGCCAGACTGATGCCTGCCCCTGCAGCCAGGGAAGATCCCTGTACTGGGCCGTTCCTCTAGAGACAGCAAGACCAAAGGTAGCTTGGGAGTCTCCATCATAACTGTGATGCAGCAGCCAAACCCACCCTGTCCCTGTGGTAGCAGCATCCCATTTTACCTGGGCTGTAAAGAAATCCTGAATCTGAGATGTTGTGGACAAGGACTGATGACAATAGGGTTTGTTCTTCTGGATTTAGCTAAAAGCAGCCAAGTGCTGTAGTGTCCTGTCTAGCAAAAGCCATTTCAACAGAATGCTAATATGACTCCCAGAATTAGATCATGCGTGGCTGCTTGGAATTTGAGCTATCTTAAACTCTAAAGTGTGATCTTTGATAACTAATTTCAGAATCCCGTTTCTATGTCCTGGGAAAACACTAGCATTTTTGAAAAAAATGGCCTCTCAAATTTTCAGCATAAATGGATTTATATATACAATAATTCATTGAAATAGAATGGCTGGAAGAACTACTTTAATCTTCTCTGCCTTGAGATGTTACACTTCTATTTTCTAGACTTGTGTTTTCCTCACAGCTTTTTCATACTTCACAGATATATTAGCATGTAATATATAACTCTTTACTGGTCTATTTATCCACCTATAACTCTCAGAGACTCAGAGATAATTCTGTCTATTTCTCTTCAAAGCTTTCATCTGCACATCAGTATCATCTGATTTTTGTACTCAGAAAGATGACAGAAGAAAAACCACAGAATTATAGAATCATAGAATGGTTTGGGTTGGAAGGGACCTTAAAGATTATTTAGTTCCAACCTCCCTGCCATGGGCAGGGACACCTTACACTAGACCAGATTTTTTAAAGTCCCATCCAACCTAGCCCTGAACAGTTCCAGGGATGGGGCATCCACAGCTTCTCTGGGCAACCTGTGTCAGTGCCTCACCACCCTCACAGTAAATAATTTCTTTTTAGAATGTTCTCAAAAGTTCCTGAACAGATAGTATCCAAGTTAGAAACAACCCTGCTCATAGAGTCAGCCACTATGTGGGAAGAAAAGAGAAACCAAAATAGTCATTGGACATTGTTATAGTCCATTGTTATAGTCAGGCAGGAGGGAAGATTTGCAGTAGGTTGAAACCTCAAAAATGTTGTAGAAGAGACTACATCCAAACTAAGAGCTTTGTTATACAGCAGGATGGTATCAGGTGAACTGTAAAACTACAGCTGTACAGCAGAGGAAAGATGCCTCAACTCAAATGTTTTGAGGCCATTACTATCTTTAATGGTTTAAGTTTTTTCTTGCCAATACCTGATGGAAAAAAAAAAGAACATGCTTCTTTCATGACTAACTTCTATGCTGTTTTAAGTTCCACTTCTATACTGGCTACATATGAAAAAAAGAAAAGGTACATACCATAAATTTACTACAGATTTTACAGAGAGTTTTGACAGCATTAGATGCTCAGCTACCTAACAAATTACTTGATCTTTGTATCTTGTTCACATAAAGGATTTAGAAGCGGCAAAGAATAAGGAAAAAGCAATTGAAGTGGTATGAACAAACTATGTTGATTTAGAAACCAAGCCAAATAAAAACCATTACAATAGAGTTTCAAAAAGTTATGTTTGCAATTTAAAATACCCATAGGGCATATCTGACTTACATGACCAACACTTAATGTATAGTACGTGATAAGATGACACATGCAGTTTTGAAACTTGGCAGTAATTCAGAAAAAGAATACTTTGCTGGCCATTAACAATTTCTGAGCCATGTGTTCATTTATTATATACGTCTGTAGTTGAGCTCCTGAGTGATTATAGTTATAACAGTATCTTCTCATGTAATCTTAGGACACCAAAAGCTGCACAGCAAAATGAAAGTAAGGATTAAAAAATGACCTCCCTCCTTGCTCATGCTAACAGTTCACTAAATTCACATCCAGAGTTTGCCTTCTGCTATTAAATGCAAATAAAGAGAAGCTACCAGAGATCTACAGGGGTACAAATGATACAAGAACTGGGCTTGCACTTTAGTAAAGGGCTTTGAGTGGGGGGTGTGTGTGTGACAGAAAGAGAGAGAGCAGGGAGGAGAAGCAGTATGAGCATTATACTGAAATATTTTAGCATGCTTTAATGCACCTAAACAGTCTCATACAGGGAACTCAAACTAAAATAGTAGGCAACAATGAGCAATCATAGTTTAACGCTGGCAAAGTTTAAATAATATATCAAGATTCAGGGTTGTTGGGTTTTATGTTTTTGTTTGGGGAGGGTTTTTTGGAAATGCGTGCGTATTTTTCAATGGAGCTGGTACTGACTTGCAGCTGTTTGGTATTAGATACAAGACCTACCAGCCTTCAAACCTCACATTAGAAACAGACCTCTGGCCAAGTTGTGTCTTCGTTTAGACCTTGGCAACCCTGCTTACATCAGTGGGGGTAATTTGACCTCTCATTTGAATAACACAGTGTGGTGATGTGGTTCTGGTTTGTATTTTCTGTGATTGTTTCAGTCTAAATGCAGAAACTCCCTGGATTGTGTACGAGATGAAAATGCCATCCAGAGGTAAGAGAGGCACAGATACAGGAATCATTTGTCTGATCTGACAAAGCATGTGGCAGGCACAGGTCACAGCACCTTCCCAGTCTTGCCATACCTGCTAGGGCCTCTCCTTGCACTGAAAGGATCAGAAAAAGTACAGTGGGTGATGGCAAGGCAGCAGGAACTCAGAGCAGAGGGATCAGCTTCCTGGCACAAGTGAGTTATGTGCATGTACATGATCTTTCAAATTAAAAAATGTCCCTTCTCTCTCTTCCCCAGACATAGTCAAGTCCTAGAGTAAGCAAAATTCAGCTCAGACTCATTCAGTCCAGAGTAGAGAAAAAAACTTTCAGTCAAAAGCACTGCATTAGAACAGGACTAATGTCATTGTAAATATGCTTCAGTAATCCACTGAAGACATATCCTAGTTGATTGTGTCATTATTTCTCTCAGTTTAGGGAAGGTACGAAAATGGTTGTTTGTGCTCTGTCTGAAGCAGCTTTTACTCCCTTATGAAAAAAAAAAGGAAATGGAGTATTAGAATCCTTCAGGAAATAAGAAAAAGTCTTTGACCTATGGTAACTTTCAACATCACATGCTTAATATAGATTTGAAAAACAAAATGTCACGGGTTTGCAAACATGAAAAAATACTGTGAGCTCTCTGTTTATTTTTGTTGGTTTATTTAATCCATAAAACATCTCCTTGCCGAATTGCAGTGATAATGATTCTCCAAAAAAGCCTGGGCTGAGAGTCTAAATCTTAAGCTTTTAAGTTAGAATCTCTGCCTGGCTACACATCAGTCAGGAAAACAAACAACAAACTCTAGTCATGATGATGCCACATCACCACAAAAACAGAATGAGCATATTTGAACTGCAGTATTTTTGCCTTATTCAAGAATTTTCATTAGGTTTCGTTTAAACTGTTCAACCTTTCCCGTGGAGGGAGAAAAGAGGTTTGTTCCATGAAACTAAAGAAAAACAAAACAAAACAATCTTTTAATGCCAAAACATTTAGCTTAATCCATCTCTAAATCCTATTATACATTCAATAAGTGACAATAGTAACCCTTACTAACCAGAGATATGGCAGACCAAGCAGAGTTCCTTCATGGTTAGCCTAAAGGGTACTGTCAGGTTCGAAAATCATAAATCCCCATCTCTTTGTACACTACTCAGGCCTTCTCACACAGCTCTGGCACACATTTATGCCCAAGCTAGAGCTTTGTTGAGATGTCAGAACAGTATAAATGAGAGTCAGATCCCAGATACAACAGATACCACTACTTGCACGATCACCAGTGCAAAATCAAAAGTGTTTTTATTTTCTGGAAAATTTGACTCACTTATTTTCATGGTGTTTTACATTCAGCTTGACAATAAATAAAAATTTAACAGGCATTTATAGTAAATAATAATGATGGAAGTATTGTCTCACTCCTGATTGCTTACCCTCTCCAGTACCCCAGCATTCAGAGAGTAAACAGTGCAAAAGAATTTTGTATTTACTAAAAGATGCCAGTATTTTGTTTTGGTTTTGAGGCTTTTTGTTTGTTATTTGCCATTTTTGGTGGTTTTTTCCCTCCCTGTTTCCCCAAAAGCCCATTCCATTTGCCTTTCGTTTTCACCACAAGGTACTCATATATATGGAAGCTACCCGAAGGGTTGATTTCAAGTATTTAGTATCACATACAAATAAATTAACACCAATGAGACATAGAAATCAATGTAAAAACTGATTTTGTAATGTCTAAAAGCTGTTTATAGCTTCTCAAACTGGATGTATATGAGTGACATCAAACCACATGCATGCTTTTGAGAGTGTAAGCAAGAGGAAATTGAGGGTAAAGACTCAAAAACAGTCATAATCCATTGTCATATCATTCTCACTCACACACATATGTTTATACTTCTACTTGCAAAAACTGATCAAGAAAATACTTTGGATATTTTGCTGTTGCTGGGCCTCCTTTTCTTTTAGTCACTGTACAACATCTGACTGTTTCTTCACAAGAAACCTCGAGAAATCTCGAGTTTTTTTGCAAGCACCTCCATGGTCCAGGGTTCTCCAGCCATGAAGCATTCTGTACAGGGAGCCGTGACATCTTGGTCCCTGACCCAGCACAGCTAAGGATCTCTGTCTTTAGATGAAGAGTGAAGAAAAGTGATGAAAAGGGGCCATTTCAGCCTGCTAGGAAATTCTGCAATAGGTTTCTGCTCTCCCCATGCAGGCTAAAGCACCTTCTCAGCCACTGGCAGGATATCTGGTCAGTTTAAAGACATCATGAAAATTTGCAGTTCTTTTCTGATGAGCAGTATGTCCACAGTGGGTGCTCAACATCCTTCAGATATTTGATTGCACATATATTTTCTTTGAAGAATGCTTCTTAGATCCTAAAATGCCCTCCTCTGCACAGCCATGCTGAGCTGGCACCACCACAGTGGTCAGGACTCATTTGTTCAGGTACAGGACAAAAAGGTTATCCTGGTCCCTACTTGTCACAGAGGTGGGGGACCAAGGGATGGCAGAAATGGTCAGGAAAGCACAAGGAAGCCATGGTACCAAGAAAGAAGACCCTGAGTTGGCCAACTGTGTGCTGGGGGGCATCAGGCACAGTATGGCCAGCCAGTCAGGGGAGAGGATTGTCCAGCTCTGTTCTGCACTGAACTGGCCTCACCTCAAGGGTGCAGTGCACTTTGGGCACTGCAATATAAGAAAGATATTAAGCTCTTAAAGAGCATCCAAAGGAGGGTGAGTAAGATGATGAAGAGCCTTGAGGGGAAGCCATATGAGGGATGGCTGAGGTCACCTGGTCTGTTCAGCCTAAAGAAGACTGAGGGGAGACCTCATTGTGGTCTACAATTTCCTTATGAGGGGAAGAGGAGGGTCAGACACTGATCTCTTCTCTCTGGTGATCAATTACAGGACCTGAAGGAATGGCATGAAGTTGTGTCAGGGGAGGTTTAGGCTGGATATCAGAAAAAGGTTCTTCACCCAAAGGGTGGTTGGATACTGGAACAGGCTCCCCAGGGAAGTGGTCATAGCACCAAACCTGAAAGAGTTCAAGAAGATTTTGGACAGTGCTCTTGGGTACATGATGTGACTCTTGGGGCTGCTCTTGTGCAGGGTCAGGAGTTGGATTTGATGATCCTTTTGGGTGACTTCCAAATCAGCATATTCTTTGATTCTGTGAAGTTTGGAGAGGAGGAAAACAAGAATGGATGGGGCTATGACAGAAAGAGCAGAGCTTTCGAGAAGGTACTTTTAAAGTCAGACATCCCAGATGTTTTCCTATTTAAAAAATCTTTTTTCTCTGTCACTGGAGCAATAAATCTGGTGTTGTGGACACCACAGACTCAGATATTCTGAAACAAAGGACATTGACAATACCAAAGAATAGAAGATCACCCCATCAAGGAGGGTGTTGAGGCTGAACCAGGCTGCATGCAAATACACTACTCCAATCCTGGCACTGCTGTTTGAAGGGAGGAGTGATCCACAGAGGTCTGCTGCATGCTGATGGAGGTTCTGGCTCCCTCATCCTGTGCAAGGGCCTGATGAAATATGCAGACTTTATGTCAGTGTCACACCTACCCACCTATATGTAGCCCTGAAGGCCAACGTCCAATGGGTGCTGCCCAGACTTAAGCATGAGGTGGGATAATTTTTGCTGGCAAAATATTTCCCATCTGTCCCAAACACAAACAATTACCCAAACCCCACAAAAACCACTTGAAAAGACACTAGTTTATAAGCAGCAAATTAGCTAACATCCTCCAAGTTGTTGTTCAAGCTGCAGTACACACTGCTTCAAACAATGCCATTTATAAAGCAATAATGAAAGGAACTAGTCTATAAACCTTTCCCTAGCAGCAGGAGGGCTTAGGTTCCCAGGTTCACAAGCCTTCAGTTTATTTGAAGCCCATCAGACTTCAGCAAAGAGGAAACAATCAAGGTAAAGAGAAGAGTAATCCTAAAAAAAAAAAAAAGCTTAACAAGGCACTATCGTGCATGTTTTTTTCTCTGCCTATATTAACTTGGAAAGAGACAGAAACCAGCTTTCTGCCTTTACCACATTACTTCCCACTTGTTAAATGGCAAAGCATAGCCCAAGTGTGTTTCATACGGCTAAAATAAGCATCCTTCTTTGTGAACTGGTGAAGTAAGGATCCAATTGGCAGGCTTGCTCTCTCAGGCAAGACTCATTAATACAAAAGGGGGTTTATCTTAGAAAAGTCTAAATTACGAGTTCTAAATGGGTAATCTCAGATGCAAAAGAAAACAGGGCTGGGGAGGTTTTTATGCCGTGACTGAGCTTAAGCTTCACGCCTGCAGGCTAGCACTACTCAGAGTGTTTCTGATGGGATAATTTTCTATGCAAAAAGACTGATTCATTGAAGAATTACTCATGTCATGGTCAGCGTGCCAATTTCAATGGCCGTTCATCTGGCAGGCGCAACAACCCCTTCTGAAATGTTTTAAATGACCAGGTGCAATTTTCCTATTTTTAAATAACCTTTCATGGTTACTCTAGCCAGACAAATGACCTGCAAAACCAGATGAGCTGCTCCCACTGCTGTAGCCCAGGAGAGGTTCAGGAGGAGCAGAGCTCCCTAAGGTGCTGCCTAGCTTTACCCTTTCCCTTTTCCTCTCTCATTCTGAGGAAACAGGAATTAAGTCTTAGTGCCTGATGATAGCACTGAAATGTTACATCAGTATGCTGATCCTAGTGTCACTGGGTAAATTATGCACTTTAGGTCTATAATCAGGGACCCTGATGTGCAAATAAGTCCGTGCACCCAGTCAGTGGAGAAGATAAACACCTCAGAAGAACTGTTGAGGTGATCCCAAAGCCTTATGTTAGGAACAGTGAGAGGTGTTCAAAGCCGACAGGAGAGGAGGCCCCAGGATTCACGTGGAACGTAGATTGTCTGAACAGTGCCCATTTCGATCAAGGCGTTGTGAGGCTCAAAGTTTGTGTCCATCTGCATCAGAGCATGCCAAAGTTAGAAGCTGACAACCTTTTCCTTTGATCATTTCTTGACATTCCTCTCTAGAACTGTAGTATTTTATTACAAAAATGTGGATTTTTAAAAGTCCATTCTGTTTTTGACAAAACTAAGTTTCAAAACAATAAATCCATATAACCTGCTGTACTTACATGCCACCTGAATAGCATGATTATTCCTCTCTGGCCACCTGACCTGTCAGATTTTCTATTAATATTAATACACAAACCCTTACAAATGCAACTCCCATTTAACTGTTTAGCCTAACATTTTTCAAGATGAAAAGAACAGCTTTCAAAATAGAGGAAAAATCCAGAGCACGCGACCACATTTCACAGGTCAGTGGCTGGGATAGCAGGAGCTGCTGAAGGAGAGCTGAAGGAACAAACTTGCTCAGGGGCATTTTAGCACTCTTGTGATACGATACCCGTTATTCATCAGCATGCAACAATCCCCTCTCCAGATGAAAAACACTACAGATCATGTTCCTAATAAAACAGTCAATTTGCCTCCTTCTCTTTTTTGTTGTTGGAAGGAATTCCTTACAACCTCACCTCCCTGGGGCATGTCTTCCTCTCCCCCTTTGTCGATCAGGAGAAAACAAGGCTCTGTTCAACAACAAAGTCTCACTGGCTGGCCTCAGAGACGCTTACACCAGGCTTCAGACAGACCCAGGAAATTACTGTTGGTTTAGATGCCCTGATTATTGCCAAGATAGGAAAAATGATGTAGATGGGAAGCATGGTGACACCACATTTCTGCCCTGACAAACGTGTCAGGGTGAAAATCGTGACCCCTTCAGGAAACTTCAGCATATAAACTCTGGACGGTGCTTTCAGGCTTCAGCAGAGGAAGTCTAATCCATCCCCTATTTCTAAGCTTCCAAGGGTAACTACTTCAAATCCACAGGCTGGGATCTGTAGCCCACTGATACCACAGGTTTTAGCATACCTATAGCAGGAAGGACAGGTATCCTCACTGAGTCCTATGACCCAGATTCATTCTGCCTGCACTGGGTTTTGGGTGTGACAAAGCTCACCTGTAGGCTGAGGCATAGTTTACTTTGTCTTATGAGCTCAGGTTAAGACAGAAAACAGAATGGACCTGTTAGGGCTCAAGATCATGTGTATTTTTGCAAAACTCATTTCATAGGCAAAACCTCAGCCACCCCATTAAGTCTCCTGAACTGTTATACACAGCCAGACCAGGGCTTTCTATATTGCCACTAGCCCCATTCAGTGGGCAAAGAGATTTCACTTTGCCCTGTGCAAGTGTCTGAAGTAGTCTCTGCTGCCAGGGTGTGGAATTTTACATTTAAATACCATTAGTTACCAGAATATTTAAAGGTCGTTACTGGAAAGCAAGCTACTGAGCCTTCAGTTTTGTAACATTGTTTAAGTGTTCTCTAATGCATCTAAAGTAATTCAGTCTTTGTCAGCAGCCTTGTGTGTGACAAATATAAAATGGTAGTAAATTTAATTTCCTTTAAAAGAAGAAATAAAGAGCCTGATCGGCAAAACCATTTTTGCAGTTACATACACAATTGACACATGAGCTTCATGCTTTTGCATATGCAAGCTCACAACCACATGGTAATTTTGATTCTACCTTGGTTAAGAATTTCACTACCCCTAACCTGACTAAATCAATGGGCATCAACAGTACCCTGCCCAAGCTCAGAGGATGTCTGATGCCAGAGTTGTAATAAGATGAATTACATCTTAAATAGAGAATCTAGCAGTTAGAGAAGACAGATCTTTTAAAACCATATCACTGGAAAAAAGGAAATTTGGTTAACACCAAAGAGTATAAATCAGAATTTTTAAAACAAATACTAGTTTTTGAACAGCTACACACACCCATAATGGACAACACAATAATTTTCCATAATGTGGGTTTCTTCTTAAGCCCCATATGTTAGCGATTACATTATGTCTTTAAATCATCAGGGTTGATATTTCATATAACATTTTTACTCATTATTGTAACATTGAATGTTCTCATTATTCATATATATTGCTAATTTTTTTCAGAATCCTGCTAAGTTACTGTTCTTGAGATGTTGTATGTGCCAAATTAATTACCTGTGTTAAATACTCCAAGAGAACAAGCTAACGCAGGGAGTAACCTTGTTTACAGCACTAATGTAACCTTGTTTACGGCATTACCCAACAACCATATGAGAGACCTACTGGCTAATTCTGTTTTGTGCAAAAAATGAAGAGTCAGCTGATTTTTGCTACAAAGAGTAGGAATCATCGCCGTTAAATAAGTGACTGTCCTGGGGGTTTTCAGAACTGCTCATATCATACTTCAACCTACCAAGGGGAGGAGGGAGTCATTGTATGAATTACTCCTGCAATATTTCATGAGCTAGTAAATTTTCTATGGAAATTATCCAGCTTGATGAAAATGTCTGTATTTCAAACCTCACAAGAGTCTGATTTAGAAGAGAAATAGTGCTCGTTTACTGCAGCTTCACTGAAGACAAAGACGGAGAGAACCTGAAGTGTTGAAATGTTAACGTTCCAAGAAAACTAATTATCATATTTTCACTTGCAAACTTCAAGCCTGATGCTAATTAATCTCTGTGGAAAGGCTGTGTATGAATCAAATTATAATGTAAGTCAGATTATACAGGATGAGATGTATAACATACCCTGCCACTGAGGAGAAACAAAATGGATTGCTTGCAGAGAAATGACAAAAAACCCAAAGAGCTTGCTCTTCATTAGTGCACCGATCTGTACCAGCCAGCTGATGACAGATTCACCCCAATGGAGTGTTGCAAACCACCTTGGATTTTCAAAAGTTTGCCTGTGGTCACAAATTATCTAGATGCAAGGAGAAAAAACTATTTGACTGAGCAAACCTTGATGTGGCACTTGCAGAGTTCTGTTGTGAAAACATCTTGAGGGCAATCAAGTGCCATTAGCACATGTCAATGAGGCTTTCCATGAATTACTACAAAAATTACAGTTAAGTGTACTCCTCCTCCATCACTGTCCAACATCTCTGACAAAACAGTTTGGATGTCTGTTCAAGTATTAGAGAAATTAACACCTTTCTGCTGGTGTATAATCAGAAGGATGTCAACAGACTATTAGTTTGGTCCATCTTTACTAACACCTTTATATAATTAATTTATTGATAATGGGATTAAAATTATTTGTTACCATTTACTCTGGAAATAATATATTGTGCATATAATGGGGATAGTAAAGGAGACTTGAATAAATCAGTTCTCATTTAAAAGGGAAACAAAATACATATTGAAAGGGGAAATAAAATACATGTTTTCCAAACACAAGATAATGTTTACTACCTCTCTAAATAAATTCCATTGAGTCTGACTAAATAATTTTTTTTCAATTTATAGACTTACTATGAACATGCCAACCAAAAAAATAAATGCTGTAAGTAGCCCATAGTACTTGCATCCATATAGCTTGCATAATTTGCTTTTCTTTTTATCTGCTTTTATTCTATCAACTTACTGTCATGGAATTCTCAGATTCAGAGAAGCTTGCATAGATGTGGTGGTTTTAATCCCAGTTTTCTCCCTTTTTTGGTTATTTTTTCTCTTTAAGATGAGATACAACATGGAATCAAGCAAGTCCTGTGCCGTGTTACTCTACCAGCTCGATTTCTAATGCTGTTTCCATTAGGTTACTTGTTGATTATATCCATTCTACCATTGCTATAATTTATTACAAGGCCTCTTTTTGTGTGCACATCTGTTTAAGCAGTTCCACTTGTTAGACCTACCCACAGAGGCAAAAGAAGGTTTTCCTTTACCTAGACTGCATTACCTTGTTTTCCACAGCTTGCACGCTTTCTGATGAATTACTAATCAACAGTTGTGAGGTTTAATGGCATGCCTGGGTATGGTCAGCATATTTGGCTATTCCAGATGCTTCCAAACATCCACATTCCACCCCCTTCTTCCTTTCACCCACCACTCCCTGTGGACTAAATACTCTAAAGGAATAGAAAGCAAAGTGTTTCAGAACCATATGGCAAATTTAATCCTACAAAGTTCAAGGCCTTGTCTTTTCATACAGAAATAATCTTGGTTTAAATCTAAGAGGCTACCCTCATTTTGCTCTGTTTTCTGTAACATCCCATTACTGGGCTGAGCCTTCCCTCTGCTCATCACTGACTTTCAATCTCCATTTAATCTTTAAAAAAAAAATACAGACTCTGCCTTCAATAATTTATCCCAGATGAGAATCTGACCTTATACACGCAGATCATGAAGAAGTTCAGTGAGACATGGCCCTATTTCCTCTCCTTCCCTTTGCTTACACAGATAGATGGAAATTCTGGCCCTAACAAAGTCAGTGCAACTTTTGCTGCAAGGGGTCGAGGTTTCTCCTCCTACAATTTTTGTAGCAGATAGGTGATTACATGTCACCTTAAAATGCTGAGATAAGTTGTTCTGGACTAGCAGGGTAGTTTGCTTGTACTGGCTGAAACAATTGTGCGTTACTACAGATCAACACAGTGATTTATTCATACTGGCATATAAGGAATTAAATTCTATATTACTGCTAATTTTTCTAGATAGACTCACAGCCAGCTTTGCTACTGCTTTCTGCTCTCCTATGCTATGCTATTGCAGCATACAAGTTTTGATTCTTCATAAAATCTAAGCTGTGGGAGACATTGTACTGAGAGTTCCAGTGAGCAGCTCCAAAGATTTTTGCAGTTTGGGTTAAGGTTAGGAAAAAGAAATCTAACTGCAAACTTGAAAAACACTAGACTTCTAAAAGATCACTGAAACTAGTTTAGGGGAAGGAAACCACAGGTCAAAAATATAAGACCTAATAAGCAGCAGCTTGAGTGATGTCAGCCATTTGTTATTTCTTAAAGATATAATACAGTGTACACGAGCTATTTGTATATATAAGGTATAACTCAAAGTCAGAAAAAGTTTGCAAACAGAAGACTGAATAAAGTAAATAAGTAAATAAGAGTAAAAAATAAATTTACATTTTGTATATTTTTGCTTTCTCAACATATTTTCCTGTCTCTATTTGCAGATCAATGGCATCTAAATCAGCAATTTGAGAAGAGTTCTTCTGCAGAACCATGCGTAGAGTTATCTTGCATTGTTGTCCTTTCCAATCAACTTCTCTTACCTTGCATTTCTCTCAGTTTCTTTCTACTTTCTTTGGCATGGTTGTGTCTTTGAATGACCTTTGTTTCTTTTATCCTATAACTACCTTGTGCTTTCTGACTTCTTCTTCAGGCCCCCACGATCTGTACTATCTGTACTATGGTATTATCCCTTCCAGCTCATTTCCTCAATCTTTTTTTTTTTTTAAGTCAAAATACCCCTGCAACTATTCACCTGTCTTTTGGAAACTGGTCTTCCTGAAAAGCAACAGCAAAATTTCTGTTTGTGTGTTTGTGTTCATGGGAAAAAATTCACCCTAAAACGCCAAAACCATCAAATTTAAGATGACGTGATCTATTAGATTTGCAGAAACAGGATGGTGTTCTTGTTCAAAATTTGACCTGGTCTCACCATTTTTTTCAGCAAAAAGACCAGAGTAGTTACTGTTACTCTGAGTGTTTAATACTACACTCAGAGTAGTATTAAACCTTCAAACAGAAAATATACCAATTATGATGTCAGTATATTTTTCAGCTTTTTTTGATCTACACTACAGTCAACTTACACAAGGGGATCTGGAGAGCACCAATCTGGGATTTTGAATTAGAGCACGGCTGGGGATTCTACTTTTTCTCTTTCCAATATCCAACAGCAAGAAAGCAATGTACCTATTTCCATTTCTCACTTTACACTATGTGCCACCCTTTCCTCAGTCTAGAGCTGGCTTTCAGATGACTTCATTTCTCTTTATCCATCATCCTGTATGTGTAAGCAAGCTCCAAACTCCAGTGTTGGAGCAAGACCAGGAAAATAAGAGGAGAAAAATAGCAGCAATCTCAGGTGTGGTACCACTGCCTTCATCAGCCTCCACCTGTGGTCCAGCAGCTTTGCTGCAGCACAGACTGGAGTCTCATGAAGCCTCCTCTAAGACAAAATCAAAAGTTAACCCCCTTGTGCTGAATGAGTTAAAAGGCTTGCTCTCCAGCAGCCTTTGCAATGCTGCCACATCCAGCATCAGTTTCCTCTCCTGCCAGTGCTGATTCCACTAGCAAGGGCAGGATTTTGCCCTCGACTATTCACAAGTAATTAATGCATTATTGAACAGGAATAAATAGATAGCAATTAAATAACAAGTATTAATGACTTATTTATTAACATATTAATAGTTGGCCTGAGAGTAATAAATGCAAATTAGTGTAAAGTGGTACCAAAAATTGTGTCGATAATAGGCCCTGAAGTAATCTTGTGTGTTCAAGATAATTACAAATATATTTTCCTTTCAAAAATCTACTGCCGGGTAATTTTTTATGGTTTGCTATAATATCATTTTAAAATTAGAAAATTAGCCCTAGTCTCATTAAAATAATTTTGCAGTGCATCAGGCTTTATTTCAAGTGCAAGTTTCACATTATCTTCTTGCCTACAGACCTTGCTTTCTTTTTTTCCAGAAAACCTCATGTGCCAATATTTGGAGCCTATGCTTGGTATACAAACAGTTTTTTTTCAGCTTACGACTTGCACAACTTTTCTCACTGTTAATATTACTACATAAAAAGTCCCAGTGCAAGCAGGGGTGGTACTTTGAGGGCTCAGTCCAGTCAGTCTCTAAGGGCCATATTTGTTCCTTTTTATTCCTGCTAATAGCAATTGACCTGATAAATAGTTCAGAGGCTTGAGACATGACCAAACTGACATGACCTAACAACCAATCCAGCCACAACAGATCCCACTTAAAAGACCATCTCTTGTCAGCTGTTTTACTAGAAATGCTCCCCCCGTCTTTTTGTAGTTTGTTTTTATTCTTGCTTGTTTAGAGAAAAAAGAAACCCACCTCATACCTTGGCTCTAAACTATTACTTAGCATTGGAAAAGTGATTACTTGGTGAGGACAGAAAGACATTGTCACTTTTATCAGTTCTAGAAGAAAAAGGAAAACTGTTGGCTAAAATCCAGGGTCCTGGCCTCATCACTGATCTGCTAACAATAGCAGATTAAAATATTCCAGTCTGCCACCAGTCCTGATTTTACTGATTCTAGAATCTGACACACATTTAACATGTGACTGTCTCTAATAAAAGATCAACAAATATTCAGCTCTGCCTCTATGTTTGTAACAGGAATGGAGGAATGGGAGCCCAGGCTTCCTCCTAGCACTGGTGCACAGAACACTGCTTCAGCACGTGTTTGTTACTAGAAATGTTTCTGCCTGCCTCTGTAGGTGTCATTTTTACTTCTTTGCAGCTTTCCTCGTTAAAGGCATTGTAAATGGCTTCTTCCAGAATAATCAAGGGCCTTTCTGTAAGGTGCAGGGCTACAGTGGCTCTCCCCACACAGTGGCTTCCAAACCACTACATAAATGTGATTGTGGCCCTGTAATCTGTGTACCTGGAAATATAATTCGTTTTGTTGCTAATGAAGGTCCTACGGCACAAATTTATTAAAGGTATACTTTTCCGTGGGATAATAATTGGGTCGATAATATTAAACTCATAGGCTCATTATTTAATTGCAAGGGCAGATTATGAATACAGCTTCTAAAATGTATTTTAATGAAAAACACTACATCCTGACCTAATCATATCAACCTTATGCTATCTAATTAAGGATGCAAAAAATCATTAGAGTTGCAAAATATTAGTTCCAGCTCCATCAGGCTGTTAGCTGCCCCTTCATGAATATATATATTTTTTTACTCTATGATAAATAGTTAATGAGGTAAAAATGACAAAATTTGCATGTAGGCAAATTAGTTTAATAGACTGATGTCTTCCTGGTCTACAGAAAGTGACCTTTTTCCTACCAAAAGAAAGACTGAAAATACTTTGAAATTATGGCATGGATGTCATTCCACAAATGACAAATCACTGCTCTGAACAATATAAAAATTATAAAATGCAATAACCTTAAATTCTCATCATATTGTAAATGTGTCCTCTGCTGCTGCATTTATCAATTTAATAAAAGGAAATTAAGCATATTATAAAATACCCATTTATGGGGCAATTTTTAATCCAGCGAATAAAAATGAGAAGCACATGGTTAATAGCAAGAAAATATTGCAAAAATGTAGACCTATTTTTTCCAGAAGGTTTGACTGACTATTTACTTGAATGACCTCCATTTAAAATATATTTTTTATATGGAGTGATGTAAGATATGGCAGTCTCATGCTTTCCTTTATAAAAATTGTTCACAGTTAATTTCGTGTTTTATTTAAAAATTAACACATTAATAATGCACGCAATATGACCTAGTGATGTGTCTTCCATACTGATTACTTAGTACAATTAGACATACAAAAAGAAAGGGACAAGATAAATACCTTATGCAAATCTGTGGCAGAAAAAAGGGTCTTCCAGTATCTGCAGTGCCTAGGAGCACAAAAAGATCTGCAAATACAGCTCCCAGTCTTGCAGGGAGATGCTCCATGTGGGGAACATATTTCTAGAATGGAGCAAGCCTTTATTAAAAAACTAGATTTGCCAAAGAGCTAACAACATTTGCTCTGATGGTTCCCTTTTCCATCAAAATAATATGAAAAAAAAGAAAAAAAAAGGAAGATTTTGGGTTTTGAAGACTGGTTCTTTTTTCACAGTATTTGTGTTTTGTACCAATAATTCAGGATTGAATTCGAGATCCTTCCCTCTATTCTGACTGCACCCTCTGAGGTGCTGGATCCAGCTGAGGCTGGGTCCATTTTAAAGGATCTCAGACTAAGGTTTCACATTTCAGTGTGGCCTTTAATGAATACTAGGCTGGATACTGGGAGAAAAACAGGGCACTTACGCATGTCTATAGCTGTGGGTCATGCCTTTCAGTGTTCTGTCTTACTGTAGCAGTGGACCACTCATTCAGGCTTCCTCCATTAAGGTACAGACTATTTGTACAGAGAGAAGTAATTTTTCTTTCCCTTCTTTTCCGTTTGTCTTTAGCTCCTACACTTCCTTCTTTTCCTCACACCCTTCTTTTTTTTACTTTTTTTTTTTTCACCTTATTCAGCCCTTCCTGTTCTGCTGCAAGAAATTATATGCTGGAAATATCATTAGAAATTTATTCAGTACTTAAAAGAGAAATGTAGTTGTTTGCAGTTTCCTTATCTGCCACTTTTTTCAAATGCCATTGGTGTAAAATGCCTGGCATGTAAAATGAGATCCATTACATGTAATATTTGTTTGACCTTACTTAACTTGTAACAAAGATGATAAAAATCAATTGTCAGTGGTTATATTTTGACTTATTGGAGAAAGCTTTGAAGCGAAAAAAAAAAGTTATTTTACTTACTGGGAAAAACAAAATAACTTCTATCTGTACAAAAAGTGGGAATGTCTGAGGCAGGTGGTTGTGGAAGCACATTCACTCATTCAAACCTTTTCCCTCCCCTCTGCTGAAATGCCATGTGGTGCTTTACACTTTCCCACAAAAATTAAGCTTACTGAATATCTGCTTTTTCATTCAGTTTTTACTTTCAGGGTCCAAACTGTCATCACAAGGGAAAAAAAAACGTGGAAAATAATTGCAGCTGTGGCAGATGTTTATAACAGTGACAACTGAGGCTATGTATTTATATAAACTGCTGATCTTTCAGAGGTAGTTATAGAGATTTGAAAAACCTGCAGACCCTCATCTTAAGTCCCTTTTTCCACAGGGTTAGAAAAGAAAAACAAAACAACCCATACATGCTTAAGAGGACTAATTTCCTTCCTATTGGGAATCTGTTCTTTTTCACATTGAAGCAGGAGAGTTACCAAACAAGGCATTGTACACAGAGGCATTCATAGATGTATAAATCAAAGTGATGAGCACTTTACCAATTGTCCAAGAGCTGGTTTGTAAATTAGTCCTATGGGAATTAATAACACTGATGCAAAGCTAGAAAGCAAGGAAGAATAAGTCCTTCACAGAAGGAAGACAATGTCCCTCGGAGACTACTGACCACATTACTTCTTCTCTTTTCAATTCCCTGAAAGCAATTATGACCAGAAGCCTCATCTGTGGATGGCATCCCCACCACTAGACCCTTTGCAAACACAGAATGCATCTCCTATACATCACAGCTTAAGATCTTTATGTGGGACTAGAGGCTAGGGGCTTAACGGAAAAGAAAGAGGAATTATTTTGATAATGGAAGTAGAGTACCTTTCTCTTCCTATTTCCAACTTAGCCCACTGTTCTGGGCAATCCTGGAGAAAAAGGGCCAAGGAGAAGAGCATGGCTCTCATATCTGGCTGACCAAACTCACACCCTCTTCTCAGGGCAGCCTCACCTATGCACTCTTAAGGAATGAATTCTACTTGCTCATGGAAATCCTCCATTTGCTGAACTGGCTGAGAAATTATCTGGGATGATACTGATATTTAAACCAGTGGTAAGTCTCTAAAACCCAGTCAAGAACCATCAGATGGCACAGATAATTTTTGACATCAGTGACGCCTCTAAGCCTTTGGCTCCTAAGCAGGTTGTAACCCCTCAGGATGTTCACGCAATGCACATGCAATGTCACAAAATTCTCCTGAACATGCTGCTTCTTTGCTTCTCCATTCAATGAAGGACCCTAAGAATAATTTTCTAATATCTAGATTCTCTTAAATGACACTAAGGAATACAAAGCATTAGTCTGGACCACAGACTCTTTTTGGAGACTCTGTTCACCACTCACCATCCGTCTTTCACCGTTGATTCCTCTCCACTGCTCAGCCCTTTTCATAATGTAGCTCAGCTCCTGACCAGAAACCTCCAAGTCCAGTGGAACAAAGAATGTGCCTTCCTCACCATGAATGCGTTGAAATACATCCAACAGCCAACCTTCACTATGTACCCTAAAGATAGAAATGAAATATTTGGTTCATCTTTGAAAAGACTCTTAATTATAAAAAAAAAAAAGAAAGAGAGAGAGAGAGAAAAAGTCATTATTTTATAGACTTCTGTTTTGGTTTTCCCTTCATGACCATGGTCTCTGCCTACAAGTAAGAAGCTTCTTTCCCAGAAGTTCTCCAACACACAACCCTCCCCAGCCCTATGGAGAATTTACAGTACCTGCATCAAATCACATAAATGTAAGCAGCAATTTAATTATTTAAAGATTTTGACTTCCCAAAAAGATCCTGATCTTCCTTCCCTTCAGAAATGTCTAGTGTCTGTCTTTAGCACTGGGCTGGGTAACTAGTTCCAGTAGCATGGTTAGACATGAATGGAAGTCCTGCTGTGCCAGGGTTCAATAATGGGCAAACCACATCATATAGAAGAGAACCACTCACCCTTTTTTTCAAGCCCAAGCCTGAAGCCTATACAATCTAAACTACTCTTGATGCTAGAAAAGTTCATTTCATTTGTTGGCTTTATTTTTCTATGACATTTCTGTTCTGTGGTAAGGAATTGACTGAGGACTACGCAGTAAAATTTTCTACCACAAGAAAGGCTTGCTGTGTGGCATTTCTTGATGTAGGTGAAACCAAGAAATATTATGGGGCTTTTCAAAAAGCCTGGTGTCACATCTTTGGCCTAAAATGAACTTAAAAACATCACAACACTGCTGTTTCATCCAAATGGATCCTCTTCAATTAATCTCTCATTCTACTTTTACTCCAAAAACAGAGATTCAGAAAGTAGAATCAGAAAATCTAAGTTTTGGATATAGAGCTGAGGTCTTTTCTTTTGTACCCTTTTCCAAGACAATACTTTACTCCAACCCGGCTGTTTCTTGGCATCAATTTCAATATTTTCATCCTTCCCAGAGACTGGCTGGGTAATCATGAGAAGTGCATGGATTGCTATGGCACTGCAACCAACAAAATGCCTGGATTTGTGTGGGGCTATTTAGGTCTTTCATTTCTTGGCAGGTGGGAGATGAAGCACAGGCATAACTCCTTAGACCCTCTGAACTCTCACCCTTCTCATGTACAGCAGCACCAGTGACAGTTCTTGTGGCTGGTCCTTATCCTTGGATCTTGCATTGGCTGTATGTGGTGAACAACATGTGTGCCTGGGAGAGGCAGAAGGTTGTCCAGCGAAACCGGAATGAAGTTCACATTTATATCAGCTCTACATCACACCTTACAGTGCTCACAGAAAGTGCAGAGCAGCCCACTCAATAAGTTGCTCAGTACAATTTTGCCCACAACTGAGATTTAATGTGGAAGAGAAATAAGGGATGCACCAACAGACAATTTTTCAGTTTGATCTCGAGAGGAACTTCAGCTCTCCCTTCAAAGGGGAATGTGTACCTTAGGGTCAAGCACCATATCCAAGAGTTTCTGTGATGAAGTAGCTATTCTGATCCCAAAATCTGGCAGCCTGACTCAACATCAGATTAGGAATTTATATCTCAGGCTTTGCTGCAAAGGTTCTCTCTGTACTTTTTTTCCCCCCACCCTTCTTTTTTGAAACATTTCTTTTTGAAGCTGCAGCCCTAAATTTGCTGTAGTTTGCAAGATGTCATTTTGGGATTCTCTTATCAAAAGGAGAGAGCAGGTGGAAGATCATCTAATCAGGATGTAGGTAGTCTGGGAATAGAAACAAACTGGCTATCAAGAAATAATAGAAAATGCTCTAAAGTGTGAAATGCAAATCAGTGCTAAAGCAGAGTAGGATACTAAAGTAGCTTAAAACACACCACAGAAGAGATTATTTTCTATAAATAACTAGCACCTTTTATGTAGTAATTTACATATTTTAAAGAAAAAGCTTTTCTCTTCATCTCTGGATCTACATCAGATGTTCTTTTAATACAACAGGTATATTTTTGAAAAAATTGACTCATAATTTAGAATTATCTTGTGCTTGGTTGAAAAACTAGCAATTAAGCTGGTGGACTTTCTGACCTTCTGATCATGTTGAAGCAATATTATTCCATGGTGTTTGTGTTTGACATTCCAGGTCAGCAATTTAAATGGCTTGTCACTTGTCTTGCTAAACAAGAGAAAGACCTTGCCATTTATTTAAGCTCACTTAATGCAACATTCTTATTTCAAATTAAGTAAAATTTAATGCAGTTAAATTACTGTCTATTTGCTGCCATAAACATTTTCTATATGAAGATTTTAAGCACATGGTTATAAACAATATAATTAACTTTGAATTAATTAAGAATCATGAAGCCTGTCTTTCATCTTTGTTCCTTTTGTCCAGAAGTACTCAGCCTGCTCTTGTTACCTGCTTTAATTTCTTTTCTTTGGCATGAAAACTAATAAAACACTTCTTATACCTTAACATATCTTGTTATAAGCAAGAGTGTAGTTATTTTTATTGCTAATACAATAAAAAGAACAAAACAAAGATTATGTTTTCTAGACATATGAGAACCAGTATAATACTCTACAAGTTCATTTATTTACCTATCAGAAAGAAAACATTGAAATTATTTCCTACCCAGAGTCTGATTAAAAAATGGGCTTTTCAAAGAACTACACCCAAACTAAAAGTTAAAAGGCAGTTTAGTTGTTTAAAACAATTTATTACATCCTAGCTTGAGCCTTTCTCATCCTTTTTTGGAAAACCACCATTGAAAATACAAAACCATTTTTGCTGTTAACACTGAAAAATGTAGATTTTTGAAGCTTTGCCCTGAAAAACGTCTCAATACCAGGAAATTCTGATGCTTTCCACCCGACATTTTTCGTTCAGACAGGTCTGCATTTTCTTACAGTGCAGAAAACATTTCACCAACAAACTCCTGTCTGTTTCTAGTGTCTAGTAGAATTAAAAGGAAGGAATTGCAACTAGTGCCACTTCATTGTTACAAAAAGCAATTAGAATATCTCTCCATGCTAGTTGTACTACAGACTTCCAAGACACACAAGGGGAAACAGATTTGTTGATACATTTTGCTTTATAAAGACACAAATAGATGCCTACTGCTACTTAACCCCTGTCCATTATTTCATTAGCTTCCTGGCTGTTCACCAGTGCTGCCATGAAGCTTTCTGAAGCTTTCCATGAAGCTGTTGCAGAAACAGACACCTCCCCTGCTTGCTTTGGTGGTCTTGTGGGTTCAGTGTTCCTATCCCTTCTTTTACACACTGTCAAACACTTCAGTTTAATGGCAAACTGCTGAGTAATTCCAACAAACAGCATCACCTCCTCCATCCAACAGCCAAAGTCTCTCCTGTGGATTGGGGTCTTAAGACACAGAATGTATCCCTCAATATTTATACTGGTTTACCTTACAAGAGAAAAATGTGGTGGATTCTTATTTAAAAAGACATGTTTTCTGTGCTGAGCAACATTCCACTCAAATATATTGGAGATATGGCATTTGAGAAATATTCACACAAAGGGATGCTACTGCCTCGGCAGTAATACTATTCTCTCTTGAAAACAAATGCTGTTATGTCAATATCAAGGAAACAGTGTTATGAAATGCAGAGATTTTTGTTCTTAAAAGCATTTTAAAAGATATTAATTCTATCATCATTGGGCTGACAGTGTGCTGCACAAGAGTCCTACCCAGGTCCAAGTTTCCCATGCTGTTGGCTGTAGATGTTCAAGAAAGAGAAAGTTGATACAATTGCAGATTGTATCATTATACAGCATTATTCTGCACAGACTCCGGAATTCAAAATGTTTCCTTTTGTTATCAAGCAAAGAACTTCAAAGAACTTATGCACTGTAACAGATTTTGTTATCTTCCCTTTGCTTTTGCATTTTGCTATGAATCATTTTTAAAATGTGTTGTGCTAAGACAACTTTTTTTCCCCCTAGTAACATTATTCCCCCACCCCTTTATTGGAAAACATTACAGGAAAATTGATCCAGAAGGAAAGATACCTTTGATGATCTTGCACCTGTTCCCCAGACAATGAAGATGTTGGTAATATTCTCATAAAAACCTGCCTCACAAATGTTTTAATTTAAATTAATTTTCCTGAGTAATAAACGACAACAGCTAAAACTTATGAAGCTATTCGAAACTATTAAGTCAATGATTAAGAAGGCATTAACGTCTCAAAAACTAATTAACTAGACTACCAGTACATTGGAGTTGTGTACAGCTCCCAGGAATGTAGGAGCTCTGAAATACTTTGCAGAAATTTAGACTGTCATTTATCTTTTTCTGCCTGCTGCAACAGAGTTTGTGGAAGGAGGACTGAGGGATGGTACAGTCAGGTGGAGGGCGTATGCTGAGCTTTTCTCTTCTTACACCTGCCTGCATCTTGCCTTTGCATGTGCTTGCCAATATTCATCACTGGGTGAATCGAGGGCCAGCACAAAATTCCTACTGCATTATAAACAACTCACTTAGGAAAAAAAAACAAACACTTTTTCATTCAATATATTAGACCATCTATCTAATTAATTAATCTTCCATGTGCCACACATCTTCCTTTTGACTGCACAGTTAATGGCGTCTACTAGAAAGCTGGCAAGAAAGGTAGTTGGTCAAATTCATGACGGACTGAGTTAGAAAACAGGCCAATGTCATGAAACATTATTTGGATTAAATCTTGTCATGATGACTCAGTCACAACGAGTCAAAAATCCTGTATCATTAAAAGGCTGTAAGGCTCCAGAAGCCACTGCAGATTCAGAGATTTTGCACTTCATATCATATGTAGCTTTCTGAAATTCTTCCTATTTCTCACAAAACCAAGACAACATCTTCCAAAGTATCTAGATGAAAGGTACACACACTTTACAGCTTAAGTCCTTTCATAGGCACAATTGCCTGAAGCCAAAGAAGCAGAATCTTTTTAGAATCTACAAAAAATCATGATATCAATTGTGCTCCTGTTGAGGAATAAGTGACTCTGTCTCTGACTTGCTGTGTCCAGCAATCCCAGTGCATTAAAAGTTAAGCAGGAGCAAACCCCCCCTTGATTATCTGCTGTTCGGAGCTCTGGGTGTGTGACACTGGTACATCTTTTCTGATGTCACCTTATTTTGTCTAACAGGAGAAGAGGCTCGAAACTAAGCTCCTAAGGGAATAATGAGATTAAGAGACATACCTTAAAAAATACAGGTACAACACTGTTGATGAGATCATGAACAGGATGGTATAAAGCATCACGGTGATTAAGGCACCAGGAACTCCTGACTCCCCTGCTCTTAGAAACACCCAGGAGAGTTTTGCAGCATCGGCAATGGGTTTCTCTACACTGTTCCCAAATCGCTGTCATGGAGAAAAAAATCAACATAAGAAAATGTCACACCTGATTACACTATAAAGACAAAAGAATATGAATCTCTGTATAGTAAGGATTTAAATGTAATTTGTGGGGCACGCAGTCAGAAACTTAGGAGTCTGCTGGACAGAATTTGAAATTAAGCACAAGATGTGAAATAAACTATTTTCTGGCTTATTTTAGTACAATTAAAATCTACCATATAGAGGTGGCTTGTAGAACAAAACGCATATCACAGTGAAAATACTTGAAGTGAAATCTCTTAGTGTATTTCAGGACAAGTGGCAGAGGAAGAGGGCTGAAATTTGCCTTTATGCAAAGACCAAGGAGGCATAATATTCAATTATTTATTTTCCAAAAATCCATTATTTTCCTTTTATATCTTTTTTCCCTCATGTCTAGTTCTCAAGAACTAGCTACTGTATTGACATATTATTGCCCTCTGCTGGATCAATTTAGAAGAATTCAACTACATATCATGGGTCTTCTACTGCTCAGAACTAAAATAAATTCCTCTCTCCACTTTTGCCTTTTTAAAGTCACACGATGACAGCCATATTCATATAAGGTCGTGTTGACACATTTTGCAAGGCCGTGAAACTGCACCACAAAAGCATCCGGTGTCCATCATTCAGAGAGGATCTGTGACCTTTATGCTCCAAGAAACTTGCACCTTTCTGAGCAACTTGCCTAGATTTACCCTTAGGAAGCAGTAAAACTTTCTGCACATTTCTGTCTACCTTTGCAATGTGCATAGTAAAGGAATGACAGCTACAAGTCCAGCTATAGAAGGACTGTTATTCTTGAGTACATTTTTGTTCTCTCTTCACCATTTGCAGCACTTCTAGGTTTCTGTCATGGAAATTGAAGGTCCCAGGAGACTGGTAATGACATAAAGATTAGTCACTAATTCTGATCTATCCATATTTATTACAAAAATAATTAAATACTCTGGTTCTCTTCTATCTCCCTGTCCCATCTTCTCTTCTTGAAAAAAAAAAAAGTTAAAAACAAATTTGGCTGCTGCCACTGCTTTCTTACTGAAGCAACTGTCTACCAAGGAAAATCCTCTGCACAGCAGTCAGGTCCTGACATTCCTCCAGAGAGGCAAAAGTCTGAATGGCAAATGAGAACAAATTTCTCTCTTACCCAAGCAATTCTCTCTGGCAAAGCAAAAGTGCTGTGGGAGAACTTTATTTTTCTATGTTTTTTTTCCAACAAAGGTACTCTGTCAATCTGTATACCTTCTGTGGTCCTCAAAGACATGATCCAAGAAAGATGTCTTCATTTTAAATAGCTTAAATAACATTTTTCAACATCTCTCTCAGGTACTTATCACACCACCACATGTGGTGGTCATGTAAGCCTTTTGTGTCCCCTGTTTTTTATAATGACATGCATCCATGTGGCCAAAGAGGTGTTATTGTTTTCTGCATTTTGGAAGCCACAGACAGACAAAGTGAGTGAGGTCCCAGGAAAGCTCTGACAGAACTGGAACTTGAACTGCATAGGAATGTTTCTTATCCCTGGAACATCCTTCTACAAGCTGACAGTAAATCAAATCTGAAATAACACATTTGACACAGCATTTTGGGCTATGACTTGAATCCCCCCTGCAAATATGAAACTGCTCTCTAGCCTTTCCTTAACAATAAAAAACATTAGTTAGTAAACACAGAAACCTTTGTCTCCAGGGCTATCTGTCATCTTTCATAAGTATTAAGGCCATTTTGAATACTAAAATACATTCTAGCACTGAAATAACTCATATTACCACAACACAATATTTTTAAAAGGCTTGATCTAAAATAGATTGGCAAGCAAATCTGAAATAGCTGCTGAAAGAATGCCAAGAGAAAAAAATTACAAATGTAATAATGAAAACACATGTAAGAGATATAGTTTCATTTTGGAAAGGATACATACAGTATATTGTGTAATATTTGAACAAATGAGTTTCTACCAAAGATAATCCTGGTGGGTAAGACTGCCAAATTTTCGATATGAAGTACAGAGAAGTGTGTACATTTTTAACACTTTAATGAAAAACTAAGTTGCTTTACTTGTATCTCACATTTCCCCCTGACCAAGTGCTATTTGAAATTGATAAGTAACCCAGTCTGTGTAGAACTGAGCACAATTCCACTGAAGTCAATGGCAACAATTTTCTCAATGCAAGTGTCGGAAAGATAATGCAGACCTCATCCTCTCTTCCAGTTTTTATGAATACACCACTATTAGAGGGGAGAAAAAAAATCCATTTAAACACATCAGTGTTCCTACCCTGGTTATTGAGGAAATACACGTTTTTCTTTCAGAAAAAAAATCTTAATGCAAATAATTACAATTAAAATTCAATTGTGTGCATATTTTACATCATGAAATTTAAAAATAAATAAATAAATGCAGGCTGGCCAAGTGAAAACTAGAGAGTGTTGCACATGCTAAAAGCATTGCAATTACTTCTCAAGTGAATTCCAACTAAATTTCTTGAAGACCTCAATTTTAATTTTCAAAACTACTGAAATGGAAAACAATGTGTGAAGAGTGAAAAATCGCCTGCAGAGCACAGGTTTGATGACAAAGAACCAAGACACCTGAGAAAACCTGATCCACAGCAAGACCTGTGGATTAATGCTTGATCTGAAGTGAGCAACAGAAACATAGATCACTTTGAAAGACCAGTAAGGGTAGAAGAGGAGCAATTCCACAACCCCAGAAAAGCTCTCAGCATCCTGCATCCGCTGAAAGGAGCCTGTGTCACGTACACAGTGAGACCTAAATTTGAAATGTGTGCTCTGGGACACTGGGCATTATCTCAGATGTGATAGAAGTCTGCAGCCACCCAAGTGCAGCTGAGCTACACAGCCCACGCTCAGGCACAGACAGAGGTGGGAACTTTGCTCTCCAGTTTTTACATATGATGAAACTCTCTCCTGAAAGATGTCTGTCTCTCGATCTCACAAGCCTTTTTAGGTGTGCCAGTAAATTATATTAACTACCTTGCATGTCAGAGAAGTGCATGATAACCTCTATTTTTTTTTTTCGTTTTGTCTGTTTCAATGCTTAGAAAAATCTGAAGCGTTAATAATCAGGATTTCTCATTAAACCATCCCCATTAACATCCAAAATTGCAGTAATTCTTTTCAAAGCAGATGCAATCACTCCAGCAGTGGATTTACTTTCGTATCTCCAAATATGGCTTGTACAGTGCTCTTAATTTTATGCAGAAACACAGTGACTCCATTAGATGGGAATTTTGTTAATAAAAAGGTAATGTATAACATTATTATTTAATTTCTTTTTAACTTTCATGTTCCATTGCCAGGGGTGGAATTTCATATCTTTCAGTGATTCACTGAATAAAACAAACTTCTACGTCAAGTTCTCATGTCCAAGTTATTTTAAGTGACTCACCCCCAGGAATGAATCCACTACAAACACTGCCAAGGGGTCTAGCACTGTCCATAGTCCCATAGCTATGATAAACTTTGACAAGAAGGAAGGGAATGAGTCAAATAGCTGCTGACAGCCCCATCTGACCAGGACCATGAGAAGCAGTCCTGCGTTCAAGGTTAGGGGTCCCACCACAACCATGGCCAACTCTTCACTGGTGTGCAGCAAGGAGTTCTGGTAGCTCAGTTCCACGGTGTGAGGGAAGAGCTGGAATCTGTAAACAAGCAAAAGGAGAGTGTTTTTTCTGTCCTCCTGAGCAAGCCATTGAAAGAAGGTAGAATCATGCATGTTGCATTGTAAAGTTGCATCCCTATCTGGGTCACAATACTCTGATCAAAAACTGTATGAGGCTAGTCAGAAAAAAAAACAACTTTCTCCTCCTCCTGTCTCTGCATCCTTGGATCCCCTCTGACTGTCATTTCACTGGGTACACATCCAGGCTCTAGGGATTGCTGAAGAAAGGCTGAATACACCAACATGAGCACAGGACCCAGGAGCTCACCTATCTCTGCACAGCAGCACCTTTGGTCACTGCACAAAGCAGAAAATGTGCTATGGAAGACATAGCTGCTAGCACTTCAACAGTTAAAGTGATTGGAAATGTCCTTCTCACCACCATGAGATGGGGGGATTTGCAAAGCTCATACCATGAGCAAGTTTTCTGGCATTGTAAGAGACGATAACAGCATGGCATTGTGAGCTACACACAGATGATGAAATTCGAGGCAAAAATTTCAATCCTATTGAAATGGCTGAAATTCTGCTCCTAACTGAAGGTGAAGTGGTTTGATTCTCACTCTGTTCCCTACTTGCGAGTGCTACCACTACATTTGGTAGGACTAGAGAGTGCTCAGCTCAGTCTCATTGTTCAGGCACACAGTTACACACTGGGATGCTGATCCAGGGCATTTTGGCTTGAGACCATTATCCTTTATCTAGCTGACTGCCTGGGACAGCTGTGACTGGTGGCTTTGAACATGACCACCACTCTCTCATGCATTGCTTCCTTCTGTTGAGTTTCCTTTGTTTTCCAAGACTCTTGATGCTTGGCCTCCCAGAAATTTTAGTGCCAGCTGGCTAAGTTGACAGGGGCTGTGCAAGGCCAGAAGTGAGAGATAGCTGGCTTTGCATTAAGATCTAGAAGACCACCTTAACAACACCCAGCACTGTCCAGAGTCTGCTCATACATGCTGTTCAAATTTCAGCCAATAATCAATACCACTACCACGCCAGACATAGGTCAGAGTTGCATATTACTGGCTCATACTGACTGATTCAGGTTTGTGTGAGTTTAAGGTGAATAAAATAAAAAGAAGGTTTCTATTGGAGAAATATTTCCTTTCCTAAGCATGAGGGAATCTTTTTGCTCTGTAAAACCCTTCTCTACCACACAGAAATATGAAGAGTCAGGTATATATCACCTAGCGGATTTGTACTCCATCTTTTGGTTTTTTATACCAGATAATGACAAGCAATGATTTCCCTGCAGCACTCTAGAGGGGTCTAATTCTTAAGCTAAAGTCAATGTATTATACAGTTAAAATATGTCAACTCATTGCAGCACTCACGGTAAAACTGATATATCAAAGTTAAATTCTTAGAAGTATTTTACTCATAGATCACTTTGGTAGCATTAAATATGATTTAAATGCTTCTTCAGTTTTGTGCACTCTGTAGGCATTTTGAAATACTTTCTCCAAAATGATAAATTATTCTTCTGGAAGATACATAACCTGCTGAGTATCTCAGATGGGAGAGAGGTAGGCCTGACACAAGATGCACAAACGGACACATCATGTTCTGGGTTTAAAGTTTACATTACTAACTTCATCTGACATGCCCATTTGCATATCAAATCACTGGACTCTGGATGCAGTCCTTGTTCTTTTCGTATCTGCAGGGACTCCTATCAGAGCTTGCATGTTGAGCTTTCAGCATGAGTCTTGGCCATCAATTCTCTTCATAGTGCAAAGGACCTGCTTTGAATCAAGCTATCTGGAGAAATATCCTTACAGAGAAAAGAGGGTAGCAGGACTTACTTTTCAACAGGAACTGAGATGGTCTGAAGGAAGAGCCACTGGCTCAAATAATGCAGGTAAAGTCTCAGGAACCAAAGCAAAACTACTAGCAGTGAGAGCAGCCAGAAATCCCTGGAGCGCCAGTGTGTGGCTCCCAGCTCTGAAAAAGCCGTGTACACCATGAAATGGAAACGCTGGACAACCTGCCTGGACAGTTTCATATCAGCAGCAGAACGGCAGCTAGAATACATGGAAACAAAACAGAGAATCATTTGTAAAAGCATGTAAGAAGCAGCAGTTGCTAAAAGGCTGCAGAGTCCTGCAGGGTACAGATAAGGTAGCACAGGTTCTGATAAAACCTTTCAATTAAACAATGCATCTGACATTTTTAAAAAGTAAAAAAAAAAAAAAAAAGAAAGAAATGTTTAATCCATAACAGTTTTAGGTGAGAGGTGGCTTCCTCCCAGAAATCATGCCGCCACTTTTATAAAGACAACAAATCACATTTAAAACTAAGCTTTTAAAAGCCTTTTGCTTTCATTTTTGTTTTAATTTTTCTCAAAAATTGTTCTCTGAGGAACACTTTATCACTTATTTTCCTTTTGAGAAAATGGTAAAAGAACTCGTCATATTTGTACTGAAAAGTATTAATTTTACTGAAGACCTGTAAACAGCTTTTTGGCATTTGGTTAAGAGAGCTTCAGTCAAATATTTCAGGACACAATGTGGGCTAAAACTCCTCTTTAGTTTCAAATAAAAGAGAAAATAGAAAGGAACTTGCACTGTAGAGGATTCTGCTACTGAGCGTGGTGTGATTTTCCCTTTAAGCTAATTACTGTAGTGCTTCAAAGGAGGTCGAGGGAGGAAATGAGATGCTGAGATGCAGCCTTGGCATTATGTTTCCCAGAAACTGGAGTCTCTCAGCTGATTCAAAGCTGAAAAGACAGTAGCTTCTTTGACCTTTTGAAACTTCCAACTGCTATGCTTATTTCCAGTGATTTAAATGACTAAGCAGCTGAGATGCACAACTCTAGGACTGAATATGATGTCATCATGCTCAAACTGTTTTTTATATTGATAAAGGCTTCTGAAAGCTCTGAAATATAAAGGTCTTTTTGTGGAAGAACACATGCTGGCTTTTTAAAGTGTAGCATGTGACTGAAGAAGCAACAGACATACTTGCACTGTTTTTTGTGCTCTTTTAAAGAACTTTCCTGTCTACACATATTTCTTAAGTAGCTGTGTACATTTCTATCTCCAGCAGTCACAAAGAGAACTGTGAATAGAAATAAAGAAGAACCTTAAAAGGTTTCTGCATTTAGTCTAGGTTTGAATGAGAAGGAAAAACAAACCCCCCAAACTTGGCAGCCATAAGGCTGGATTTTGAGACCAGCCTTGGCATCATGTTACTCCTGATCCTCAGTGTTGAGCAGGACACATGTGGAGGAGATGGCATGCTGTCAGCCAGTCCCCTTGTTCATGAGAACGCTCATGCTTTAGTTACATGGTTGGAGAAGGAGAGGACACAAAGTTGTCAGGAGCACAGCACCAAAAAATAGGTTTTGGGTCACTAAAGGCCTCAAGTACAAATTACTAAAACTTCTCACAGAAAGATCAGCTCAGAAAGCTGATTCCTGCAGTGACTGTAGGTTGATCTGTCAGGGGCTTTGAAGGCTTTTTCAAGTTATTGTAGTCCATTTTGCTTATGTCCTAATCAATCACAAAGTCCTACTTTAGAGACAGGGCCACATCATGAATGACCTTCCTCATGCTGTAATTGTTTTCCCACAGCAGCCTACAGGAACATCACAACACATTTCATTAACATTATGAATTCATAGTCTAGGCTTGTGTGAGAAAGAGACAGAGAAAAATGCAAAATAAGAAATATAATTGACTGTGGTATTATTCTACAATAACCACGGAATTCTAAATGTTCTGAACTCTGCAGCTAGATTGCGCTACACTTCCTTTCATATAAAGAAGTTTTTGTCACCCTTAATAACTTCCATCAAAATTTATTCTTAAAGCATTCACTCTTTGACAAAAGTTAATACGGTAGGATTAACCACACTGTATTTTAGTTAGACTAAATAGTTTATTTTTGAAAAAGAAAAAGAAAATATAATACTATCTTAGCTCATAATACTCATCTCATCCTTCATCAGACAAGCAGAATTACATAGACGTTCCACCCAGCCTCACCCATGTCAGAAATCCACATCCTACAGGGATCACTGCCAATCTTCATCTCTGTGCCAAGAGCACAAGCAATCACGTATATTTCCAAAAAAATCTGGATTTAGCTCAACACTTCATTTTATGTAAGAATCATCTACTACTAGGTCATTTAGTCTCAATTTACTAATTGAAGCTACCTCCAAATAAGCAGCACCAGAGTGAAATATTCAGTGGACCACCTGTAAAACGTTTCAAGAACATAAACCCTTCCTCCAACCCAACGCACAAACGGAGAAGGAGAGCACACAGCTCAGAGCTGAAAAATACTCAATCAACTGAAAATACTCAATCGTTTTTCACTCACGGCAGTCCTGGAGCACCAGAAATAATGAAAACCTTGGTGTCCAAAACACTGGGTTGGGAAGGTGAGCAAACCCCTTTCCCACTGCAGCAGGACCTCACAGTGCAATCAGTACTTCCACAGGAGCTCCATGAACACACTCACTCCAGCTCTGTCACTCACTGTGTGGAAGCTGCTTCTGTACTCAGTGTGAGCACACAAAGTGTGGCTATGGAATTTCCCTAAGGTTTAGGCAGCAATGAAAATATTCAAGATGTGCTTCCATCCAATTCTTCCATTGCTCCACAGACTACTCCCGCTTAAGAGGTCAAGAGAGCTGATGTCTTCCCCTGTGAGCTGTGACATCCCTCTGAGGTGCTGGCTCTGTCAGCCATGGGAATCCATCTGTTCAACAAACTCATAAATGAAAGTAGAGAAATTCAGAATGTGCTCACTTACCAAAGCCAAAAGCCTTCCAAGAAATGACCCTGCTTAAACCAGCAGAGCATCTATGATGCCTTCCCTTAGCTGCACCTTTCCTCTGAAAAAAACAATAGCAGCCCAGACACTCCACAGAAATCCAAGCTTGTAGAAAATCAAGAAAAATATTGGGTAGAATCAAATAACATTTGTTTTTATTTTTGTGACAGCAATTATCCTTTTTAAGACTTCATGATTTTCATCGAATGCCTTGATTACAATTTCCTGCTCTTAAATGGAAATCAAGCACTTTATTAACTTGTTGAATTCCAGATTCTGAATGTCACTTCTGTGCTAGGTTATACTTCCAAATTAAAGTGTAACACCTTGACACTAGCACCATCAGCCAGTGGTAGAAACTGGTAGAAAATGTAGCCAACACAGTTACTCAGTGAAAGTCCCAGTCCATAACTGGAATATCTTCATTTACTTTAAAATAAATTCGTTTGGCCTCAAGTTAATTGTGAGTTTCAGGAAACTGCTCCTGAGTACTCATTAATCATTCTGTAAGGCTGTTTACTGGTTGCCACTTCAAAACACTAGGTTTAAATGACCTCTCTTATTGACTTTTTTTGAAAAATGAAAAAAGGAAGAGACAGAAACCTGAAATTAAATGCACCAAACCAGTGGAAACAGTCCCTTTAAATATTTTTATCTGGTGTTGTAGTAAAAGCTTGGGGTGGAGTGACAGTGCTGGCAGATACAGTTTTCAGAAGAGATTTATATAAAGTTGCTGTAGGGCAGAGAGCATGAGTAGTACCTCTCAAAAACAAAATAACCCCTCCACCCACAAAAAAAAATTAAAAAAAAAAATTAAAAGAAAAAAAAAAAGAAAAAAAAAAAGAAACCTTAACCCTTGGGTGAAAACTATATAAAGTTCCAAATGAGAAGCCACTTGAGCAATGGATTTATCCATGATTCCTTGGATTACTGGTAAGTAATTTGGCTGAATGTTTTTGTTCTAGGGCATTAGTTTTGCATTTTTCCTTGGGAAATGCTGCAGTAACAAACAGCAGAGACCGAATTACCATAAAAGCAGGTCAATTATTTCTATGGAAATTGTTCAGAAGGAAAGAAACGATGCACAGATTCTCTTAAGCTGCACTTGATGATGATGACAGAAAAGTAATGGCTGATAGAAGGCAGTGTGTACTGTTGGGTGACAGCTTTGTTGCTGACAAACTACGGTGAACATTTGTATAATGCACTGCAAGGCTGGCACTTAGAACTGATGGCGGGGTAGATCCTCAGCTGATGCAGCCCTGCTTACTCCAGAGCTACATGGGTGCTCACCAGCTGAGGTATTCAGGATCTATCCTCAATGTATCTATTATTTACATTGCATAAAATAAGGCAAAATAAATGCCTCTTTGTCACCCAGACAGGCAGAGAAGATTTAAAGAGCAAATGCAGACATGAATCAGTTTATGCAAATTACCTTCAGGGAATCATACACAGTCCTTACAGCCCAAGAGTCAGTGTAAGACATTTATTTACCCAGTTCACAAATAAAAAAGACCCCTCCCCAGCACCACCCTAAATGGTAGGTATTTAAACTTAGTGCTAAGTCCTTTATGACTTATCAAAAAAAATGAAGACACAGGAAATGCCATCCAGTGTTACTACAATGAAATGTTATCGCTTTCAGGGTAAAATCACACCTGTATCTGAAGGCATATCTAAAATTAGTACACTAATACATGTAACCCTTCAAATGGAAACCAGTTCAAAGCACCACTGATGAAGCATGAGGCAGAAGAGAATATGGTTCGTTTCACTGTGCACAACATAACCATATATATAAAACACATAATTTTATTATTGTTAGAAGAATTTTTTTATTATTCCCTCTGCATAATATTTTCCTTTTCAAGGCTCTTATTGCATTAAGAAGAAATTTTCTTTATCCCAGACTGTATGGTGATGACATAAATGTCTTTGCCCAATAAGCCAACGGCAGAACTGCGAACTGAGCTCTACTGAGTTACAGTCCATTATTCTATCCACTGGATTCCTTATAAAATATTACTTTTTTTGTTTATTTGTATGCAAAGTGAATATAACCAGGGACAGCATTTGGCAAGGATGGAGGCACTTTTTTTTCCTAGCTCTTTCCAGGACACACTTATGCTTCATATTCTTCAGTTTGCAAGCAACCAAGAAAGCAAGTATCACAGTTACAAGGGCTGCCTCGGGGCAATCTGCTGTGAGAGAGGTGACAAAAGACCTGAGGGGACATTAGGTACTTCCTCAACATACAAATGCTCATAGGAGAATTTGACCTACTGAAAAACCCAAAGTGATGATACAGAAGAAATGCTGGAAATCATGGCACATTTATTTTTCAGGTGGAGCTGTGGTGGGAAAAAGAAACTGCCAGAAGCAAAATCCAACATCCAAAAGCAGGGCTTTTAGGAATTAAACATTAGTGTGAAACAGGAAAAAAAGAGTAATCCAATAACTGCAATAATTGTTTTTGTTTATTGCAAAGAATATGACACAGGTACAAGACCACACCTGTAAACACCCACGCTGCCCCACCAAGCTAGGGTGGAGGAGGAGGCTGATGGTGGCTGCTCTATTTCCAAGGTCCAGACTGTGCCAGCTCTGGGAAACAGCCAGCAAGCAGTAAACTCTGGATCAGCCACAGCTTAGGTGTGTTTGCATTACATGCATAGCCAAGAGCCAGGACAAACACAGCAGCTGAACTTTTCCCACAACACACTCATGGGGTAATGTGCTGGCACAGCTGTAGACTTGGAGGAACCACTATACTTGTCTATACTGGGTGGGGGGACACTCTGGGTCAGTGGGCCAAGAAACACTCATTGAAGAGGATGGGAAGAAAGTGCTGACAGCTTCATATTCCACTGGATACACCTGTGCTAGCCTGAAGATGGTGGACAGTCAGCTTTCACTATAAAAGAGTCTACGACAACAGAAAATTGGCCAAGAGCAGCAGATTCATGTCCTCAGCAGTCCCTTTACCAACAGTGTTAGGCTGGCAGAGGAGCCCATCTCCTGACTCTAGCTAACTAAGAATTTTTCTAAGGGAATTAACTGAGACATTCACAAGAGATTTCTTACCCAGCTGGGGAAAAAAGCATTGGAGGAAGAAAGAATCACAAAATTTAAGCAGAGTGGCAATAGTGCTAGAGGACAGCATGGCTCCTTGTAGAGACCTGGCAAAGCTTTGCACATTTCAGCTTTGAGCAGCATCTGACAATGACAAAGCAAAAACGACAAAAAACCAAATTATTATCATCATGGCTGCAGTTTAGGTAAGCAACTAAAACTTTGCTTATTTCATGCTTAACTGCATTTTCAAGAGCTTAGTGGCTTGGCAAAACAGTCTGGAAATCTTACAGGAACAGACTTTGTTAAAATATTCCAGTCTGGCTGCTTCCAGCTCTGGATGGGTACAAACATGAAGTGAGGAAACTCGAGTGCAGCTTTCAGAACTTTTAAGCAGCTCTGGTTTTTATTTCATTCTAGAAAGGAACAAAAGGCAGTAGACAGCCTCTGTTATTCATCCTCATGACATGACTAGGCCAGTCAAGAAGCAAAAGAAAGCATGTAACTCCTCCCCTACTTATTGCCCTCTGACTGCTTTAAGTAAATAAGATGACAATGAATGAATGAGAAAAAGGCACAAACCACACAGGGGAGGATGCAAGATGTCAGAGGAGGTATAGAGCTCGAAAGAAAACAGCACTATCTGTAAAGCTGTTCACCCAGTAAGTAATGCTGAATGCTAAATCTTGTGCACGAGCAATAAAACAGTGTTTAGGTCCTGGAGAAGAAGTTTACAGGGTCACATTCAAGCTTATCTCAGTTTAAAAAGAAATGGAAAACTACAGGAAGTTAAATACTTGACTTAAAATGTCTATAGGCATTCAGGAGAATCAAGATTTAAAACTTCTTGTTTATGTTAATAGGAGCATTGTACCTTATCCAGAAGAAAATAAATACATATGCATTTGTAGGTAGTACTTGTTCCTAAGGTAGGAGAGACCCCCTGTACCTGATGTGTGGAACTGTTTTCCACCTTGACACAGAAAACCTCCCCAAGGACATTTGCTCTGTCTGGAGGAAAAATGCAATCTTCCTCCTGACCAAATACATATCTACTTCTGAGAGCCACTAAACACTCAAACACCATCTGTGAGCTGTGCATTCATCTGTAACATACCAATTTAGCTGGCAGGCCATTGGGAAACAAGACTCTGAAGTTGCCAAGTTAAAAAGGCAATCCAGCACCAGTTGAAACTCCACCAAGCAAACAGGTGAGATTACCAAAAAACATTGTAGCAGAGAGAGACAAAACATCAAAATAAGAAACAGCCTTGTAGAATGGATTTAAAGAAAAAAAAAAAAAAGTAAAAAAAAAAAGTAAAAAAAAGAGGTGGTGAGGAGGGAAAGGCATAGCTTTGATCTTTTCCATCCTGTACTTAATTAGCAGCAGCATCATGCTAGGAGCATGGGACTGTACAGCTGGAGACAAACAGCCACCCTCCTTCAGCGAGAATCAACAGACTCGTGCCTGCTGTGGGCAGAGCAGGCAGAAGACACCCAGCACGCCGTGATCCTCCATTCCAGAAGGACCTTCTTTCTGAACATTTGGGCATACAGCAATGAAAATTCATCTTACACAAACACAGACAAGCCACGAGTGAAAGCCCTTTGACTTCTCTCTGGTGTTCACAGCAACAGGATGAAACAAAAACTGAATTCCTGCATGCATTGCTTCCCTTGTCACAATTAAATTGTATGTATGTGTAAGTGCTGGAGTTAGGATGTCAGTTGTTAAACAAAATGCATCATTTAGTTCTTGTGCAGATTTATGACACTTATGCACTGCAGGAATAGATGGGTGTAAAGATAGATAGATAGAAAGAAAAGTTAATTTACAGGTGTAAGTTTGTGCATAAAAACGCTTCTGAAACACCATTAGTGTTATTCCAGTCAGATCTCCAGAAGCTTCTGTACTGACCTGACAAAAATGACCTTTTCTTTTTCATAGCAAATTTACAGGGAAGAACTAGGCAGAAAAAAAAAATGTCTGGAGTCTGTGAGAACAATGGAACATGTATTTAGAGAAATTTTGACATTAGAAATTATTTTTTTTTACTCTATATCAATTAGAGCTTTTTGATTTTTATTACTTTGTGCAGCAACATGTCCATGAACAGAAGTGTTTGACTCAGGAATAGCCTCCATGAAGAGAATGAAGTATGATGTGACTCAGGTAACACCAATTAGAATACAGTTAAAAATAAATCCCTGTAGATTTAAACATGGCCAGACAAGGCAATTCATGAAACTACAACAAAATGTAATACATTAAAAAAAAGAAATCTCACAAACAGAAAATTCCTTGCAATGTTTAGAGCATTTACAAGGCATACTTTTTCCAAATATAACAATTTTGGAAGAACTCTTCTTCACAGTATGATAAAAGAGAACAATCTCAGGTTTGAGCAGATGACTGATGCTATTACACTGCATATTCAAAAAACGTTTTTGCTTTAATACAGCATGTTTGCTCAGAGAAGTTAATTTGTGTTAGGCCAGCTTAATTAAATTTTTAAGGGCCTTAAAAAAGAAAGGACTTATGTGCATGTGCAGAATACTCTAGGACACTATTATATTTAAAACACCATTTACCAGTTATCTCAGAAAAACATCATTAAACAGTTATCTCAGAAAACCGAGATACTGTACAGTTATCTTAAATTCAATTACATCATGAAAAACACAGTTATAGGAAATGTTAAACTGAAATATTTTTTAAAGATCTTTGTAAACACCACTGAAATTATGACAGAAATTATCCATACAATTTAGTGAAACAAAATACATCACGTAATAATGGTATTAACTTTTTCTTTCCAGTTTAATGCTGTGTTATTATATTTGCTGCCTATTTTAGAAAGTAATTTGTGTTGATGGCTCTGGAGAAAAACCAAGCATTAAAGAACTAATTTAATTCCTTCTGAGCTACGTTCAATTCAAAAATACTTCTTTCAGAATGTCCCAGTACTGCAGAATCTGACTAGAAATCCACCTTGAACTATGTGCACTTTGACTAACTCTCTGCCCAAGGCAAAATGATCCTGCATTCAGCAGGGTTTTATCCCGGTCTTCTAAAGGACTTACACAGAATGTACCTGATATAACTGGACCAGAATGTCAACCATGATAAGAAATTATGATCAAGACATGGAGGATACATAATGAGAACCTTATCCATTTTACAGTGGGCTGCTATTGGTGGGGGAGTACCTTTAGGGGGTTGTTTACAGAAATCAGGTCTTCTGCCTTTAAGAAAAAATAGAGAAAGAAAAAGAAAGAAAGAAAAAGAAAGAAGGAGAACTGTGTAATTCCTTGTGCAGTGCTCTCCTTCCCACTTGTTATGCTGCATGACACAATGGATACTAGCTGTGTTTAAGGTAGTGTTGTAATAGGCTGCCTGGCTGCCTTTGGAAAGAAGTTTCACGAATTTTCCTTCAGTGTGAAAACATAGCTTTATTCCTCTGGTTCCACAGTACAAAACAGAAATTTAAAAATTGCTACAGCTTGTTTCTCAAAAAATCAATGCATGATTGCTAGCTGCACTGGGAGTTTGAGGGATATCCCCTTATCAGAGGCAATCTCTAGATAACATACTTTCCTCTATAGCCTATAGCTGCATGTAAGACACGGCAAGACAAATGCCAGCTTCCTTTTCTGTTGGTGTCATCTATTGATCCAGTGAAATGCTCTTCATCTGAAACTTCCTTCCCAAAGGGGACATTTGCTATGAGAAGCAAAGCTTTCTGCCTGATGCTAAGAAATCCTAAAACTTTCTGCTAATTATTGCACAGGACCATAGCAACACACATCTCTAAAAGCATTAAAAAAACCCCAAAAAACCAACAAATCAAGCTCAAACGAGACAGATACAATCCTCTTCCAGTTAGAAATGTTGTTTTTTAATAACGAAAATGCAATATAATAAGCTTGTTATGATTTTTCTGTGTGCTTTAGATAAAAATATGTTCTGGGTCTATTTTTTCCTTTGGGTGCATTTCCTCTCAGACACATTCAGAGCTCATATCCCAGATGTGACTTAGTGACTCCAGCTTGTGCCAGAACACAAAACAGTGCCACCATGAGAAACCACAGTATCAGAGAATAACAAGAAGCAGAGGGGTAAGTAAAGGATGCTGGGGTAGTGAAAGGACACTAGGCCTACAAAAAAAATCCCAGAAAAAAAAAGCTACATTTGTGCCTCTACACAGGAGGTAGCATAGTGTGCTGGCCTAAGACATCAGCACCACCAGAAAAAGCTTTATCTTACTAGAGAGCAGAAAATTAACATATAGAAAAGACACATTCCCTTAAGAATAAAATCTGACTTGTAAAAATTAATACCTAATCAACATCCATGTGGATCTTTTCAGTTTTGAAGAGGTTTTGATATGGCTCCTAGGTAACTGCAATTTCATCAGACTGAATAAGAACAACCAAGAGAAGCATTTATAAAAGAAGATAATCAAATATTTCATGGGCACTGGAATATTTTGGACTTGACACCCCCAAGATTTGCTCAAGAGTAAAGAAGGGGCACACACTTTAGAGATGTCAATAAGCTTGTTCCTTCAGTTAAAATATAAAGTACCACACAACTTACTTCCCCCCCCCCCCAATTTCTAGAAACAAAACATCTAAAAGATACTCAGTTCTGAGACTTCACTCATAAAATAAGGATTTTCAGGGACAAGGGAGCTGACTTTCTAGTAGGTTGGGACCAAGTGTTTCTCTCTGTGCAGGCAGCAACTGAGGTATGTCCCCTCTTGGCCAATGGGTTCAGAAATTACTAGAGAAGACTGACAGGCAGCCTTACTGCATATACTTTGCCTTCCTAAGATACCTGGCTAAGAAATAAACTCCAGTGTTCAGGAGACATTAGACCAAAGCTTCCAAAACAGAAGAATAATGCATTTGGGCAGAACAAAAGACTTGTTATTTTGCTGTCTCTAATAAACAACAGTTGGCAGGTATTGAACTTATCATGTAAATTAACTTCTCTGTTTGGTTTGGGCTTTTTTTCCCCCTGTGTATATTTGTCTGAAAGTGTGTTTGTAAATAATACTCTTTGTTGAAAGATTTATTGTTTCTTAAGCACATGGAAAATATTATTTTTCACTTTTTACAAAGATATGATCCTGCTTTTTCTTGGAACCCTTAGAATTTTCATCCAAGAACTCCAAATATCTGAAATACATACTGCAGTTTTTCGAAGAACTGGGTTGATCCATACAATAAACACAAGAAACACTTAAATAACCTTCAGGAGTCACCACAGAGGTGATCCTGAATTTAGGTTTTAGTTTCCTCTGCTGAAAGGCTGGATTATTGGGGGAAGAACTGGGGAGGGGCAATCAGTTTGCCAGTCATCCTTAATGCTTATTAATTTTCTACCTACAATAGAGACAATCACAATCACAACCCTAGAGGACAAAGTCCCCTTGTCTTTGACCCATAAGGTTTCCCACTACTGGTCTGAATTCAGATAGGATTTCACTGGCCTGTAGTACACTCTGCTCCTTTGACTCCATGTGATTCATAAGTCATTCAAATAGAAGCACCTAAAAAATAGTCATACTTTCTCAGATGGCAAAACCTACTCTTGTCAAAACTCAGTGTGACAGACTAACAGTGCTGTGGGTGTGATGCTCTTTCCCACACCTACAGCTCTTGATAGGATGTTTGTAGCAGGATCCTTATTGCTCCTTCCTTCCTTCCTTCCTTCCTTCCTTCCTTCCTTCCTTCCTTCCTTCCTTCCTCCCTCCCTCCCTCCCTCCCTTCCTTCCTATCTAGAGCTTTTTATTTAATTCATATTAAATGCATTTATACAGTCTTAATTTTGTCCAGCAAAGTAGCCTGCTCACCTTCCTATGAATTCCCAAAAGTTTGATAGCAACATATGGATGCAAAATCCTCTAGAAGTCAGGTGATATTCAAAGTGAGACTTATAAAGATATCAAAAGAATTTAGCTGATGAAATGCAGCTAAAACTAGACTAGAAAAAACTAAACTAGCTAAAAAACTAACTAGCCAAAAAACTAAACTTACTAGACTAGCTAAAACTAAAGCTAGAACTAAAAAGAGCACTGTAGTTACAAGATACAGATTACTCTGAAAACCTCTTCTTCAGTTCAGACAACAATGCTCTCTCAGGTTCTCTGCATTTCATAGCCTCTTTTTCATGCTTAGTATGTAGCTTTAATAACCTTTATTCCCTTAAGGATCAACCTAAAACTTATGTTGCACCAGAACTCATATTTCCATTAAAATTTTAATTTTCAAATCAAGTATCATGATAGGGATATTTTAGTTGTGTAGCCTCAATATTTTTTTTAAATACTTTAGTATTTTTTTTTCTTCTCTTCTTACCTGAAGGCATATTGGTTCAGGGCATATTTGATGTTATTCTTTCAGCTTAAAGACTTCGTCACAAAAAAAAAAAGAGAGACAGAATGTTTTGGTGGTTTAGTTGTTGTGCTGTGTGGGGGTTTTGTCTGCTTGTTAAATAGTTTTTGCTTGCTGTGCTCAAGGTTTGAAGGTAAAATTTACAAAGACAATGCTTTTTGACAGTGAACCTTCTTCTACATTTTTAGAAGCACTCAGCAAATTCCAGCAGCAGGTTTCTAGACACAAAATACAAATACAACCACTCCATGATTTAGATTGGCTTTCTGTTTGTGGGTCATGAGACTCACTGCTGAGCATATCAGAAGTTGGCTGTGGCATTTAATGAAGGTCGTCAGCAACTTCATACTTCCCATAGCAAAAGAAAGAGTGTGCTCTGGCTTTGGTTTTGGGGCATGGGCTTGGGGGATTTTTTCCCTCTTTTTTCTTTTGGAGCTTTCATTGGAATCTGGGACTCGAGTTAGTGGATAAACTCAGTTACTGCTGAAGAATCAAATTAAAAGTATGGAACAAGCTGGTGCTTTGAAAAACATTGAATTGCATAGGTTTCCTTTTTTCAGAGACATCATTTAACATTCAAAATAAATATTAAATTTCCCTTCAGTTTGAAAGTTTAGAGTCACTCATGAAATTAGGAACAATAATCATACTCTATTATGCCCTGTCTCATGTGTGTCTCGAGAGGGCTGTGACTTGTCGTAGCATGAAGGAACCTAGAAAAATGATTACTTGCTGCTTCAAACAGAAGATGCATAGCTCAGATGCTCATTAATGAGGCAAAGGAAAATTAATTGACATGTCTAATAGTTCTTTTAATATAGCCTCTAAGCCTTGATGTGTCAATTGTCAAATTACCCCTGGCATACTTTCTTCGTCTCAGTGATCTTGTGTCGCATTTCTAGGAGAGAAAATTAACATTACTTTCCTTGGTCTCCCTCAGTATATTTTCTGGCTAAGGGTGTTAGACCTCCAGAAAAATGAGATTAATGCAGCCCAGCTGCCTTAACCTCTCTCCAGATCAGGTCTAACCTCCCAGACTACAGTACTGCAGCTTTTTGATGGCTCTATGTCAATGATGCTACTGCAGCTTTTTGATGGCTCTGTGTCAATGATGCATTTTTCCTGGGGCATACAGTGTTTAAAAAACCCACAAGCTTTAAAAAGCCTAAATGTATCAGCCTTTCTACATATCCTTGCCACCCTTGTGCACTGCTTTGACTTAGGTTAGAGTTCCTTTCAGTGTGCCAGGACCCTCTCTGCCTTTGCTTCCCCAGCAACAGTCTAACCTCAGAAAGAGACAGCCTCTACCACCCTACAACAGCCTTTCATGCTTGTTCCAACATAGGCAGTGAAAGAGCATTCCTTTTAGAGCTTCCATTCTTTTCACATTATTATCACCCAATCCAGGCTGGAAAAAAAGCTGTTTCCAATCATTTGCCTGTTAGTCAACTCTCTGCCTGACAGCAAATCCTTTGATCAAGACTGTTATACTGTGTATATTAAGCTCATCTAAATTTATGTAATGGAACATTATATTTGTCACTGCTATTTCATCAGTTGGTGTTTCTGTCCTACATGAAGTTAGGAATAAAAGGAAACAAAGAGAGGCATGTGGGTCATGTATTGAATCTGTTTTTTGTAGTCCAGGACAAAAATCCATGGGATTCCCAAAATTAAACAGCATCTCAGAACTTCATATTGGCAAATTCTCTAAGCCATAATTCCAGAAACTGAAGAAAACTTGACTTCAATGTGACTTCTTTGGGGCTGGTGTTCAATATGTAGATCAGGTGATGTGTTTCAGAAATTAGCCTCTTAGCAGATCACAGTAATAAATCTCCTAATACAGAGCCATACTGGAAAATGCTGGTCTTTGTGCAGAATGAAAATCACTGTAAAACAGTGTATCAGATTTTTATGATTTTGAAAAAAAGAAAAAAAATCATTCTGTAATAAATAATCTTTGCCATTCTGATTAGGGTATTCATATCCTTGGGCTTTCTTATACGAAACAGATTTGCACGTGCTGCAAAGAGCATAAACACAATCAAAAGTTAAGGAAGTACTACAGAAGTACTGTCCCACAGAGCTGCAAGTGTGCAGTAAGTCCAAGAGTAACAGATTTGTTGCACATTTGAAGGCTATTAGTCCACACACAATAGATTTAGCATGTCCCAGGCACAGAGGAGTCCCTTCTCATGTGCTGTAGAGCAAGACAGTACAGCCGAATGGATGCATCTGGAATTGCCACATGGCTGTCAGAGATCCAGACATCTTGAACAAATGTTGGAAGTCTTCAGCTTTCACTCAGGCCCAAAAGGAAGAATCTGGGAAAAGCCAGGTTCTATGAAGCTGGTGAGAAATGAACATAAAATTCAGTAACATTTCTCTGAATGTCTTTCTATTATGTGATAATTTTTGAATAATCCAACCAATTAGCACTAAAAATTCAGGGAATACCAAAGCTATCATTGTCCTGGACACTGCTGATTTTGACAGAAACCGAAACAAAAAAAGCAAGGAAAACACAGGAGAATGGGCAGAAATGGCAGAGAGGGAGTTTGGAAGCATTTATAAAAGTGTGTAGAAACCACCGACATGATGCAGAAGGAGTGTGAAGGTCTCTATCTACAACATTTTTCCATGATACACATTGTAACAAGAATACAATAAGGATGCTGAGGCACAGTCAGCAAGAATATTTTCCAAGATAAAGCAAGCCAGTAGCAAGCTGGGGAAACGTCCTTGTTGTCCATTTGTTCTTCTTTCATGCAAAATCTAATTCTTTTTTTGCTGAGATGTTAGCCAAGGTAATGGCCAATGGAGGCAAAGAAAACCTTACTTACTTCATGCTGCATGAGACCTCACCTTTACTAATACATAAAGGTCTCTTAGAAGTTTTTAACTACAGAATAGAGATCCATGAGAAGTAGCTTCCCCTTCATGTGAAGGTTTTCAAAAGACAACTCTGGTCCAAAATTGAGATGAAAATGGTGAAAACAAAAAAGTTCATGTATGGATATTTTGGTTAGTGAAAGGACCTGTTTTAATAATTTAAAGTGGCTTGAAATTATTTTGACCTTTTCAATAGAAAATTAACCCATCATATACATTAAAATGTGTTGGGGGAAAGTAATTTCAAATAAATGTTCTTTCTAAAATATCAAGATGGAATATTTCAAGGGTGTCCAAATTTTGTTTTAATTATCCTTTCCCACAATTTCATTTTTTGAAAGTCACAGTTTTCCAGTGCAAAGTGCTTTGTCAAAAAACCCTCTCAATCACAGCATTAGTACCACACATTCTTGATTCTGATGGGGTCATACGGTTCCTTCATTTCAGTGGGTAGCTTGAGACAGGCTGTAAAATACTGGTGTGCCACCCATTCTGGCACTGTTCTGGTAAGTGTTGTGACAGATCATACAGGGCACTGAGATTGCACTCCTAGTGAGAACTGCAAATTGAAAATACATCTTCCATTGTGTGTGACCCAAAGGATCTGAGGACTGACCTTATGCTGAGACACTGTGCTGTGCTCTGGCTTGGACAAAGGGCTACCAGAAGCTGTGTGGGAGGACAAGGAAATGCTTGGCAAATCCCTGGCAAAGACAGAGAAGAGAAGAGCTCTACACTGAGCAAATTACCCTCAGTATGCCACTGAAAGGCAAACCTAAGTTTTCACTACACAAATATAGCAGCTAAAAAGTGACTGTGGATCTGTCTAATCAGTTAAAAGCAAAGCACTGAAAACCCTGGTCAGCTGTCTTCAGTGGGTTTTGGAAATATTTTCCCCACAAACCTTCCTTTTGTCCTTAGTAGCAAATAAGCTGGGACTCTATTGTGGACAAGGGCTTGGTACAGAGACTTGAACAATAAACTGGTTAGATTCATTAGGAGCAGAGTGAAATGACACAATGTTGGAAACATAAGCAGCTAGCCTATGAGACCAGCTTGGTTACAAAAGCACCCACCACCAGTCTATTTAAATTCAGAATGCCAAAGGTAAGGAACACTCGCTGTGAGCTACGGCTACTTGGGTGCTCTTACTATAATAGTATAAATATGAAAATAATATAATAATATAATATGATAATATGATAATATAAAAATGAAAAAATCAGACATACATTGCTTTTCAAACTTCCCTTCTGTAAGCAGCACATACTTCCTCTTGTAAATAGTGCAACTAAACTTCAGTTTCTCATCTGACATTACTGCCCTGCTGAAGCCACTTGAAAGCTAAATCACACCGTCAAAGTATCTGATCTGTTATCATTTTGCTTATTTTCTTCATAAGCACTGGATGCTTTTTATTCTACCACTACTTCCGAAGATTTTAGAATTAATAGTATGCTATCTTTCTAGTGCTGTATAAGTACTAAAGAAATATATTGCTTTTATTAGAATTATCAATTCTGATACGTCAGCAGTAGGGCAAGAAATGAAAGGCCTCTTCCAAGTACAAACCTATTTACTTGCCACTTTTCTTGTGTGCATCCTTATCTCTGAATAAAAGTCATCTCTGCTGGGTGAAAACACACAGTCTCTAGTCTTTTCTTGGATATTTCTAATGAAATGGGGTGAAGGTGTGCTCTGAGTCCAAGGCTCTTACAATATCGAGACCAGCAGACTCAGACTCAGCAGGAAAGAAGGCAACACTCAGTAAACCTGGTTCATGTGGAGGCTGCAACTTTATTAAATGCAAACCACATTATGGGCTTATTTAAATTAATGGTCACAGTGGGTGCTCAACACCTCTGAAAGACTCTGCACTAGGGCTAGCTATAAAATTTTCCATCGAGACTCCCGTGTGAAGGGGAGCTGAGACTTCTGACTAGCAGAGCTTGCCAGAAAACTGCCTTTCTGTGAGAATTTTTTTCTTGAAAAAATGTTCAGATTTTCATGCTGGAAAAATTGAACTTTTTTTCCCCCCCCCCAGCAGTCCCTCTCATCAGAATAAGTAAGCAGCTGTTCATTTGCACAAGCCCACATGCAGTGTGAGGCATTCTTGCCAGATCCCCTCATTTGGGTGTAGCAGAGTCCAATGTACCAAGGTGCAACACAAGGACTGACATGGACACGCACACACCCTGCCTCAGGGGCCCTGGATTCCGAGGAGCAGGGGGAGATCAGACCTGAGAGACATCCCCTGCACCCTCCACCTACTCCAAGTGCACTCAGTGCTCTGCCAAAGAAATCCAGGAGGATGGGGAGGGTAGGAGACCTCCTCATGTCCCACCTTGGCCAAGGGGACCAGAAGACCACAGAGGGGCCACAGAGGGTGCCACAGGACCTGCCTCTGTCACAGTGGGCATGCAACCAAGCGACAGCTTGTCTGAACTAAGTCACTTAATTCTTCCGGACTGCATGTTTCAGCTTTCTTAAAAAGATATTGTTTTCTAGGGGGTGGGGAAATGCCTAAATTTCATTAGCAAATTAGAACTGCTAAGACTGGCTAAGGGAAAGAAGGAAGTGGTTGAACAACAACTCATGATGCTTATAAACAGTGAAAACCTCTACAAAATACTCAGATGAAAACCTTTTCTGGTTGAAAAACAAGAGCACTGCATTGTAATTGGTTCTTGCAAGAAATGGGAACATCTTAACTGAGTCAATGACAATTTTCTGCATTATTGTAATGCTTAAAGTGTCAGTGTTCGATGATTGCTTTCAGCTTATAAAAATTAATTTCAGACTTTTAAACATCCAAAGCAGTAAAGCTACATGGAGAGAATGTTTTTCATTGAAATAAAAATTATGTCAAATATAGAGCTAGAACAACATTTTTTAAAATAACAGAAATATTGCTGACTCATTTTAATAGCAAATAAATAAATATGCAAAGATCATGAAACTGTGTCAACTAGAAGTTTCTAATTAGAAACTAAAGAAATTAAAATAAAGAATCACATAAATTGGCACATTGATCAGTGCCAAAAGCAAATATATTTATACACAAATACTAATAAATATATCCATCTACATTTATGCTTTCACATTTTGTATAGCCCCCAATTTTGTAAGTGTAAAAGAAAAAAATGTTGAGGATGACCTGGGATCACCTAAACAAAAGTCTTTTGAGTTGAAGTATTTTATTTTCCTATTTGCATTCAATTACAATGACAAGATAATGATTCACAGAATCACTGATAAAGAGAAACTGTGTCCTTTTTTATTTGCTTTCTAACACTCCTGGAAAGGTTTATAGTAAACAGTTTAGAAGATAATGAAAGGTAAAACTTCCATCTGAAAAGGTTTGATTCAACAAAATTATTGGGACAATCACTTAGGTTAAGTGTTTAGCCCAGGGGGCAGTATAAAATTTCATCAAAATTCAAACCATGCATAAATGATCTCAAACTGCAGTGTCTATTTATACCACACAACATGTTAGTCACATTTTTCACTAAGATTGAAAGTAATGATGAAGCAACTGATAAGGATGAAAGACTGAATACGTGCTATGCCACCCATGTATAATTCAGTTAGTGGCAAACATGGATTAGAAAGTATCCTGCAACAGCATGTGTTTTCAACTGCCTGAGAAAAACTGTGAACCACTAACAAGGGAAAGAGGACAGCAATGAAACCAAAAATATTTCACACACACAAATTAGGCAGGTAAAGAAGAGAGGGTTATTAAATCAGTGGGACAGAGATTCAAAGACAATGAGAAATGCAAATATCGATCAAAAGAATATTACTATTTTATATTTTTTAGGTTTTGTGATTCCTATTAAAAAAAAAAAACAACAAAAAACCGCAAACCAAAACAAAGGCTTCTTTTAATCCAGAGAAAAAAGCAGTGCCAGTGAAAAAGGGGTCATTTTTCTAAGGCAGAAATCTTCAAATTTTGGTCAATAAAATATAAAGAAAACTTCAGTGCAAAATCCCCATTTAGAGTGCAAAATACTGTCTTCAACCCCTAGGGAAAAAAATCACAGTGGAAGTAAAGTTTACAGTCTTTTTTCCAGTTGAAAGTTTTGATTTGGTCATTTTGGGAGAAGCTTTGAGTTAAGGATTAAGAAAAAGGTCTGTGATTTTTCATTTTAATCCTAAACAAAGACAGAATCTTTAGTTGATTACAGCCAGTGGAACAGAAATAACTGCTATGGTACATAATGTTATTTATCAGCTGATTATGGATCACTCTATTAGACTGTATCAGCTATACTCAGACACCCGCTGAAGATTTTGTCTGAGCTATTAGAATCAGATCCATGCAATTACACTGACCTTCAGCTGAAGCTCTGTGGTTGTTAAATGGTGAATCCAAATTCCTTGTTTTGTTATTCTGTAAGCATCTAAGGTGCTGGTTGAACTAATAAAATTGTCAAGTCATGCTTCAGAGAGATTGTACTGTAGCACTGAAACTGCACAGTAGAGGATTAAACACAAACTTAAACTGAAAGCTGTGTATGGGGCTGTGTTTTTGCACAGCAGCATGTTAGTCTCAGCAGATTCAGGTTATCACCACTCCAAGAAGAACTAGATGTTAATGATTTGTACCTGCCTTTTTGGGGAGGATGGGTTTAGAGGAAAAACTTCACAGATATCCTGAGGAGTTATCTCTGAGTAAAAGTCATGGGTTAAAGCTGCACATGGAAGCAGTGGCAAGGGGAGATGAGAGCTGATATCTGTAGTAGTAGGGTAACACCAGCAGAAGAGATGCCACTGAAAAGTGGAGGGAGGCTAAGTGGTAGAGGACCTTACAAATGACTGGGAAAGATTATAGTATGACAGATGCCTCCAACAATAGCTAATTTAAATGCCATTAGGTGCACTATATTTCACATGCAGACAGTCTACAGGGTGATGGAAAGTGTTACAGCAGGTTAGCATGAAAGTTTATGCTTCAGTCAAAGCAAACTGTTATCACATTACTGGAAATGGCACTTCAACAGCTTACCTCAGCTGAGGATCTGCCCCTCTGTGTTCCTGCTTGCTGTCTAGCAACATAATCAGAGCAGATGCTAAAGGTGAAGAAACTTAAGCAAGTTTCTGCTGACTCATTTGCCTCCAAAAGAGAAATCACAGCAAAGTCAATGAAAGTCCCAAGCATTGTACAGTATTTTTAGATTATTTTGGTATTCTACACTTTCCAATTCTTTCCAAGAGGGTAATATTAAATAAAACATTTTTCCCAAACAGCACTTTTACATGTTTTACATTTAGTGTATTGTTGCTATTCTTCCAATGAAGTCTAGGAAAAATGGCAGAATAAAGCCTGGAGTTATGTTATTTTGAACTGATTTCCCTGTAATGTTAGTAAACAGTTTGATGCATCATGTCACTAGTAGCACTATTCTCTCTTGTCTTCCCCCATTTAATGAAAATCTGTGAAATAAATGCTACAAGGCAGTACTGCTGGCATGACAAATTCCAAGCCAATAAGTCTTGCAGTTGCCAAGATGTAAGCTCTGAAACTTGGCATTTGGCATTCAGAACTAGATAACCTTACTATAGTAACTACATTCACTGTATCTACAAGAGGGATGAATAAATCAACAATAATTGAACTACTAAAAGTGTCTAATTTCCAGAGTAGTGCTTCAAGCAACAACTGAAATTAAAAAACTGTTAAAACACAGCTACATACCCATACAATCTTGTCATGAATGCACTGAAGCAAAGGTTAACAAAAAAGAATGAATATGCGTTCTTTGCTAAAAGTAGTGTTCTTTGATCTATGGTAATGATGAACTGTATAAATGTCAGGTCCCATCCAAGTCCCACAGAGCCTGGCATTCCCAGTAGCAAGAATTTTTTATTGTTCCTGTAACATTACTCAAAGTAGGGAAAAGGCTATTCCTGCTGTATGTGGAATGCAGTCCCTATTCTTGAAGCCTGGCACTGTTTCCAAAGTTAGTAATGATCATAAACCCTTGAAATATTGTTGGTATCTCCAGGGCCTGATCCAAAGCCCAGTGAAGGCAAATGGGAAAATTCCACATGGCCACAGTTTTGTGTGGGCCAGGCTTAAAATACTACTTCTCTTGTCACTTGATTTCATAGCTCAGAATTTCTCACATTGTCCAAGTCATATCTCATTGAATTTGCCACCCACCCATCTTTTCTCTCAGTGTTAATTTTTATTAGAAAAACGCAGGTCTGAAAAATTTTAGGAAAATAACTAGCACAGTAGGTTAAACGGACTCAGTGTTCTAGAGAAACAGGATTGCCTAATAAACAGAGCTTTTAATGTAACACGTTTCCACACTAATACACAGGAGAGAACCTACCACTGGGACACCAGCCTGCTGTACGCCGCTTTGAAAACTGTCTCCTAGAATTAATTCAGACTGATTAGCATAGCATGGATGCCTTCACCTGGGGAACTAACTAAAAATAATAGCCAATTTACAAATGAACTAGAGTAGGCTTTTTAATCTCCCATGACTCCACAGATCGGTGGCAGTACACTACAGAGTCACATCTCTGTGACTGCCACACAGCTGGCGTTAAGCTTTTGGGGATACACAATCAAAAGGAATTGCTGGAAGGCACTGAGGCACTATACTGCTGAGTATAGTCACTCCTTGGGCCACTGTTTGGACAGTTCCGCTATAATCATAATAGAGGACAATAATCTCAGGGACTGATCAAAAATACCAAGGAAGCATATTTCCATCTAAAGCCACTAGAAGACAATTTAATTTTTAGGATCAGTTTCTGACTTTGTTTCGGGACCTCAAACCTGGAAACTCAGTGTTTATTCAGTGTTAATCTCCAGGAAAAAAAATATAGGCATTATGGAGTTTAAGCCTTTAATTTATCATATCAGGGCTTTTTCCTGAAAGTTGAGGCATAAGAAAGACACTCCCACTGTGGAGATGTTGGTTCTGATAACTATATCAAGGAAAACTGGAAAGTGTTTTTATGTGCTTATGTATATAAGGCATGTGCAAATCAGGAAGAATTTCTCCAGATACACTGTGCAAGATAGTGAAATGTGTGATAAACCAGACTATACATATCTTTCACCTTCTGACACTTTGTAGGTCAAACGCTATATCTGATGTATATATCTTAAGCCAGAGAAAGAATGGCATATTCTAAGAATCAAGAGAATCCTTTAGTTCCTCAAAATTCCTGGCACATCTAAGGCTAAATTAAATACTTGTGGTATGAACATACATCCAAGTGTCTTTCAGAAGATGAGGATCGTGATACAATGTTTTGAAATGGAAATTATTCCAACTTTGAAATACTATAACTTACCAAGCAACCAAAGATGCTCAACAGCCCCTGTACTGCATTTAACCAAAATGCAAGGCAAATAAAAACAGTTTTCCTGCATAAAATGATACACATAATGGTTAAGGGTGGCATTGTTTCCTCTACATAAAGCAAGCTTCAAAGGGAAAAGTAATTTTTGGATTAATGGGCAAACAATGCAGAACAAATTACATTAGTAGTTAGTTAAAAGCTCTGTAAAATAGCTTGCCCTCTATTTCTGAGTAATGGGACTGATGAAGGAATGGGATTTTTTTTCCATCCCCAGCTCTCTTTCCCTGCAGTGGTTTAAACTGGAGAAGTAACAGCCGGGAAGAGCATCTCTACACATTGTGAGAGAGACATAGCCTCCAGTACAGCTGCAAGAAAGAATAGCTGAACCAGGAGTTTCACCACGGTTCATTCCATAAAACAGTCTGGCATGTTTTCAATCATTAGCCTTCAGCAGATACCTAAACCAAAAACTGGGACAGATTTAAATGCCAGGCTGAAAATCTCATGAAGACAAAGTACACTGGAGGGTTACCGAGCTGTTTAAAGAATAAACTCAATACAATGATTCACGCCATCACAGGAATTAAGCATGATGACTGTAAATTCCTCACTGGCTGGACTTCCTCTTCAATCAAAGGGCAGACAGACTGCATTTTATTCAGAATTTTGTAACCAGACTCCCAAACCTGGCAGTTTGGTTTGAATGTTCAGATCCAAGGCCAGGCAAATGGCAGAGCCTCTCTGTTCTCTCCTATTCACCATCCTCATCTCCACCCTGCCCAAATCTGACTTTGCCAGAGAAGGAGATACTGTATTCTACATAAAGGAGGACAAAATAGAAGGCAAGAAATATTGGTTCCGCTAGTTTATTAAGGAGGAGCATTTTGACTGTCATCCACAGTTTTATCATCACCTCTGAAATAGGAAACAAGAGTCACAGTCAACAAGGCCCACATTTGCCCAAACTTTCCTGCTCTTTTCAGCTTCACCATCACAGCTTCTTGTTCCCACCCTTTGTGAAGCATGTCAGTTTGTACTGAAAACCTGTAAAAGCAGAGACCCTGCTAACTTCTCTGGTTGTTTTGTCACACATCACTGTATATTTAATAATAATTATGCCCCTGCAGAGGTATTTTATTCTGATAAAATCAGAACTATCCCACCAGGATCTTCAGCTACTTATTCATTTTGCTACAGGCTACAACAGAGAGTTAGAGAATTTACTGAAATAACAAAGTCATTTTACATACATATGGTCTATGCTTCTGTGCCACAGCAGTGACAGATAAAAAGCAGCAATCTATCATATTTTTCTCTCCACACTGTATTCAATAGGATCCAAAGTGTGGTACCCATTTTGCTACTAATGCACATGTATAACTCCCACTTATTTACTGTAGTGCCCTGAAGATGTGACAGTTAGCTGTGTAATGCACTTATTATTTTTATTCATTCTATTCATTAGAGATGACCATGTATGGCACACTTATAGCTTTGCTTTTCTCCACTAGTCATCAGTAATGTCATCTTTTCCAGCTCATGAAAACAAAATGTTTATTAAATGACAAACAACAACCACATCTCTCTCAACTCCATGTTTCACAGCCAGTTTCCCAAGTCTTCTACTCTCCTATGAGTCTGAACAAACCAAAGGGCAATTCGGCTAAGTCAGAAGTTGCTTTTGTGCTGAGCAGGAAGCCAAGCTGAATCATGTGAAATGTCTGTGAGGGAGAAAAGCTGGCAGTGCTGTCTTGAAGATATTTTGTCTACACCCATAGCAAAAGCTCCGACAACTTTGTGAGTCCACATTTCTCGGTAACTGGAGACTCAACATTCCTCATATTTAAGAAGAAAAATTAGCAATTTATTGTCAAAGAGCTGCATGGTAGTCATACCCAGTTTTCCCCTGACTATTACCAAATTTGAACCATATTCTTTCACTTTTACCAGATAAGAATTCTCTAACATGGAGGAAGAGAGCAGAAAGAGCATTTTGGTGAGGAATTATAAACTCGCAATCCTGGAGAGGTCTATGGCAAACACTGAACTGCTCCAGCACTGGGGAGCATTTCCCCTGCTCTTTCAGCTCCATTACTCATAATCGGATGTCAACCATGCAATTCCCTTGACAAGATCTCTAGGAAAACTTTGGGTCTGTACTGAAGTTGCTCCATGACTAAGCTCACTACTCCTTTCTGCTCAAGTACTTTAAAGCCAATAGAAAAGAAAAAAAAGAACACCAACCAAGACAAACATCTCCCTAGTAATTGTGACTGATCAGTCACTGGCAGCTCTCAAATGACACTCCCAACTAATTCTTTGTATCACTAATTTCTCTTGTCTATTGCTAGAGGCCAGGTCTCAGCTGGTGGAGCTCTGCAGCTCTGGAACCTGCAGGAGGAAGAGCATTGGCTGCCAAGTCTTTCCATCATCCTGAACATATAAATAAAACTAACATTAAGTATAATTGCACTGAAGTCCATAGGCAACTGCAAGAGTACATGTTTCCCATCACCATAACAATATCAAATCATGGCAAAATTAAGAATGCGCATACATATTGGAGGGCTTTGCAAAAGACTCCCAGAAAAAATAGTTCTTAGCAAAGACTCATGTTTCATTTATTTTCAGTCCTCAAAAGTTTGTTTCCTATTTTTTTCCCAGCAGTTTGAATTAATTTTGAAGTAATGCCTTTTTTTTATATTTCAAATTTTTTTCCAAACATTTTATTTCTCATTCAATTTTCACTGGCAAAATTTTACCACAATGCACCAGAACAGGGAAATAATTCTTTCATTGCACAAGAGAGAAAAGAAATAAAATCTCTGAATATGTGCAGTTCATTGGAATTTGCTCAAATATGAATTAAATTATATAATAAAAGAAGAAACTGACAGCTTGAGAAAAACTAGAGTGCATAGGAAAGATGCCATTGTCATATTTAATGATTTGTCCATAGAATAATTTTCCAAAAAGCAAACTTTTCCTGTAGCTGAAAAAACTCCCATGAGACTAAAACTAAAGCAAAATCTCCACAGACGTATATACTGGTCGGCTGTAAAAATTCAGTCCTCAAAGATTTGAGAACACGCACCAAAGTAAACACCATCTCATACCTGATTATGTTAAAAAGCCAAACCAAAACAAAAACATGACTTGTGTCCTGCTGAGACTTGCCTGCAAAAAAAAAGGTCCCACAAAGACTTCAGAATCAGGGAATTGTGGTCTTATAACTAAAGCTTAAACATTTTTAAGAATAAGGTGTGAAAAATTTGAAAGCATTCAAAGGGAATAATGGGATTTCTGATTTCTTCTAAGAGTTCAAGCTTGGTCTGCCTTTAATTATATTTCAAAATGGAATTAGAAATAATGAAACAGGGTTTAGGTGGACTATCAGAAGTTAGTGAGAAATTTTTAAAATATTAGCACTTTTTAAAGCAAGCAATAAAGGGTTAATCTGCTTTTCTCAAAGGAAGTTGAATGCCCACTTTTAATGGCAGTATTTTATATATAGTGATGAAACAGATCCTACTAGGACAACTATAAAGAACTGCTAAAATCTGACCTTTGATTTTAGGTAAATGTTACATATTTGAGTAAAAGGTTGCATTTATAGGCAGCCACTTTTTTTTTTTTTTTTAATGAAATCTTTAGAAAAGCTCGAGGGACAAAAGGGACAATCCAGGGCAAATTTTAACAGGCAACACTAATTTTGAACAAATTCAAAACACTCAGGCAAGGATTTTCCTCTAGCGTAGGATTCATCACCCTCCTACCTTGGTATAAATTCAATCTGTTCTGTTTGTATGACATAAACAACAACCAGTTTCACAGGAATGAGGCAAACCATATGTGAAGGTGTTTTAGAAAGCACAACAGGGAATACACCAAGCAAAGAAGCATCTGCATTTATTTCAATGTCAAATCACATGTGTATTATAAAGGGAAATTTTATTGTCTTTATATAAAAAAACAAGTTTACTGTATTGCTCTTTACAGTTAACTCTTCCTGCCCCTCAGTATCCTCCTCAATTTGGAAAAAAAATTAACAAAAATCATAAAGTCTGCAGGTGCAGAGGCAGGGTTGTAAAGGGGTCTTCACCCTTGTTCCCCCTACCCAGGCTGTCACATGCTGCCAAGAGCCTATTTTGTCCTCACCATTCCCTTGCTGCCTCTCTTGAACAAGGGCTGCATCTGCTCCTGACGGGTGCACGTGAGAACCAAAGCCTGATCCAATGCCCTGGATTCCAGAATAGCAAGAATATGACTCCAGATAGGATTTACCAGCCTGTCTCCTGCATCAAGATGCAGTCTGGTCCTGCACTGGTGCTGCACTGACCAGCCTGCAACCGAGCCACCGTGGGCAGCACGTGGCACTGCTGCCTGGGGCACTGGGTGCTCCCCCACAAAAGGCAGTGCCCTACAATTAATTGGTTTTATAGAAGCTGGCCAGAGTCAGCTTAACACATTTGGAGTTGAGAAGAAAATATTTCAAAGCAGCATTTAGCCTGGGTAGGAGCTACAGGCACGTTGTTAAAAAGCTAATTGCATGGAGACAAAGGATGATCGTTACTTTTATATTAGTGTGTAATATTAACCCTTGAGAGCTGTGTTTGATGATATGTTGTTAGAAATTGAAATTGCTAGTTTTTATATTTTAACTCAAGCCTGAAAATCCCTAAAGTCAGAGAAAGTGTATATGTCATTATCTTTTTTTGTATTAAGACAAATTAAGGTTTTTGAAATCTGCGGTCTTTTTCACATCTCCTCTAGAACTATACATAAAAAGCAATGTTAAAACACTGAAGTGTTGATATTATAGCTCATGTCTGTTTTTTTATACATGTTCAGGAAATCTGGCTTTATAGTGACAAATAGTCATGAAGAACATTTTTTTCCTCAAATTTTGTTTGTTTCAGACAACAGAAGAAGAGAGCTAGAGAGCTTCGGACAGCAGGTTTTGGGCTGCAAGGTCAAAATTCCTACAAACTTTCTTCCTTTCATCTCAAGGTTACAGATCTCACCCGCATTATTCAGACAATAGTCACGAATTATAGTGATGTTCTGCTGCAGATTAGACAAGCTTTTAGCTCCAGGAGCACAAATCTCAGAGAAGGGAGGTTCAGTGATGCTGTGGTGCAAGGCAAGGTTCTTGGGTGGGCTCTCCAGGAAGGTCAGCAAAGCACTTGGTGAGTATCTACCCGGCTCTGACTGCAGCTGACCACCTCAGCAGCATGGGTGGCCCTGCAATATGTGACCAAATTTGCCTGCTGTATTACCCTCTTCACCCTCACCTCATCTTTTGGTCTCATCCCTCTCACCCCCAACTAACTGGACCCAAGCAAAAGCCTGCTGCTCTGAGCAAGGCTGTACATGGGCACAGCAGGAAAGGCACTCGTGTAGGCTGCAAGATCCAAGCTGAAGCCTGTGGGCTTCTGCAGCCAAAATGATCTTTTTATTACAGATGTGTATAATGCCCACTGTAAGGAGGTTTGACTATGGCCTACGGATGTGAGACACCACTGTCAAATTAATATGAATGGAAAAGGACAAGCATGCTATAGCAATGGAAGCAAAAAAAAAAAATCACAATTATCAGAAAAATATTTGTGATCACAAAAGCATATCTTGTTTGTACTCACCAATCTCCCCTTTGGCAAGCCTTAAAAGAGAGAGAATATGAGAGAAGGAAAAGAAGAGGAAAAAAAGTCACAGGGAGAGGCAGGGAGTGGGGGGGGAAGAGAGAGACTGTGACAGTGGATACTTTTAACTTGTCACTGTACAACACTAGCTTTTAATTAATACAGGGTATGCACAACTTTGAAGACTGTTGGCCGTGCAGTACTTTATGATAAATACATTTTATGGGATTTTGTTTTTAAAGAGGATTTTGTAAAATAACCTAGCCCAATAAATGATTTACCAGCTGCAATAAAAGATCAAGGAAATTGCTCAGATTGCATCTTGGAGCATCTAAAACTCTGAAGTTTATGTACATCTAAGCTACCCCCAGATCTACAATGCTATTAAAAATTTTTGTAGTAGCTAATTATCTTGCATAGCATTTTTTAAAAGGTAGCAGTTGTAGTAGAGAGGAAGGTCTGGAAACAGACAAAGAGGAGTTGATGCCCTTTGATGGAGAAAGTAGGAGAGAAGGAAAGGAGGAGACGGACAGAAGTGAGTAAAAATTGAAACATCATGATGGTATAGTAACAAATGGAATTAACAACTCACAAGGTATCAGATTCCCAAATAAATTACCTGAATTAACTCTATACTTTAAAAATAGATTATTAATACAATATTATATTATATTATTATATATTCTTTACATGGCATGCTACGTGTAATACCTTACTTGACCAAGAGTAGGCCACAGAGTTCAAAGCCTGGGGCCAGGCTGATAAGTGTGGAGTTCCTTTCCCAACACTTTTAAGATTAACTACTTTGAGAAGAATAAAGGATCAATGCTGCTGGCTTTAAAGGTGGTCAGAACCACAGAATGGTTTGAGTTAGGAGGGACCCTAAAAGCCATCTGGTTCCAAACCCTCTGCCATGGGTAGTGACATCTTCCACCAGACCAGGTGGTCCAGGGCTCTATCCAACCTGGCCTTGAATGCTCCCAGGGGTGGGGCATATACAATTAGATATTAATTCTCTCACTGTAAACTCTGCAAGACACGGAAGAGAGAAAGTGAAGTACACCACTACAGAAAAGCAAGCACTTTGACACAGATAATTGATGATAATTTGGTTAATTTAATTTGAAAATTGAGGTAGGTAAAATGAAACACTGGAAGCTGGCAAGGATATTTGGATGAGCACTGCCACTCTAAAATCTATTCTTATATTATGGCCAGGATGGGGGAGTCCTTAATTGTTCAAAATAAACATAATTAATCCAGCAGAATTATGTAGCTTAATTATAAGAGTGTGTGTGTTATTCTTCTGCCTGATTTCTGCCTTCTCTAGTACTCAGGGTTAATCACCTCTAGGGCTGAGTTCAGATTACCACAGTGAAAATGCATTTTGTGTATGTAAGATCTTTACCTGACTTCCTGCCAGTTTTAAAGGCACCAAGGCAAAAGAGAGCAGGGCACAGACAGCACTAGAGATGTCAAAGGCTGCTTGGCTTGCCTGTGAGATAATCCCATCTTGTGTTTTGATAGGGAAGTAATTTAAAAATAAATTTTCATGGACATACACCCTATTATGATGTTTGTTTTCTGGGTGCTTTATTTGAAACTCTAGGGGCTGATTTGGAGAAGATCATGGGTTCCAGAAATGTACATTACAGCTGGGTTTTGAATATTCAAAGCACAGTAGGGAGCTATATGAAAGACTATCAGATCATTTCATTTGGTAAAGGATTGGCTCTTCATTGTTTTTTACTAATTGCAAATAACTGTCCAATTTTTGCGATTACCTAAAAGATGAAATTCCAGGAAATATAATTATAAGTAAATGAAAAGATTTCATTTTGAGGTTGCCTTTTTAATTTCACTTTATCTATTAATTTTAATTCATTCCCCATATGTAAATTTTATAACAGAGAACTGTAATAATATTTAAAGTAACATCCAAAAAACGTAGTGTATTGCTCCTAAAATGCTGAAAAAGATTATGCTGGAAATATTTTTGCCTTTATTCCCCTGACACAGCTTCTCAAAACAATGCAGCAGTGTCAAAATTGCATTCTCAGACAAAAAGTGCTTCCAATTTTTTCAATTCAACTTCAATCATAAATAATACTAAGAAGTCCAAGAAAAGCCCATGGGTTTTGCTTTTTGGTGGTTTTTTTAGCCCAATAACTTTTATCTAAAGGTAGATGCCTGTGTAATACACATATAGCAAGGCAAACTTTCCAGTTCTGAAACTATTTGATGCTGTGATCACCTACCACACAGAAAACGTATATTTCTCCAAGTCTTCCAAATAAAAATTGCTCTCTGCAGATGTTTTCCCTTCTTGGCTTGCATTGTTCTTGGGACCTGGATTTTCTTTGCAACATTGGTCAGGTGGGTTATTCAAGCTGACCTTTAAATGAAAATAAGAAACAAGTTAGAATACTAAAGTAATTAGCTGGACACAGCTAACAAAGTAAAAGGTGCCATTCCCTCTGTTTCAAATTCTAGCTCTGTTTTCACTCAATTACAAATATGGGAAACAGCAGTGGCAATGCTGCTTTGAATATGTTTCAAAACACTTTGAATATGAATATGTTTCAAAACACTTTGAATAGACTAGCCTATTCCAATTGGAAGGGACCTACAACAAGCATCTGTGGTCCAATTCAGGGTGACCAAAAGTTAAAGCATGCTGTTAACAACATTGACCAAAGGCCTCTTAATCACTGACAAGCTGGGGGCATCAACCACCTCTCTAGGAATCCTGTTCCAGGCTTTTGGCCACCCTCTCAGTAAAGAATTGCTTCCTGCTGTCCAGTCTGAACCTCCTCTGGTACATCTTTGAAACATTCACACGTGTCCTATCACTGGATACAAGTGAGAAGATCTCAGCACTTCCCTTTTCACTTTCCCTCCCCAGGAAGCTGTAGAGAACAACAAGGTTCCCCTGAGCCTGCTTTTCTCCAAGCTGGACAAGTCCTCAGTCACTCCTGACAGGACGTGCCTTCCAGCCCCCTATTTTCACCTCCTCTAGACACATCCAAGGACCTTTTCGACCTTCTCAAATCCTGGGGCCCGGAGCTGCACACAGAATGTTTTTCCATGAATTGATTTATGCTCCTATAAGGCTGTGACCAACCTTCTCAAGGAAGTGCAAGCTCATGGTGACACCAGCAGTCAGCCAGTCTTCCTCCATCCATTTGCTTTTTCCAGTGTTGCATACCACACTGGCAGTGCAAAAATCTGGACATGTCCATTGTAAGCCATATGAAGGGAACTGGTCTGGGAATTGAATTAATACTGTTTGGCTTTTTTTTTTCCCCCTTTTCTAACTGGGTTAGGTCTCAGCTAGACCCGTTTTGATCCAGGCCACCCTGTCCCAGTTGCCAGCACAAAGGAGAGGGACAGTACCACATCTTTCAGTGCTGGTGCCAGTTTATGCTCATTTAAACTACTCTGAGCTACAAAATAGAGGATTCTGATCTGTGCTCATCCCTGGAATAACACCTTTGCTTGCACAGGGTCTGATTCAGCGCTGGCATCACCTCTGAATTGACTGCCAGATTCCCTGGATGTTTGGCATTATTGCCCTTGGATGGAGAGCCAAACATCACTTCCACCAGGAGACATGATGAGGCCATAATTTACCAGAAAAACAACTGCAGGTGGCTTCCGTGACGATATCTATTAATACCTTCCCATGCACAACACCAAATTCAGCAAAGGGTTTACTAATACTTAGTGAACAAGTCCAGACAGGACAAGGGGATGGATGCATTGTTGCAGCCATGTCACTTTACACTTTGCTAATTATGAAAACTACAAAGTTTTTTGTTCTTTTTTTTGTTTTGGTTGTTTTTTTGGTTTTTTTTACACTCTGTAAACCATTTTGCTTTAAAAGGTGAATTTGTATTCTGAATCTTGGATTACATAGATCTCATGCACATTTTGAATTTCAGACACAGGATTGCCCAGCTTTATTCCCTAGAAGTCAAGGTTTCAGAATGGGTAGTGTGTGCAAGGTACCTTTTTTCACTGACATTGTCTCCATTAAACTATTCCAAACTAGATGCAAAGACATTATTTAAGACATCTATCCCAAAGGTATTAAAGAATATTATGAGTTAATTTCTCTGAGACTGTGTTTGCTCTTGTCTGAGGCCCAAAAAGCAGAAACTCAGTCATCTGCATGAGGTTGTCATTATAACCACAGAATGAATATGTTTTACTTATCTCAGAAATCATGGGCCATGAGCATTCTCTCTTTTATTGCTACCATTCAATATCTTAATACATGCAGTGGTTTGCACACTCATTGCAACAAAAGCTGAATTGTTGGAAATGCCCATGACTCAGAATACACTTGGTGAGAGACCATTTGCAACTCTTCAGCACAGATGAATTTAGGGGCGGGGAGGGCAAGGCAGAGAAATCTATATTACCCAAAATTTGAGGTCAGACTCAAAGAGCTTTCTCATTCCTTTTGTTATTAAAATAAAATTAAAAAAATAAAATAAAATAAAATAAAATAAAATAAAATAAAATAAAATAAAATAAAATAAAATAAAATAAAAATAAAATAAAATCTGTTTACAAAAAGAAAAGGGACTGCTGAGGAGAATAAACCACTACATGAACTTGTGTCTTCTTCCTTAAGTCTGTTCTTTACATGAGTTTGTCATTGTTTCCTATACACAATTGTTAGGTAAAATTATTTTAGAAGATGGTATCCAGAGATACAATTAGGCCCAAAGTATATAAATCAGGCCAAATGCCTAGATCTTGAACATGCTAAAACAAGGCTCTCTGAACATTAGGATTCACTCATCCCATTAAAAATGAGGGGCTCTCACAACCTCTGAAAAGAGATTTCACATGCTCACATTTCTTTTGTGCAGAAGGATTCTCGTAAGAGGCTCAGTTCAGGAATCTATTCAAACATGTCAATAACTGTAAGCTCGTGAGTCATTTCAGTGAGACCAAAGGGACGAGACAGTGCTGAAATACCCACGGGTTTACGCACCTCACTGAAACCAGGTCACTTTAATGTGGCTTTGAGAGCCACCCACAACTGAGGTTCCTATAAGACCATGGCATTTTGTTCAAAGGCATTGTGCTATTATGGGATTGTAGGAAATGAATTTCACTCTGCCACTCCCATGGGTTGGGCTGGGCTGCTTTGCCCATTACACCCACTCCATCGGTCCTTAAATCATCCTTCCTCTAGATACAAGGCTAAACACAAGCATGCACACCTCAGTCTGCAGCTAAATTTATATGAAACTCTGTTTTCTTTAAGCTATCCTTACCTTCCTGAAGAAATAAATCACTTGGAAACTTAGACATTGAAGAGCAAGGGAATATCCAGCAGCCCAATCTGGTTTTGCTCACAAATGTAGATCATCATTCTACTAAAGTTAAAAGTTGCAATTGTAATCCCCAGCCATTGAGTATTTGTGCTACACTATACAAGTTTTGGGGTATATTCTGAGTGCCATGGCGATTTTTTCCTATGGGCAATTAAAAGCATTAAAAATGTTTCAGAGTGTATCTAGAACAGGGTAAGACAAATTACCAGAATAATTAATTTGAATGTTCATGTTTGCAGCTCATTCACTGGAGCCATACTGATTTCAGGATAGCAACACTTAGCGAGAAAAAATTGCAACTATCATGGAAAATACCTAATTTAATACTATAGTACAAGGAGAAGCAATTTTCAGGAATACAAAATCTTCTTTGTGTCTTAGTTCTCAGGATTTACATTAAATCTGAAAGTTTCAATAGCATCTCACCCTGGAAGTGTTATCATGTTGCAGATAAAATTCCATGGTAACTTGCACTGAGGACAAAACATTTGTTCACCAATTAATGATGTCCTTGGCAAGGATATTACAAATCCATATACTAAAACTTTGTGAGGGTCTTTTGCGCAAGTACACGTGAGCTTGAAGCTTATGGATGCATACAAAGCCTATCTCATGTTTACATATCGGTGGAATAATATCCTGCAGCTTGATCAAGCTTCTGTTGTTTGATTGATCGTTGGTCTTTCCTGCTCCTCCTTTGAAGTTTCATTGCTGGAGAGATTAGCTATACAGGAGACAGCAATACACCTGGACATGTGAAGCTTTATTGTGGCTATAAAAAAATTCACAGGGATAGATTAAAGAAACACAACAACCAGAGCAAGCAAGACCATGAATTATTCTCAAATGGTACATGTAGAAGCTCCAGCAGCTTCTCTGTGAGCTTTAAGGGAGATGGTGATGTTCATATCAAACCCAGTACCTTGTGATGCACTCCTTGGACTTCCTTCAGACAAAGCGAGCCACAATGCTTGTCTGCATTGCCATGGCAGTCTTGGTAATCCTCTGTAAGGTAAAAAAAAAAAAAAAAAAAAAAAACAACAAACCCAATAAACCAAACATAAATTATTTTTATATTTGTGCTCAAGGTAAACCTCTGGAATAGAAAAAAGAAGCAGCTGGGCTTTGGTCTCTTTCCCAACAAGATGCTGACTGACTTGAGGCTGATCATTTTTTCCCCTCCATCTGAGTTATAAATAGGTGGTTATTTCTCTCCTACATTCTGAAAGTGTTAATATGATAATGCACAGAAGACTTCAGATGCTGTGGTTTGTTGGAAATAACAATTGCATAGATGAAAAAATGGGGGGAAAAGTAGAAATAAAGATATAATAGGCACAAGAAGAATGGTGTGGGAGGGTATTTTAAATGCCCCGGGAAGTGTTCTTGAGAAGACAAGAGGAAATAAATTTTTTTATATGGGCATAGTTGTGGATCAAGAATGAGGCACAGGGACACAAAATACTTGAATAAACTTTGCTTAGAAAACACAAGTCACGTGTCCCTCAAGCTCCTGAAAAGCAGTGACCTGTGGAATGATCAAAAATGTACTCCCGTATCATAGTAAGCAGTGGTGTGGCAAAAATAAAGGTCTATATTATACATTTTAATGTATGGCACTTAGAGAATAAGCCAAAAACACACTTAACAAGTATTTCAAGTTTTTTCTTTTTAAGTTATTTTGATTTCCACGCAGTAAAAGACAGTCAAGTGTATTTAAAAGCACAGTACAGGAAGGATCTGCTCTTAGGTGTTACACAGTGGTTATACACAATACATGGACATACAATGTCACAATTTCAAGCCTGTATTTGTGTACACACCTATGGATATATTTCTTACTTTCTACATATATATACACACATGTACAGGTGTATGCATGTTGAGCATTCATAGTGAATGAGGGATTTACAGATATTTACATAATCTGGGGTGAAAAAGGAGGTCTATTGAAATCAGCAAAAGAGCACAAAAATACAGCTGCTGGGTATGTCACGTGTGTGCACACATGCAGTATAACCTGTTCAAACTGTCTCTACATATTTTGTATAAGGGATACATGTATGGACCCATAAATGCACATTAAAATATAAATATACCTTTGTAAAGATGGTTCCTGTGGTTTTCTTTGTTTAATTTTTCTTCCTCCCTTTTTTTTTTTTCCCCCAGTACACAAAAATGGGTTTCCAAACAGCCTTGCTGAAATGATGAATACTTTAACAATGTTTTTGGAGTCAAATGAATAGAGCAGTAATTATCTTGGCCAAAAAAAAAAAAAAAAGGATAATAAAAAGAATAAAGAAAACAATAATATTCTACATTTAAGAAATGGGAGGGAGAAGGAACTCAAGTCTGTTACTTAATCGTGGAATGCTCTTTTTATATTTTATTTGTAAGGCTCTGAATTCTCTTTTCTTTCTATACCAGTGAGCTCATTACTTTAATTCCTCGTAGATTTCTCTGAACAATTTTTGCTAAGTAAAAACACAATGTAATTCTTCAATGGCTGTAACAGTAAGAAGCTGCTCAAATTAAAGATCAATAAAAAGTACAGAAAAAATCTGTATGAAAATAAATAAATAAAAGAGGAGATGGGAAATGCCTGCAATTAGACAGGATGAAAAATCTAAAAAGAAATTAAATTTACTTGTAATACATTTCCCATTCTTTTCTTCATGAAAATTACTACTGAAGTGGGTTTTTTTTCTGTAATTTAAATGTTAAGCTGCCAGATGTGTGTCTCATGCTTGAAGAGTTGAAGCTTTGCATTATTTAGCATATTAAGATTCACAGAATTTAAAAAAGGGCTCCTTTATTGCCTGGAGGTTCTAATTAAGTAAACCTTAGCCTGGTACATTTAAAACTTGCAATACAAGAGATTTTTACTTCCTTTTTTTTTCTTGGTAGCCAAATCTCATCAATATAATAAATACAGAAAATACTTAAGATGATACAATTTTTCTTTGGCTTGAGGAATTAAACCTATCTATTATTTTAAGAAGTTTTTAATAGAGGCCAGCAATCAGAAAGACATTTAAAGACTTCAGTCTGCTTTTTAATCATAGGAGTAGCTCCTACTTAGTGGCTGTGGGGGAGGGAATGCGTCTTATAAAACTGAGCTCTGTAGAAATTGTTTCTTCCACATGCAAAAAAACAAAGCAGTTCTGAAAGAGAAACAAGAACCACACAGTTTTTTATTATTAAATTGGATTTTACTTTTTTATAACTTTTTATAATTGACCACAGAAAACTAATAAAGCATTAATTAGCTGCACTATCAGCAATTTGTTAATTGAAGGAGTTGGGATTGCTGCATCAGAAACTGTAATAGCATAGAAATTCCTTTGACATAGAGTACCCATAAATCATACCTTAAATACATTTATTTTTCCCATTTTAGAAAATGTCAAAGGTGTCAACTTTGTCCAGATATAACACTTAGCAGTGACTATTTTAGTAAATTGACTCAAAATACATTTTGTTCCCTGACAGGGGAACATAATATCATTCATGATAAAAATGAACAATTTGAGGAGGAGAAAACAGCACCAAGAAAAAATGATCAAAGACAGGTATCATAGCTGTGACAAAGGCACAGTGGCAGATGTAAATTCCCTATTAATAGGTTTATTTGGAAGTCAAGAAACATATGCATAAAAGCAGGAAAATATGATTACACCAGAGCATGGAAAAGACAATAAGATTCTTAATCCAAAGTTATGAATCTGTGATCAGCTATTAGTAAGTCCAGCAGAATAATTTAAATGTCTACATTTGTATAAGACGAATAGGAAAAATAGGTTGGCATTTTTTCCCACCACTATAGAATGGGCGTGACAATACTAATGTCTGGATTTGGAAAATCATAGTGGTATGAAGGTCATTTGCAGACCTTGACAATGCTGAGAGCAGTCATTTCTGGGTCATATTAAGTCCCAGGCAATAGATACCACATGGACCATGACGGTAAGGGATATAAAAAAAGGGTTACCCACGCAAAATCCCTGAGCTCTGCTGGGACCTAAATTTTTAAAACACCATGGAAAGAGGTTGGAAACAAAAACAGTACTGCTACTCTGTTACCTTTCTCCACATCAGCCTTCTCAAGGCAATAGCAGAGTACAATAGCGTGACCTTTAAAATCACCCTTTATAGGGTGTCTTACTGCTTCCTAAACCTTGCAGAATAAACCTTAGTCGTTTTTTACCCTCTGCATTCAGTCTGGAAGTTATCATCTTTGGTTGTGTCTTAACAAGTACTGTGGTGCAACAGGAGTGAACCTGTAGAATTAAACCAAGGGTTGGGGGGACACCACTGAACAGTGGGGACCTCACAGTGTGCTGAAGATTTCGTGTCAGACCAGCTTTTACTGGTCCTGGTACTGGTAACTGATGGCCCATTAATACCCGATGCACACATCTAAAGTACATCCCCTTGCTCAGCTTCACCCTAAACACATATGGGGCTAATACTGTGAAATATTTATTATTTATGTATGGGGGGCATGAGGAGTCTAAAGGATTTCTTTTAAATATGGGCAAAAAGAAATAGCACAGCTAGGAAACTACCTTAACACAAGTTTCATGGGAACTACTTCTGATTTATATAGGGTCAAAGAAGAGAAGGAAAGTGCAATCCTTTCTGATAGCTGCAACCTCTCTTTAAGTCAGTAACAAAGAGTTTTAGAGTGGTGCAATCCAAGATGAAGATTCTATTTAGACTCCACTCCTAGGAATGCACTAGTCTATGGAAAATCAAATAACATGGCAAGAGTTGGGAAATTGAAGATTGTGGATTGTGTGGATTTCAGAACCATAAGCAGGAGCTGAATTTGATCCTAATTGGAAAAATCAATACAATCAAATTTATGCAGTCCTGCTCAGAAAAGGAAAAGACCAGCAGAAAAAGAAGTTTCAGTCATATGAGGCTCTGCCTCTGGGGCCCCACCTGTATTAAAAAATGAGGCATAAGCAATCTTCATTTTAAAATACCACTTTGTTTCCTTTAAAGTGGCACTCATGAGGAAATACCAATGAGAACAGCTTTTTGTTTTGGGGGGTTTTTGTGTTTGTTTTTTTGTTTGGTTGGTTGGTTGGTTTGTGGTTTTTTTGTTTAGGTAATTATTTTTGCATCTGCATACAGATTTTATGTAGAAGCAAACAGCACCTCAGTAGGGAAGGAACATCATTGCAGTATAAGCAGAAATATTACAATGAAGACTCACTGGTTTTCATAAATTTTTTTCTGAAATGCTTGTGAGCATAAATACAATCTCTCAACAAAACTATTTCTTACTTATATAAGCACATTTTAACAAATGTAAAGTTTCCTCTCCAAAGAAAATTATAAAGTTAGAATGAAGTTGCTTTTGTGTTTGGTATTTTGATATGGAAGGAACATCTTAATAAATTCTGGATACAGTTCTGAGTGTTATCTGCTGCTACTGTAATAAGCCCCTTGGTTAGCCTGATGCCATCTTTGCTTAGATGTTATTTGAAGCTTTGCTCTGACAGAAATGTCTTTTGATGTCACAAAAGGACACAATTCACTTTCCAATGTTTCTCCAAAAATGCAAGAAGGGTATTGAATTTGAAATCTTAAATATGAACAATATAGAACATCTTATTTTCAATACTTAGTTTATTTTAGAAGACAGACGTCAAGCAAAAAATTCCTTCTGAGGAAGAAGATCTGAAAATAGGAGACAAAACTTTATCCTCGGTATGCCCTAGAAAGGTGATCGAATAGAGAGCTGAAGGAATCACAAAGGTTCTGTCAAACCCAAAAAAAAAAAGAGCAGAAAGCCAGTTGTTTGTAACAGTTCAACTAACAATATTTATGAGAAATATTTCATGTGTTTTCAGGGGTTTTACTTGTGGTACGTGCATAACTGGGGGCTTTGAAACAAGAAATTAGGCTTCATATGAGAGAAAGGCTGGGGATAAGGTGCCTGCTGGGATGAGCACTGGTGGAGAAAAAAATTCAGGCACTGTTGAAGCTTCAAATTAAACATCAAGTATAGTATAAATCCTAGTTTATATGTCATCCTGCTGAAAGTATCTGGGGATTTCAAAATGAAGTTTTTTTTCTCTCCACCGTTCTGAGTGCGGATAATGAGTTTAGTGGTGACATTACTGACAGTGTTCCATCACAGAAAAATCTCTGCTTTAGTGATGTGACTTTTGAAATAAGTTTTTCATTAAAATAATATGCAATACATGCAGAATCAGAAACTGAGCTCATCAAGGAAAATTTATGTTGTCTCATGAATAAAGATAAGCAAAAACTTTTTTCACCTAATTCAAAGTCCATGGATATTTTGGAGAGCTGCTTACCTGCTTACAGTTCAGATAAACTCAGAATTTTATTTTTTTTTATTTTTTTTTTAGTCCTCAGTCAATTATAGCATTATCTCTTAAATATACCCAGTCAGACATGATGATGATGCAAAATAATGCCCTTTGAACCTTGCTTTTATAAAGGCTGTGGTAATTCAGTACCTCTCCAAATCAGGCCACTTCTGTAACTGCATCGCTTCAGGGTATTTGTGAGAGGATGTCTTGAACTCAAAATGTGGGTTCTAAAATGCTATGTTTTCCACTGGGTCTCTGACAAACTCCACATAAATATTTTGAATAAAAATTCAAAGTGCTAGTTTTAGATCTAGATAAACATTAGTGATGGGAAGAGGGGATAAGGAGCACCTGTCTACCTGCACAACTAATAACTGGGTTTTGAGACACACTCTAAAGGTGGAAAAATCAAAATGTTGGCAAGGAAATCAGAAAAAAAAATAAAGCAGACAAGAACAAATGTCAAACACCATTAAACATTATTTTAAAACCCTTTTGTTCATGTAGGTTACTTATGTTTTTACTATTTTAGGTATTTAAAACTGCTTTGCACAACTAATGTTAGGCAAATGAACAAAATAAACTTCAAAGTAGATTCTACTAATGTAGAAGTTGAAGAAATTTTCTAAGCTAGGGCTCTTTACATTCTTAGAATAACCAACATCTAGAAAAGATGTGTTAGGTGTTGATCTTATTAGGACATGTAATGAGAATACTTGAAAGATTGAAATATTTTTATTACTTTTGTCTGTAATATGCTTAACATTTTGTCACAAACACCCTTTTAACAAAAAATGATACCAGCTCTGTATTCTACTGCTCATGCATCTATGATAGTCAATATCAATATTCAGCATTTACAAATCCGGACTTGGCAATGCCGTACTAGCTCCTACCTCTATTTGTGCCCACTTAACATGAGATACTTAGCAGATGTATAGTTCTAGCCTTCCTGGACAGTCAACAGAGAAGGATGGCTCCAAAGAAATCATTTTTGAATGACATTTCATGAGTTGCTGTGAAAGGGAAGCTGGCATTGGCTCCAAACTGACCTTCATCCAAAATTCTACTGCATCATTTCAGGGAGCCCACAGACTTGAAGAAGACAATAAGCTACTGTTCACACAGATAAGAGGTAGCTGTCAGACCGCAGGTAGTCCTCTCTTACCTAATATTTCATAGTCAAGTGTCTAAGCATGGCCTATTACAGCTTCCTGGTACAAAAGCAAAGTCACCCTCTCCCTTCAAAAGGTGTGATTAATTTATTCCCACTTGCACTTTCTTCTCTATGCACTGTCCTGGCCTATGAAGTGGAGTAGATATGGATATATCCTTGGTACCTTCAAATCCCTGCCCCATGGTAAGTCATGGTGCTCTTTGTGTTTAGGAGAGGACCTAGGGGTTGTATTAATCAATTCTCAGATAAATACTATTTACCTGGGACTTAAAACCAAAACAAAAAACAAAATAACAAAAAATTTCCCAAAACAACCAATAAAAACAAATTTAAAAAATAACAAAATCAAGAAGAACCCCCAACCATAGCAATTTGAAAGGCTTTGCCTTCAGAAGAAATACCATGTCACAGAAACAAATGTTACCTGATGTAAATACAGACAGGCACTTTTATGTAATTTAGCTCAGCACAATTAACAAAGGATATTGCTATTAATGTGCTGCAGGAACAAAAAGTACTTCCCAAGCACCTAACAGCAACATGTTGTGATCCATGGATATAAATGACCAAATAAAATGAAAGGATGTAAAAATGTCACGGAAACACCAGCCGTAATCTAATGTTGTCAGTGCACTGCACACACACCTTGTAATTACTAACACATTTGGCCTACAAATATATTTTAGACAGGGGAGTCCACTGCTTCTGTACCTTTTTGCCTAAGCTGCTTTTGATCCCTAACAATTGATTTAAACTCTTCCATCACTTCCTTTGCCCAGTGAAGTAATGATGAGATGATATCACAGGGTGAGGGGGGAGGCAAATGGGGGTATTTACACACATGCCAAGCAGATCTACTTGCAAACTTCCAGTAAATTAAGTAACGCAATAAAAGTCCTAACCTGCTGGAAGCATTTTAAGCTCTTCTCTTTTCCTCACAGCTTCTTCTGACACACACGCTTCTCCTCCTTTCGCGGCATTAAACTGCTTTCCCACTTCCTTTACAACAGTGGGAATACTTCCCTTATGGGTGTCAGGATCTTTCGGGGAGGTCAGAGGTTGCCCTGCAGAGGAAATGACAAGCTGTGAAATGTAAAAGAACAATTCCTTCCACATGTTTCCTTGCTCCAGGAGCAGTAAGGGGTTGTCGGCTGGCATCACGATGGGATGGGCCAGGCCTTTGTCTTAGCAGTCCTGTCAAAACTAATTTACAATTAAAGACCTGCACAACTGTTTAAAGCTTTACAACCCTGGCCAGTTTCAAGGACTGCTGAAGCCAAGTGATACAAACCAACCTTATTATTAACAGACAGCTAGACAGACAGAAGGAAGACAGACCAAAAAATACTCTAAATTGTACAGTAACCAGAAAAACTGTACCCTGAAAATGATCTCTCATAATATTTATTTCTGTTATAAGCTCATAGTCTGAGAACTAAAGACATTTCAGTGGTTCTAACTTTTCTTGTCATTGGTGCATAGGGCACAGGAGCCACATGCACTCCTGTTAGACAGCAAACCTTGTAAGCGGAAAGAAAAAATTCAGTGCAAGGAAAAAATGAGATATTTGTTCATTGCAAAAAAAAATGAGCATGCTTAAAACCATTCACAGTTACTTTTTTTTTTTTGCTCCCATAGCAGAGTAAGGGGGTATAAGGACAAGCAGACTTTCTGAAAAGAAGATTTTAGCATCAGAAAATCTAGATTTTAGCATCAGAAATTCTGCCTGTAGGTGTTTAGTCCAAAAACAGCTGAGGTAGTGGAAGTCTTTCTATGTGACAAATCTACCCAGCAAAGAAATACAACAAACATTTATGCTAGCCCAGACACCAGGAGCGGTGCATTCATTCTAACGTGGCACTGTACCAGTTCTACTACAGTAAGATCATCCTGCTGCTGGGACCAAACTAGCCTGGCTACCTTTGAACACTTTGCCCCAAAATCTTGCCTGATAACACCTCTCCCCCAGTACAGTCAGGCTAAGTAAAACTCCTTTCTTGATTTCACACTCCAGAGCTTGGGATAATCACTGCTTAAAAAAATATGCACAATCAGTCATGACTCTTTAGGTTCACCAAAAATACACAAAAGTTAGCACTAAAAAATAAAAAAAAAAACTGCTTCAGTATCCTAATCCTCAGTGACTGATCCACCTTCTACCTTATGAGCACCCTTTTCAGGTCTTGAGTGCACATCAGGATATGTGCAGCACCGGTACAGTGCTGACCATAACTTCAGGACTTCAAAATGGCCAAACTTTAAGTGGTATGAATAAGTCAACTGGAATGAGAAAGGTCTTCCTTTGGTTCTAAAAACTAAAGTGGATAAAATCATATCTAGCTTTCCACTTGCCCATTTCATCTGATCACAAGTTCAGATGGGCACAATTGGTGTTTTTGTGTCAAGTCAGATCAACAGCACAGCTGCAAAAGCAAGCATTTGGATGAAGGTTCCCAACAAATGTGGAGCAACACTTTCCAAATGAGCCTGTGTTTGACCTAAAAGTGTTTGAGCTGTAGAACTAATGTATGAGTGCTGTCCATCCACTTTTCTGAGGATGAAAGAGCTGCCAATTCCGAAAAATACTGCTATACTGACATTTTGCACGTGTGAATCCCTTCTTCACGTGGATGCTAAAGTCAAAAGGGGTCTTGCTGGATTTCACTGTGAGAATGTTTTCTTGATGGATTTGTATATTTAGTGTTTATATGGAGACTCACAGTTTTCTTTCACAGGAAGTTTTCATGCATTTTAGAAGCCCTTGTCACTTAGATCCAAGCCTATCAACATTCCTCCTTCTACTAGAGCTGTTACCACCTTTCACACAACAGTAGATAATGAATTCTACTCCAAAATTTTCATTTATTCTCTGACAGGGACTGTTGATCCTCTAAGGGGCAACAGATAACCAGCAGAACATTTTCCTAAAGGAAAGGATGGAGGTGGTGAAAGCAGAAGCTGTCTTCCACCATGAACCTCTTAGAGAATACCTCTTCAAAAGAATGGAGAGAAGATATGGTTTGGGCTAAGAGACACACCAGATCTGATAAAGTGCATCTGTGATCTGCAAAGGAGGTAGAATGGGAGGCATTATGTTGCATTTCCCCGCACTGTGCTCGAGACCAGAGAGCCTGTGCAGCAGGGAAGAGCTTTACCTACATGGAGCTGTGGCTCAAAAGGATAATGTAGCCTGGAGTTAACAGAAATAATATGAAGGTTCTGTTTTAAACTTCTAAAAGCAAGACAAACTTGAAGTGAAGGCTAAAACACCATCTCCTAACCTGCTTTATTTCTCTTATGTGTTGCAGTACCACATATGGTATTGATATATAAGATCACTCACTATTTAGACTACTGCAGTAGAGCGAGTTACAGAGCACCCGTCTTCATTTAGACTGTTCTTCCTTTCTCTGGTTTGTGTCTCAACCTTAATGTCACTCTAACAGAGCCTTCCCCTCCCCACCCCAGTTTTTGGTGGTTTAACAGATATAATACTGTATTTATAGGGCATATCAGTGCGCAACAGCTTGCCACAGATCATAAACACATTTTTCTGTGGGAAATGTTGAAGTTGTGATTTTCACCACGTGATCTCCAGTTCTCTAAGGTTTGTTCCTTTAATTGTAAATAGCCAGAAAGTCATCAAGCTAGCATTTAATAAACTTTTAATTTGAAATGGATTACCACATGTTGTGTTTGTTTACCCATTATTAAATCTCTTAGCAACATATCACCAGCAGAAACAGCATACTGTAGCACTGCATAGATACATTAAAAAACAAACCCATGGGGGATATTGGGAGCTAATAATATCTTTAAAGAACGCTCCAAGAAAAATAAATAAATATAAACAATATCAAAAATTACTCCTAAAAATTTTGTTTGTGCAAATCTGTTTGGCAGGAAAATTACAGATCTTCCATGATTGCCTTATCAGCAAATTTCAGAGGTCTACATGCGAAATGGAACATATACTAATGCTCTTTTCGGTTTTTAAAAACATATCTGTCTTGACTTTTCAAATGGAGCATCATGATTTTTTCCAAGTGTTTCCAAAAAGCATGACCTATTTAGCTGCACCCTCTATGTGTGTTTCCAAATGCATGTGAAGATTGATGGAAAGACCAAACAAGTTTGATCCATTAAGAGTTTGTCCATAATTCTTCACTGACGATAAGAGTTGCCTGCAATTCTACCTTTTGGATCTGCTATTCATGGTTTGCTGCATGTCAAAGCAACTTGCCGGATATGTGGAAGATATATGACGACAAAAAAGACCTTAATCCTCAGTGTAGTGCATGCTTACACTTCCATGTTTGTCTTATCAGGGTGGTTATATAAAAGCCTTTTGATCACAGTGCAGTTGCTGCTTAGCCTAAAAGCATCTCAGGGCAAACTTCATTTTCTTTATCTCTTAAATCACCACTAACTGTCTGAAAAATACTTCTCCTGGACTCTTTTCAAGTCATGCTTCCAATCCGAGCTGCCCATTTACCCTGCTAAATGATTATTGCTTATATGTTCTTTCTTTCCTTTCCATAGCCTCTCCTTTCTCCTCCTGTGCCATCTACAGTGCATCACTAGTGCCTTTCTCAAATGCCTGAAGAACTAATTCTCTGTTTCAGATCTGCACATAATATTCACACATACACTACAATCTATGGGTTGGCTTCAATTCATTAAACGAGAGAGAATATAGAAATACATAGAAATATATAGAAATATCTGTATAGCAAAAATTAATTATTTTTGTTCATGGCAGTCTGATCCCACACACTGAAAAGCGAAAAGAACAGCAGTGTCCTGCCATTCTTCTCATTACTGGATTTCTACGACTAGAGGAGCAATTTGTGAGTCCATTGAAATATGGTCAGTTGTGTCCTTAGTGTAGCTATATCAGAATCTTCACAGAGGCCAGAGAGGATCAGTCTAAAATGAACACTCACAGATTTTTTAAGAAAGCTTCTGGAGAGGTCTGCTGTACACAAGCAAATGATAATTGCCCTTCCTATGGGTTATCACTTGATTGACTCTTAACAGAATTGCAGAGGAGTAGCATAAGGCATGCTTCTGGTGCCAGAACTATCTCCCTGCCAAATCTGAAGTCCTTGTTGTAGCCCAGGGAGGTGCTAAAGTTCTTCCAGAAGTACACAAAAAAAGCATCTTTTTCTTTTCTCTTCCTGTAAGCTTGGTGCCATAAACAGGTGAACTGTTATTGCTGTGACATTCCAAGCATTATTCAGCATTAAGCATAGGCCACCATGGCCATTCCACCCTCAACAGTGAGGCTGGTTTGAATTGCTCACACCTGAAAACAAAGTTAAACCACCTTAATAAAAAGAGTCACAGTATTCCTGCTATGGAATGTTGGACCCATATCTGAATGAAGAAAATGTAGCTTAACAAGAACAATAATGACAAGCCAACATTGAAATAAAACTATGGGTTGATCCAGCGAAAATTTCAATGTAAACATGAAAGTTTGAATCCATCACCTTGTGGTCCAGACTGTACAACCTTTTCTGAGACACCATTCTTTTCAGCAGTGCTTGAATACATGAGAAGGTCGGGTGGCAGATGAACAGGCACACCACACTTACTTTGCTTATCTGAATCCTGCGGTAGTTTAATTACCTATGAAGAGGAGGGGGAAAAAAAAGGCAGTTAGGAATTCCACAAAGCGAAAACATGCTTTTTGTACACTGCTTGTGAAGCCTAGCAGTCCAAGATGTTGCTACAAGAATTTTAGGAAGTTCTTGCTTCTCTGCACTCCATTTACTACAGTTTTCTCCCATATAATTTTCCCATGTATGTCTTCCCCGTGCCTACTGATTAAAGCAGACATCCCAGTAAATGGGAGATAAGCCACAATCCAATTTCCAAAACAGAAAGAAAAATACAGAGAAAGTTAAACAATTTTTTAAAATACAAACCTGAAAGTAGAGATTGCATAACCAATGATCCAAGTCCTGAGAAATAAAATGTTCAATTTTTCTGAATCGGTCAATCTTGGAGTCATAATGGCCTCTGAGGAAGGGACATTTAAATTTTCCCTCCAAAGCATTAAAATTGTTATCACATAAAGGAAAAGCTCCCCATCCCACTTCTCGATCAATCCAGGTATAGGTGTCATGAAGAAGGAAGAGTTCAAAGAGGAGTACCATGCCTGGTTTCACAGCATTTTTAGGAGGGAGAACCTAGCAAAATAGGAAAAAAGATTTATTTTTACAAAAAAAATCACAAGGGAACTGACTTTCTTTTATCATATAAAGCTCTAGAAACTTCATACCTTTGGTCCAATTTTGCACACTAAAACAATTAAAAACTCTTCCCAAAAATCATATATTTGAACAATTTTCCACTCCAACAAAAAATGCTGTGCTTTTTCTTGTGTGGTTATTTTATGATTTCTTTTTTTTTTTCTTCCTTGGCTTTCAGAAAGCATTCACTTTCTGTCTTTATTTACCAGTGGTGGAAAAACATTGCCACTAGAAATTTTTAAGACAGAGCAACAAACCAACTTGGAAATCTGAGGTATCCCTGTGAGGGCTTGCTGAGATTCACCACTGGATTCATCTTGCTGCAGCTTTGGAAAGTTCATCCGAACACCCAATAAGAACACTTGCAAACTTGCTCCTCACTGAGTCACAAACTCTTCTCCACCCAGTTGTGGGAATGATGTTGGTACTTAATAGCCCTCTTCCTTTAAGTTAAAGCTCATAGTGGAAAGTATGTGAACCTCAGTGTAGGGTTTAAAAGGATTTTGAGGTAAAAAGTTCTGAGAGAACTGGCAAACACAGTTTACTCTTTTCATGAGATAGATGTTCTTCTGAGCAGTTTGGAGGTGTGGAAGAGGGTTACCAATGCCTTCGGGCCTGGAGCAATTGTGTTCCCATGGCAAAGACTTGAAATCTAGTGGAGAAGAAACACCCTGAAGTAATGAACTTATGTAAATCCCTCTGTAAGGTTTTGGTGGGTACAGAAGAAAGAAAGGTAAACACAAAGAAAAGGAAATCTGGTCCTATGCCATATTTTTAACTGTTTTCTTTAATTAAGGTGGGCATTGACCCAGGTCCTGTTGAACAATTCTGATACATTCAAAAGGACAGATAAAACAAAACCCACACAAAAGCTAGAACACAGAAGATGACCACCATCATACCCAGGCTAACAGCTGTGAGGGGTAGGCACCTTGGGGACCAGGGGGGCAAATACATCAGCCACACCCCTCACAGATTGAAACATCTGCTTCACCACTGCTCCTACACATTCTCCTGTGAGAACTCTGACTGCCTAATCTCTTAAATAAACAATCCTGGATGCTTTAATAGAGACCATTTTCTGTTATTTGCATGTTTTTCATGTTTTATTGTTCCCATTTCAGTCCTCAAAGTTCATAGCAGCAAATGCCTTGGTACACTTGCCTGCTCAACATTACCTTGCCTTCCAGCCAAGGCAGAGAAAGAGGAGCCTTTTCTCCTTCTCACTGTGAACAGACACATACTTGCAGAAGGTCACACTACTCAGGAGAATCCTCTCACTCTGAATATCCTGTAGGATATACCCTCAGTACTTCTTGGAAGTCAAGAATAAGACCTCCGAATAGAAGAAATCCATTCAAACCAATCAGCAACTATGAACAGCCTAAAATTCCATATTCTTCTTAGATTAGCAGGTATTTCCTCAATCAGGCAACATCTTGTAGCCAATAATCATCCACAAATCTTTAGTACTTCATATTTTTCTGTATGTAATTACACACCTCGAAACAGCTCTTTCTTGATGTGTATATTTGAATACAAGCATCACTTCTTTTATACTCCTGACTGAACAGTAGGTAAGATAACAAGCATAACTCAGGTGCAGGCAAGCTTTTTGTCTCTTTTTCTGAAGCAGCAAGGGATTTGCCTACACCAATAACTGCCGTGTTAGGAGATGACAAGTGTTCACAGTTGTGCTGCATTCTACAACATTTTTGAAGAGGTGAATATAAATTATTATTTCTAATAATATGCCTTCCTTTTTCGAGTTTTATATTGTGATTAGATAATAGCAAAGTCATTTAAGGAAATATTTTAAAATTATAAATATTGTCATTATTATGTACATGTACTTTATATTAATTATGTAAATATATTCTAAGACTTAGTGTAGGCTTAAAATGAAACAGAAGCATCTGTTGAAAAATGCCATAACCCTGTGGCAGCTGCTATTAAACCATTAACAGTATCAGGTTTCATTTAAACCAGATTTACCATTTTCTGTAACAGCCCGTGGGAAAGCTAAAAACATTAGGCACAAATTACTGACAAAAGAGATCCTTAATCAAGCCATACATTTCATTTGGCTAGCTGGGTGCTAGATAGTAACCTCTGTGCTACAAATTAAAGGTGATGGTTACAAGGCTATGATCAAAGACAGTTACCTGCAATATCGAACAATCCCAAAGCATTTGCAAATGAAATCATCACTGTAGCACAGCACCCTTTTCAGTTTCTCTCTTGCTTCTCAGGCTTACTCTTTCCTTAGGAATAATTCAACAGTATGTGCTCTTCTGCTAGCTTACATATAAACTGACAGTGGTCAAGTAGCTGGTGTAAGGGTAATCATTGTCACAATTAAAATTTTATTTCTTTGTTTTTGGTCACAGTTACTCTCCATTTGCTGTAAGCTTTTATCCTGGACCTAGACTGCAGAATCACTCTTTGGGACTGGAAGCATCCCTTTTTTTACAGTTACAGGAGCTAGGTGTTTAAACCACACCATGATAGAAACACATAATCACAAAACATAAGCAAGGACTTTATAATATACCCATCTGCTACAAGGTCTGAGGTTGCAAAGACAATACATTGGGAGCCCTTAAGCATGAACACTGGGTGCCTGGCCCAGGTAGGACAGTGTCACACATCTCAGCTTACACGATCAAATAAAACACACCTGACAAATACACAATTTATTTCCATTGAATCTATACAAAAATCCAAGCCAAACCTCTGTTACTGTATGCCATCATACCAAACATTCATGCAGGTGCCTTTGGGTCCATGCTAAAACTTTCCCATTGCCACAATGAACACACTCTCTGTCACAGCTCACTGTCCCACACCCATAGGGCCAGAAACCCCGGGAGAGATGAGAACTCCATTCTCTGGCACCTGCCCTTCATTAGCCTCCTCCTAGGCTGTGAGCCTGAGTTGGGATTTGGGGCAGGGCCAGCACGGCCCTTAGGCATGGATGCACAAAGGCATTTAGTCAGATAGCTCAGATTGAAATCCACAGACCTCGAATGCCTGCATGCCTCTGTGGGTCTGAGCTGTTGTGCTCAGGTACAGAGCAGGGAACAGCTCAGGTAAGCAGAGGAGGAGGGTGGGGATCAGTTACTGCTCCCTTTCAAGAGACTCAGAGCAGTGCCTGGGATAGACAAAGCACAGGCAGCTCAAACTGAGCAGTTTGTTCTGATAGATTGTTTTGTTTCTGAAGAAAAAAAATAAAATCAGCAGTTATATTTTTCCCTGCTGGTGCCAACCTCATTTGAGGCACTATCTGGTAAATTAATCCACAAGCCTTCACCAACACTGTTGACATTCAAAGAGCATATACTACCTAAGGACAGCTTCTTGGGCTTTGACGGGTCTGATCTCCAGACACCTTACCTCAACATTTCTCCTTACTCAGGTCAAATTTCCACTGAGGTCTGTGAGGTATAGAGACTTTTACAATGCTATGAAAGCATCAAGCATCCCCCTTTTACTGGTGTAATTTCTTCTGCAAAGAGAGATGCAGCAGAGAATAAATAATGCTTGTGTGTGCCTGCACAGGCACAAGTAATACTTCTTAGTCTGCAGTTAACAGTGTTGCATTTAATTGAATTAAATCATAATGAACTAAAATTATCTCCTGCCACTATTTCTGAATTCAACTGTTTTATATCAGTTTTATTGTAATATATCTTACTTCCCCATATGCCACCATAGTTTCACTCTATAGAGAGAATGAATTCTATTTGAATATTTCAATAAACATATCCAGTATAAGCTTTTGGGGGTTTTTGTCTGACTTACTCTTGGGCTTTAACCTTGTCAGAGAAGAAATAAACTTTCTTCATTCCTCTGCACCTTCAAATGTTTAAATTTAGGAAAAAAAAAGTGGACAAAAGTCAAACCACTTAATTCATATCACACAAAAATTTGACCAATGCAACTCAAACAGATTAAGGTGAATTAAAATATGCAAAGGCAACTCAATATTTACTTATTATAGAGAAGAATCTTGCAAAATGCCATATAAACTAACAGACCATCATTTCTGATTATGAAAACTGTGGCACATGAATGTCACTGGTGTAAAACACAGGTAGAAAATCTTTTAAATAGGAAACAGTTCCCATCACTAACAAATAAAAATTACTATGTCAAATGAATAGACCTGGAGATGAGGCTGTTATTGCCCAATTAAAGGGGAGATTTCACAACCAGATTTCAAGCTCTCCCTGTCTATGTGCAAGGCCAGCATACAGGCAGAGAGAAGGGCATTCTTAGGAAGTGTTTGTGTAACTCTGAAATTTATAAAAGGCCAGAGGGGAGGAAATAGAAACATGGACTGAAGTAAAAATAAAATATCATGTTATTAGGGTTTTTCCAAAAGTCCCTATCTATCACCAGAATGTTTTGGAATAGCTGAAAACTTATTTCCCCAGCTTTCCATCAGTGCCTGTCTTCGAACAGGTATCTGAATACAGAATAACACACAAATCAGAGGACTACCATACAGTGACATGTCATTCATTTCCCCACAGTTTTTTTTTTTCCCTGTTCTCTAAGAGAATAGGGCCTTTCAAGCCTGGCACAGGTCAAATGACTCCCTGCAGCTTGCAGATCTCCTTAAGCCTTTAAGCAGCACCACCATCTTTCCTGGTACTTAGCTTCCCTGATAGCAGTAGACTGTGGACCAGAAGCTATTGGGCCACAGCACACGAGCTCAGGCTCATGATCTGCCAGGAGCACAGGACAGCAGTATTTGTGAGCAGGCAATTTATTCACTGCTTTCAGTGGTGGCAGAGAGCAGGATTCCTTCTGACATGCTGTGCCAAATCACCCCAGCATCTTCCCAGAGCCACACTGAGTGCCCCAACACAAACACCTGCCCTCTCCCATGCTACCAGAGCACTGACAATTCCCCATTGCCTGCCTCTCCTCTAGTTGTGATAACTCAGCCCACAGTTAACTCCAGCAGCATCTCATGCACAAGTACCTTACACCAGAGGACCAGAATCCAGCCTTTTATCTTCCTTAATATAGAGGAATGTTTGCATTCTGCGAGCTTTAGCCTCTGCATCTGTTGCTAATTGTCCTGGCACATCTGCTGCTAATTCTTTTCTGCTCTTGGACCAGCAGGGAGTAGTAATGTATGGTACATCCAGCTCCTGCCTCCCTGAGCGCTTCTGGTGATATACTGGCCTGGGTGGATTCTGACCTCATCTTGTGAGGGAGAAACTGTCTTTGTGAGAGGGAAGCAGGAACCCCAGTTCATTCTCTTGACACTCCCATTTCACTTATTTATCCCTGAGACTGATTTTCAGCACGGTCAGAGCATGAGTTTCCCAGGATAACGTGGGCTACAGACATGATACAGCAGAGTTTATTTCTTCTGTGTCAAGAGGACATGTACTTTGCCCAGAAACCACTTGGAGCCAAGGAGTCTCATGAAGACGTGGCTGGTTCGGCATGCAGGGCTGAGTCACGCAGCAGTGCCGCTCTGCCTGCCCCGGGCTCCAGAGGAGGAGCAGGCTGCTTTCCTCTCTTCCTTGGTCCAGCAGCTGCTCCATCGCATGTCTCTTCCCTGATGCAGTTCTGGATTCCTCATCACACCTCAGGTAGCTGTTCAACCATAGGCTTCAGTCCAGCCAGGGATGCAGCAACACTCACTTTGCAAGGGAAGCAGTGACAATCCAGAGTTCATGCTCCTCAAGCACTTCCTGGAGAGTCCAGACTCGGTTAGGCTCTGCTCTCTTTCCACAAGAAGAGAGGAAGACCAACCTCTGAGAAGAAAATCATTTTTCCGTGTGTGCTCTGCTTAAAAATTGCATGATTAAGCAAGACCGCTTTTTTTATTCTTTGGTTGCATAAAGTACTCTTCCCATTTCTGTAGCACAGTTTGCAACTACCCTGCTCATCCTGAGCTTGCAGATAATTATTTAAAATGTGAAATGCTTTCAAAACAGGTATATTAAGGTAAAAAAATAAAAACATTTTCTGAGGGTGTTTTGCTGCCTCCTGTGACTTGCAAATCTGGACCAAAACACAGTTTAGGTCCCTTTTCACAGTTCCAGACAGTCAGCTCTGGTGAGTCATGGAGATGCTCTTTTTTCCCAATCATAGAAGTTTTTGTTGGGGCTGGCATTTATTTTGTTCTTGGTGTTTTCTGTTGTTTGGGATTCACTTGGAGCTAAGGACATAGGCAGAGGTTTCATTCTGTCTTCCTGCTGGTTTGCCCTAGATAATATATGACTTTTTTACAACTATTGTATCCTATGGCTCACATCAAGCTCTCTTACAGATATAATTTCCAATTAAGTAGGGAATAAACGATGGAGTGGTCCAAAATAAAATGCTGTCCCCAGACACTTTTGATGTTTAACATATGTCTGCTAGATTTATCAAAGCAGGCTACATATTTTCCTCTAGTCAGATATGATGCATTGTAACATAGGTCACATTTCTGAGGTTTTTGAGCAGCATGCATTGCTTCAAGGTGATCCAGCACACATATTGCATTCCAGCAGGTGTTTCCAAGAGCAACCTCCGCTGGAGCACAATGATTAATCACCAAAAGTGAAAACTTGGGATAAGTAGTAACCTTTTAGATATGTAAATAAATTGCACAGTGCTAAATAAAGTAGACACAACAGATTCTAATACGTAATAGCTTTGTAAGAATTGCTCTGAGAATGTGCATTTTGCAGAGTTGTTGCAGAGATATCTAGCAAATGGCAAGCAAAGACCAGACCCCCAAACAAATTCAGATAAACAAAATAAAAGCAGTAAAAAGTATGAGTTCCTTCTCTGTGAAAAAAAGCAATAGAACTGCAGTCTTCAAATAAATACAAGCGTCTGTATAAGCTTAGCTCTTGAATTTACCAAAAGGTTCACGTAGCACCTTTTCATCCCAACTACAAATAATTGCATCCAGAGAAAATGTAAGTGGCTCTCATTTTGAAAGTCCTCTGGCACTGCCAAGCTCTATCTTTTCTTCATATTATATCAAACTCTCATGTTATGTCCTAAAAAGTGTCCTAGAGCTACATGTTCTTCACTTATGCCAGCATTTCACTCAAAAATAAAATAAACCAGGAGGGGAGGAAGAGGAGGGAGAGGGAAGTTTGTGGTCTACTTTTCCTAATGATACTTTGTTTTGTAATTATTAAAAGCATCCTTAGACAGCTGCTGACATACAGAAAATAATGTCCTTGAAACTGTTTGTTTCATCATATTTTAAGAATTAATACCTTAGGTCATGTTAATCAGTTTCTGATATATGTAGTTTTCAAAATGCACTTCAGGGAAGAAAATGCTGGAAATGACTAATAACAACAAAGATATGAACTTTATTTGCTACATATCTAAATCCAAATGTGAATATTATCGAAGTACTTTGCCATCTGAAGTATTTAGGAAGGCTTAAATAAATGATAAATCCCTCATTCAGTGAAATAGAACATCCTCTTTTTCCAAGCAAAAGAGTTCAAATTTATTAATTTTGTAGCTATATTTTAAAATGAGTGTCAGCCCCTGCTAGATGACTGCATGATAAGTGTCCTGAAACTTCAGGAAAAAGCACTAAATTTTTCACAGCATTTGTGTTTCATTTTCAGTATAATAAAAATATGGTGCCCTTTTAATAATGAATAATAGATCTCCTGGTATGATTTACATGAGTGGATTAAATGTCATGTTTGAAAAGTTGCTGTTTTATTCATATTGAATTTCCCTCAAGTAAAACAAAATGGTACCCAGCTACTGTTATAATATTGCTAGTACCTCGCCACGCTGATACATAAATATTAACCAGTTGATATACTCTTTACAAATCCTCAGTTCTGTGAACTGTTCTGTCAGCAATGGTATCTTTTCATGCATATGAACAGATTCAGTACTATCCCAAGTTCCAGGTACGCTGGAGAAAAGGTGTAGCACCAGTGCTTACACACTTGTGGAGCTCACACCTCTTTTGCTGAAGTGCCAGTTTTGAAAGGCTTTCACAGAATAAGCACTGATGACAAATGGATGCAGCGAGACCGGGGTTAAAAACCAGTTTGGGGAGCTCAGCCCTGATGCAATTGTCCCTGTTTCTGCTCAGCAGTGCTGGATTGACTTCCCAGGTGACTGGACAGCGTAATGAATGTTTTTTTAAATGTCACTTGCAGGCAGCGTCATTGGTTTATGGTGCCCTTCGCAACAGCTGAAAATTTCCTATCCTAACTTCCCATTCTGAATAAAAACTCCTCTTAATAGGCAATATTTTTTTCTAGAAAAGTGTTTCAGAAATTGCAAATACTTGAAATAGGAACATGTTCCTTAAAAGTTCCTACCCTGTAGGCAAAGTTGGCAATTTTCAACAAAATATTTTGGTCCTGATAATTGAAATTATAGCTGAAAATAGTTTTTTTAAAAAATAGAAGCATTTTAACTACACTCCAACTTTTATTCCATTGAAGCCAATGAATATTTTGATTCTGAAAAGTGAAGATTTGTTCTTATTGTTGTAATTGTTTCATACAATTATTTTAATGTCTACTGAACTTAAGAAAAGACAGCTAGGAAAAAAACAAAACAAAACATAAAAATTAAAAAAAAAAAACTTTTGCATACTGTAACTCATTTGTGCTCTTCAAGTCATCATTAAGGTGAAAAGTGTAATCTGAACTTGCTAACACTGGGACATAATCCTGTGGAGTAAAACACTGCTTTAAATACACCATGATCAAAAAGAATTTACTGACTGCTTAGGTCTTATCTATAGTAGGATCTTAGCCACCATGAGACAGCAATAAGGAAGCTATACTTGTAAAATCTTTGTTGCAGTGTAAAGGTGATGCAGTCACATCTGTACAGTTGCATAACTGCCTTACTCTATGCACAGTAAAGCATCTCATCTGCTTTCCTACCCTCCCCTTACTCAACTTTCTTTCCAGATCTGAGAAAAACCTGGCCGTGCAAAAAATACATCTGAATTTTAGAAACAAAGCTTCTTCACCACCACTTAATCTATACTGCAATTTTTTAATCTCAAATTCACATTGAGTTAGTTTCATAATGCAGGTGAAACTTCAGAATAGCTCTCACTCTACCTAAACCATACAGACTTAATCTATCAAAGCCTAAAGCCCACTTGCATAAACTAGATACTTGAAAATATGCTAGCAATGCTGAGTCTAAAACGAGTCCCCTTCAGATCATGCAGCTCATTGCTATCCATAAAATTGTAAAAAGTCATTTGAAACAGCAATCGTGCTTTACCACAACCCAAAACATTCATACATGTTTCTTTCAGCATAATTTAAGGAAAATAAATTACTCGTGTGACTGTCTGGCCTTACTGAAGGATAAATAAAATTCAACTGGAGCTATTAGGAGCCTCTGTCTAATATGTAGTCAGAGGTTACCGGGGGAGGTAGGTTGACAAACTACAAAGGAGGACAATGAAGGAGTGGAAAGAGGGGAAGCTGGCAAGCTGGAGCAAAGAACATTGATTAATGAACAAAAAACATTTTTGAAAGGTCGGGTGTGCAAGTCAGACTAGCCCTGAGGCAGATCTAACTTACATGACCAGCACTTTCTGTACGCAGCAGGTAACCCACGCTGACACCAACTTTGCCGACATGACAGGGTTATTATTTTTGGAAGGATGTAGTGTTCTGGAACAATTTCTCTAATATATTAGTTAAAATTAGGCTTTCCTTCAATATCAAGCATGCATGTCTTCATTTTCACCATGTTTACACTGAACTCCTATTATTATTATTCTGGCCAGTGGAAACAAAAGCAATATTCTTCATTTGTGAGAACTTCTATTTCTCACACCATAATATACCACAGGGCAGCAGTGCTGTGTGTTCTGATTCTGTTCAAACTCAGATGCTCATGTGGAGCTCACCACTAAGACCTCACTACTTACCCTGAGTCTTGTGGTAGATGCTAACCATATGAAGCCTAAAATTTGCCTCATATCTCAGCACATACACTAAGGGTTTCTATTCAAGCATACCTTAAGGTTGTGCACCACTAGCAAGGTGGAAGAACAGAAAGGTAGAGTCATCCAGGGTACAATATACCCTGTGACTCCAAATGAGCTGGTGGAGAGGGTTCTCTAAAATTATGGCACTAACCTTTTGCTGTACATCACCCAGTAATGAAGATACAGAATTACCAGAAGGACATTGAATCCAGCTTCTCCTGCTCCTGTATTTTAAGGGAACTTGCCCAATTCCTGCATCCTGTTCACTAGACTAAAAATGAAATTTGGTGAAGATGCATATTAAATGTCCCCTGTGAAGCTCCAAGAGAACTTTGAGGCAAATTTGAAAGTGCAAAACCTGCAAAGATCTAGGAGAAATGTGATGCTGAAAGTAAGAAGCAGGACATGCCAGACATTCAGTCCTAGTGCCCAGTTGTCTCCTTCCAAGACAATACTTCAAGGCAAGTAACCCAAGGGGTGCATCCTGCCTTGGAAGGAATCACAGCTCAGTGATTTCTCTGACAGATGCATGGATTGGTTTTAACATAATATGAAAATCCCATTCACAGTTTCCCTTTCTATACATGCGATTCCTTTTGCACTGATAGCTGTATTTACAGACACTGTTCATTATCTATTACAGGTGATAAACAATTAAAAAGCAGAAAATGTGACTTAGCAGCACTTTACGTATAACACACCCAACATCTGAAATGATCTATCTGCAAGTAACTGAAGGCATCAGCGCCACACATAAAAGTTGCTTTGCCTAAAAGCTCTTTGGGATAGGGGCTGTCAGTCTGTCCTGTATGTACACAACAGAACACATGGAGGAGGAAATCTACCATTCAGGTCATACCCCAAAATAAATGACTGAAAACAGAAAAGACTCCTCATTCTACTAATACCTCATAATATGCACCAAAAATAGAAACAAACAAAACAAACAAACAAAACAAACAAACAAAACCCCTCCCCCCCCAAAAAAAAACCACACTAACAAACAAAAAAAAACCACACTGAGAGAGATTAAGATTGTTTTTCAAACTGTAAAGAAGCTTTCACGTGCCAGAGAGTTTATCTGAGACCAATGTTCCAACCAGCACTAGGCATTAGCTACAACAGTGAGCAACTGACACACAACAATCCTGCCATGCACAGCATGCTTAGGCAGGAAAATATGTGTGCCTCAGTTGCAAAAGACAGAATAGAGCCTCAAGTGTTTGGGCTCCTTCCAAAATAATCCAAATGCTGCTTTTTTGGCAAATGGGGGTCAATGGAGCTAAAAACTCACAGAAGGATTTGGGCATTCATGTGTTTATATACACCCACTAGTTCATTTATTATTCTAAAGCTACTTTACAGAAATCAAATTACATAGCTGACAAGCTGCATAGATAAGAGAGAATAAAAGTAAAATTTAAAATTAGCTGACAACACTGTATGATGTAGCGTATGTTTGGCACCTTTAAAGTGAGTGATGAGGGTTAACCTAGGGGGAAAAGAATTGCACCTTCCTAAATTGCACCTTAAATTATTAAATAAATCATTAACGTGATGGAATGCATTAAATATATAAGCCTAAAGGAGAAAGGGTGGATGTGTTTTAACTTTCAAAGCAAAGACAGCGTATTTATGAAGTGTTGCTTACTGTCTGGATGCTTTGTCCAAAGTAGATTTCGGTGTTGTAGAAGTTTCCACCGTGACTAACAGCCCGCGTCGTCCTGGCCTGAGGCTGCTCCTCCAGTTCCACCAAGGCACCACCTAAGCGGCTGAGAACAGAAACTTTGAGAGTGTAGAGGCCTTTGGGGACTTTATCTTTGACTCCCCTCAGGCATCTGAGGCGAATTTCTAGTGGCTGTGGCCTCCTGGAGCAGTCAACCTAGGGAGAAGGCTCAGAGTTACTGATCTGGGCTGGGCTGACTTTAACCATACAATTAGAAAGGACAAATTTCTTCCAGAAAATAACTACTGAAAAGCAGACAACACGCTTCTTGTTCAACCTGCAATTACCTACTGCTTACCAAGGATCTGCAATTAGGGAGGTCAAAAGTCATAGAGATGACAGATAAAAGAAAAAACAATACAAATACTACTAATAAAATGTTCGGCATCCTTGGGGGGAAGGTGGAGCTGGTGAAGTATGACAGCAGAAGACACTACCCTACAATAATGAGGCAGAATTAACTGGAAAACAATATCTTCAAAAATACATTGTGCTTCTCAAGACAGGCACAATACATGATGTGATGAGCAGGCTGCAGGCACTGAGTGAAAGACAGGGCAGGCCATGTTTATATACTAATTGTTAGCCTTGCCAAAGCTATTAGTGGTGTGTAACATGCAGACTATCCTTTCACCTTCTGATTATCATAACCAGATTCTCTTAAAAATAGTAATCAAAGTGCAACACGTGTAGAGTTTAATAACAACTCCCTACAGGCACCTTTATTCCAAGTCCAGACAAAAGGAAACATCTGCCACTTGCTGTTGACAAGATGTTGTCTGAGTTACAGAATATTTAGTATGGAATAAATGCTGCATACCAGAAATGCTTTTCTGGTGCTTTCCTTGCATGCTCAGCTTCCCAGTGTGGAGGTTTGTGGAGGGGAACAGGCACAGTGTCATGATCTTTACCCAGCTTTGCCTGAATAATGGTGTAGGGTCTGTCCCACTGCACCAGAAGATAATTTGGTGCTGCCCAAATGCAATCTGCAGGGTCAGGGACACAACAGGGAGTCCCAGTTAGGCTCCAGTGTTGATTTGAATGGATAGAACTGTTTCTGCCATAACTAATTATGTAGTGCTTAAAATCAGCAGTGTTGTTTCTCTTTTCCCCAAGAAATCGATTTCTTGCATTATTTTGAGAAAAGACTAGTGCTAGGTCTTCTTTTAATAAAACTGGGTATCAGAACTCATGCCACACTTAGGAATCACATGGCTACCTTGACTACTAGGTTTAGTGGTCTCACAGTTTAAGCCTATAGTAGCTAATAATCTCTTCTTTAATCCTGTCTTGGATTTATTTTGGAAGAGATAGCATATTTCCATATAGATAGAAAGCTTCTGGAATTAAATTAAGCAGTTAAATAAACAGTTGAATTTGTTAAACTTCTTTTGTTTCTCAACACAAACCATACTTAACAACTAATCTGAATGACAATTATTTTCAGCTTAATTAGAAAATCTTAATTAACAATGAAGATTTAACCTTAATATTTTTGGTTTCTGAATCATATACAAAAAAATTAACATTATATGAATAAATAAGACAATCTTTTTAAACCTCAAGGCAGGATTACTGATGCAGGCAGCCTTCGTTATTAAACACATTCTAAATTAAACGCCTCTATGAATTTTATACTGAAATATATTGTGATAGTTTTGCATGCCAAATGTGACATTTTGTATTTTAGATTCATCTTCTGTAGTAACTTCGGAAATGTCATACAAACAAAGATTTTGTCATTTACCAATGGAATTACTATGCATGGCCGGTTAGCCATCTCTTTTCTGGCTCTTCTGGTTGTTTCAAGTCAGCAAGCCATAAAAAATCTTTATCTCTCTGAAACACAGCAATTTGGAAGATAATCGAATAGTGACTGGGGGGCAGAAACGCCAGTCTGAGGAATTATACCACAATCTCTCTTGCATTTACAACCTTCCTCAAAGCGAGTGTCAGTCGAGTAGGAAAAGGAGATAGAAGATTCATCATATTTCAAGCCTGTCTCATTTGCATGGTGGCAGAGCTGTCTCATCTCCTGCTGAAAGACTTTGCTTGGCCAACGCTGACAAACTGTTTTGAAGAACTCTTGCCATGCCCAAATGATTCATCATTAATAGCTTTAGACATTCTCTTTAAGCATATGGTTACTTTTGCTGGAAAGCATATTTTGAAACCTGTTAAATTCTATCCTCTTAAACAATAAGAGAGAAAAAACAAAACAAAATAAACAAAAAAAAAAATTAACGGAATGCAATTGATCCAGTGATTTAGCAGTTCATATGAGGAAAAAGAGCACTCATGGAGAATCTCACCTTCCCACAAGGTCCTGCTGCTCCATTTAATCCAGTATTCACATCTGCAAGGTTGCCAAAGCTGGCTACGATTTCTTCCTCAATTCCACTCTCCTCTGTTATCAGTAGCTGACTTCCCACCCTGCAGAGGTTAGAATGGGAAGAAGAATGGAAAAGAAATGAATTACAATGCACACACAGAAAGTACTCGCTGCTGGAAATGCAACAGTTTCATGTTTTCCTTGAACATATCATAAGACTTGAAGGGCACCCAGGAGAAACAAGACTGTGCCAAAGAAGAGAAATACCTAGACTTCAAAAAGCAGCATTAAAAAAAATAATAACAAGACCAGTATTTGTCGGTCCGTGCCACAGATCAACATAAGGAGCCCCAGCTTTCACTGGCTGTCTGTAAACAGCTCTGCCTGGCATTGGGGCGTAGGATCCAAGTTAAGAATATTTCAGTAGGAAGCCATTGCCTCTGTCACTTTGAGAACTGACTGACAGCTTCAATAAATTTTGACAGGTTTTTGGAAAACACCGATTCTTTGGGGCCTAGGTTGCTATAAACCATTAAAAAATTAATTCTGCTTTTAAAAATCTTACTTTTTGTTGGGTTTTTTCCCCCAAAAAAGTCTTGTGATTTTATATGCAAATCTTACATAATTTATAAATCTTCAGAATATATACAGGACGGGAGCTATATATAAAAATTATATACATGCACATATGCATAAATTTTCAGTTGTATGTAAGCCACAGAACCTGGCTTGTTATTCACATATTAACTTCTTTTGTTTTTAAAGTGATTTGGAGGGTAATTATATCAACTCAAAGTTGTTGGGTTTTTGTTGTTGAAGAAAGGTCCCTATAGCAATACAGAATACCAGCAAGTAGTGCAAGAATAGCCCAACACTGGATAACCCAATGCTGCCCTTCTCAGTGCACAGGGTACACAAAAGGCACAGTACCCTATGGAGAAAACCTCATTCCTAGAACACATCAGGAGAAAATGCACAACTAAGTCATTTACAATGAGCACTATAAAGCTGCATGCTTTGGCAACCCCATCCCATCTTTGAGCAGACACAGAACCATGAGTAATTCCTAAATGTCATCAGCATCTAAATATTATCGACCCTAAATAAAAACATCTGTAGATGCTCTGCTGGCTTTGAAACACATCAGCCCTTGCTTCCACAACAGGCTTTAGGAGGCCAGGGAGGGTCAGTCATGGACAAATACAGAGTGGATCTCTGAAGGTGGAAGCTGAGCACGCTGTTCATGGCTCAGGGCCAGCCCAGAGCCATGCTGGAGATCAAGGGAAATCTCTGCAGCTTCCTGAGAGGAGCCACATGGAGCCAAGGAAAAACCACTGCATCAGGTGCACTTGCAATGCAGGATTGACTTGGGTGTCTACAACACAGGCATCAGAGAATATGCACTCAGTCAAGTCTTTAAACACAAAACAAAGTGCTATCACTTGGTGTTCAAAAAAAAAAAAAAGAAAGAAAGAAATAAAGAAAGAAAGAAAGAAAGAAAGTGGAAGAGAAGAACCAAAACTCAAAACCAGCAACATTTCTCTGTACTGCATTTATGAAGCATTTCTTCGGTATTTTCTGACTTGCTTTTGAAAAATTCAATGCAGGTGCCATCATTCCCATTTACCTCCTTTGCATGCTAGGTGATTATATGAGATGTGTCCCCATTTGTAAAGATTAACATGGTTTTTCATCAAGGAAATAACAGAGCCTCTGCAGTCATACTAAACATCCCAGACTCATGCATACATACTACTTATGTAACACATAGTTCAAATTCCCCTCTTCCGAAACAGATGCTCCTGCCTGCAAGATTGTAGGACATTGTTACAAATCAATTTCTATTCAGACCTTGCCTATATTTTTTTTTAATATGTACACATTTACATCAGTAAAATTACCACTGCTTCATAGTGAAACTGTTTTCCAGATTCCTCTGCAGTAGAATTGCATCACATAAATTCCTAAGCAATAACTGAATCAGTTGGAAGGTGTGTGTGGATGCTAGTGGAAATTAAGCACATGGAAATTTTGCCCAAGCCAAGACTGATGAGAAATAAGGACAAGATTCAAGTGCCAAGAAGTGAATACATAAAGAACAGGGTCAACCACCTTTGAAGTTTTATCCCTGAGCTTTAATCACACCAACTTGGGTCCAGCTGTCCTAAACAGAAGTATAGCAAAAGATGATTCTTGAATGGCTCTAACTAATTCCAAAACATCTGAGAAGTTAAAGCATTCTTCTCAAGGAGAGAAGTTATTTGGAACTTTGTACTTACTTAGCTTCTCATGATGGAAATTATTTCACTTAATTTGGTTAGAGTTGCATTGACACAGGGGTTCATTAGGACACCCATTTGCTTGCAATTCAATTTAAAATTAAATACACTTTGTTGTTGATTTTATTACTTTTAAACTACTGTATCTATTGCCTTTATTAGCTGCTAATACACAATTATGAAGGTAAACAGTTTTCATTACTGAACATCAAACATTTAAATAACCACATTTGATCTCTTTCCTAGTTGCACCATTTTTCTCCTTTCACTGGGTATGAGATTGAAGACAATAATTTATTCTGTGAAGTTAGGCCTCTTTTGTGCTCAGCAGAATGCTCATCAGCTGTCATAGCAGAACATGGCTTCCTTTGCTCTATTCATGAGGGTTATTTATTTTGTCTGTTCATTTCTTTACAGGTAATTTGATGCATGTATTTATCTGAAGGTCATTGATCACAAAATCTTTGCCCCAGTACGTATTTCCTTCTCTCTCTAAGACTAATTCAGAAGCAAGGGTAAAGGATGCTGGGAGAAGTCATTTGGTCACCTTTTGAAGTGCACCATGTGTAGCACTTAAAAACTACAGTCCAAGCTGGGTATCTGAAAACAGAGGTTATCCAAAACAGAGACCTCTTTCAAATGCACAGGCTTAATTTTTCTAGGTCTGAGGTCCTTTGTTTGGGAGAAGTTCCATTCATTAATATCTGTAAAGAACTGAAAGATCTTAAGAAGGAAAGTACACTGGATGGAATTACAAAGTAGCCCATATCTGACATACCTTTGAAAGAGTTCATGAGTCCTGGCTCTCCACTTTTGTTTCTTGTGGTGAGAAGCTCCCTTGTGCTTTGAGTCCCACATGCCAAGAAGAAAAAGAAAAATCAGAATTCATTTTCACGTGTACAGAAATAACATGGAAATAAAAGCCATAAATGTGCAATTTTCCAAAATGTTTGCCTTAGGTCTTCTGGTTGAAGCTTTTCAGAAGCAATGAGGAATTTTAGCCACCATTACTTTATGACTTTTTTTCCATAACTTTTTTATGTATTTGCCCATGTTTACTGCATTATTTCCAAGAGAAACTGAGCTCTCATCTTGTTTTAAAATAGTATTTTTTGGCACAATGTATATTTGTACATGGTAGTGTCCTACAGTCCTCATTATTACAAGACCTAGTCACACAGTCATATATAAGCATACATATGTTTATGTATGTGCAAGTGTGTTTGCACACACACAACAAAACAGCGCACAAAGCACTTAGGCATAGACCAGAGAACTCACATCTTAAAGCCTTGCTTTAAATCTGCTCCAAATCATGATGTCTTTCTTGTCTCACCACAAATGTTTTTAAATGTTTGGTGAGAAGGATTGGAATTTTTGGAGGTTATGGAGGCTGACTCACATGAGCAGTCCTCTCCCCCAACAGTTCTGCAGCTCTCCAGCATGAAGCTGGAGGGCTTGAAGCTATTTTTCTCTCGCACAGCAAGCTAAAAAAGTCTTTCAGCATCTATTAGGCTGTGTTCTCTGTGCAAAAACTCATGATAATAACTGCTGAGGGCTGTACACTCACAAAAACAAAATTCTTCCCCCTGACCTGCACGGCTCAGAGATCTTGCTGAATATTCAAGGGCATTCCTCATGTCTGGAGCTTCTACTGGTGTCCCTGACACTGACAGAAAATGTGAATACAACACTACCAATACAGAAGAAGGAATCCTACTGTGTATCCTACACTATCATCTAAACAGTGTGAAACTATGCTCTACTTCAACTCTCATCAAGCCTCAAAGGCAAAAAGTCATTTTGGTAGGGAGACAATACAACAGTCAATGGAGAAAAATTCCCCACTGGGGATCCATGTCTGACTGTTAAAGTCTCTCCTTTCTTCCAAATCTCTTAATTTTTTGACAAATTTCTAGCTGTTTTCAAGGAAACTTGGAAATGTCTGTTGAAGACTAAGGCAAAGCATCCTACTTATTTTCAAAATGAAAATTGTCGGAGTGTAAAAACAGACAAAAACAACAAAAGCCTGTGCCTGTAGCTTTTAATGTAACATTTTTAACCTCGTAAAATTAAAGCAGAGACAACATGGTTGCCTTAAAGAATGGTGTGATTTGTTGGCAGTCCCAGCAGCTATCCTCAGACAGATGCAATGGTCATCCAGGTCAAGCATCACACGTAAACAATTGCAGAGGTGGCATGGCTGAACTAGCTCAAAACGAGACCTTCCAGCTTTCCATATCACAACTGTGTCATGGGCAATGCTTCCTTCACCACTGCCCCTCCACTGGTGGGAGCTAAGCCCTCTGCTCCTGGACAGCTTTTGGTTAAAATTTACTAAGACTCTCTAGAGCAGGGCCCATTTCTCTCCCATCCCTACTGGCACTGATTTTCTTTTGCCAGGCTGGTACACCACCACCCCCATCACTTCCCCAGGAAGGGCTGGGAGCTGACTCTGCTCTGGAGTTCTGCTCCTGCCTAGTTAGGGCTGTCAGAGCCACCTTGTGACAATTCCTGCAGTCCAACAGGCTGCAGACACTGGGGAACATGTCAAGAGGTTTCAAGTTTTGGGCAGAGGCAGTTAAAGCTAAAGTTCAGGAAGCTGGAGTAGTGTTTGGTTCAAATTTTTTCTTCTGGACACAGCTCTTGGTGACGTCTGTGAAAGCTATTTTTGAGGTGAGCATTTATTTAAGAAATAAGATGAAATAGTAAACTCACTTCATGTAAAATATCAAGTAGCCAAAACTTTGTAACAACATTCAGACATTACCACTCCAGGTTTATACTGAGCCAGTAGTAAAGAAGTTTTCTTTTAAAAAAATTGATTTTATTACCAGACTCCCACAGCTGTCCAATCTCCTTGTTTATCTTCCTAATCTTAATTAAATAATGAATATTCAAAAGAAAATATGAATCAGGCTTCTCTGTATGAACTGCACTGTTTTCCATCTCTGCCTCTGAAGTGGCAATGGGAATATGATTTAAAACTATTTCTTCTGGATCCTAGTAAAATATTTGTCACAGCGTGTCATGATAATTTTTAAAAAGCTCTATCATCTACCTAATAAATTTGTTAAGTTTATTCAAATCTTATTGAACAGGAAAAGTGCAATGAGTCATGGTTAATATTTCTTTACCTATACTAAGAAAAAAAAATATATCAAAAATTCAGTGCTTAAGGTCCTATTCAGAAAATCTCTATGAGTCTGTAATACATCTTCTACATGATTAAAAAAACAGGAAACTTGCTTTAAAATGAATTATTCACCACCTTGAATAAATTTCCATCTTTCCTATTTGCAAAACCCCAAAGTCAGTTATGTAAATTTTAACCTACACTAATTACCTCAGGGGTGTGCAAGCTAAAGGAAAGTAGATGCAGTAGAAAGAAAAAAATATCCCAGACATTTCCATCACCAGGAAACAATTTAATAGAGGAAAAAAATGTGTAAGTTTTCAAAAACAGAACAGCCCACACATATATATACTTTTTAATGTGGAATAGTAATTTCTGCAATATCCCTTGAATCAGAGCTTTACTGGAATTAACCAAGTGCTTTTTCTCAGTGGCATATGGCATATGTGCCATACCATGGCACATAGCAAGGCACTTGTTTCTCATCGTGACACCAGCATCGTCTAGACTGTGACAACGACCCATTGTTGGCAACGGGCGTTCCCACTGAGGAGGCATGAAATGTGGTTTAGCTTCAAGTCTGTATAGACACTGAGAGGCCCTACACAAAATGAGTGGCTAAAATCTGCAAACCGCTGGTCCGGGAGGTGCTGGGAAAAGCAGAGAGCTGTTTGAAGGCAGAAGGGCTCAGCCACAGCATCACTTTGTCCTATTCCCCATCCTGATACCAGGCTCTGCTGTAGCTCTGAGCCAGTTCCTACACACTTATTTCTTGGTTTCTTCATCCGCTATCTTGAGGTCTAATGACACAAACCGCCCATCCACTGATTTCAGAGCTTGTCGTCAAGACCAGGGCTTGAAAAGGTCTTTCAGTCTGGGCTCAGCCTAGACACGCACAATGGTGCACATTGTTTCAACAAAGACAAGAACCTGACTCAGCACTACTAATCTGTGCTGACTGCTTATTTTCAGGGTCAAACTACTCCACAAATGGCAGGACCTCGTTGTATAGAACTGTCCAAAAAATTAGAAAAATTAAACAAACCCCCATCCAAACACATCCTTTCCTCTTGAAAGCAAGCCCACAAAATTCAGCAAAGCTTTGAAACAAAATCAACTTGGCTTTTATTGTTCAGCAAAAATGAAGCATTTAGGGAAGACATTTACACACACACACTCCTTTTTGGTCAGTCCTAGCAGTGGTATTACAGACTTGCACTGAGGAGCTCTCCCCATTGCAATTTAAAACAGTGAAGCACTGGCCTGGGTGAAAACCATACTCCGTGCAAGGAGTGCTGTAGAGGTCCACCTTCCTGCACATCTTCCTCCCCAGGTCAGGGTGCAGCAGAGACAGCATGGAGACACAACCCGTGGGGTCTCCAGCAGCCTCCCACCGCCCACAGCAATCCCACATACAGGGCTGGTGCTTCTCCTTCTTCCACTCCTTGAAACATCATATTGGTACATCACAGTGCAGGTAGTGATGTGGTTTTTTAGGTTTAAACAGATGCCCAGTTAAAATATTTTACTTGGAATTTCCATCTCTGCATCCTAAAACGTTTTTCAGTCATGGAAATCCTGCCCAACTATTTTTATAGATGGGAGAAGGGAGAGCTCACCGAGCAAAATGTCAGCAGGACTAGAAATAAAACCCAGATCTCTGGTCCCACTGGTGCCACCCAGTTCTCCCATTTACAATCTGACTGCTGTTTGGAGATTCATTCCCAGTGACTTCAGTATCTAATGCACTGTATACCACAAAACTAGTTTTAAAAAATGAAGAAACATTTGAGATGGGAAAAAAAAGTATTACAAGTAAAGTGAAAACTTAACATTCTTTCCAGGCGAATTGAAATTCTGAGAGGCTTATCTGCTCCATGTTAACTTCAGAGAGATCACAGGGAAGGGAGTCATAGAAAGGTAAGTTAAATGAGTGCCCTTCATTGGAAGCAAAGACTGAAGGATCTGCATAAGACCTGCTCTGAAAATTGCACTACCTGTTGGAATTTGTGTGACCTTGTCAAGGAGATGGCCACAGAGAGTAAAATTGTGCCAAACCCTGGACAAATGGTAGTATTATTGATGGTGCACTCTGCCAAAAAATGCACCAAAAACTCTTAGACGTTTTTCAAAGAGAAAGAGAAAACACAACAAAGCAAATCTTCCCTGACTTTCCTTTCAAATAGAAAATTAACTTACTGTTCACAAAAATCAAATTAGAAACTTAGACAATGGAGTGTTTTGTAACAGAACTCAAACTCTCTTTTAAAACTGATACTGCAGAACACAAAGTGAGATTTACTTTAGTCATGCTACAGCCCTATTACACTGAGTGATACAGATACATTTAGAGACATTATAGGCTGATCATTTTGATAAATCTGTAAAGCACGGCATTTTCTCTAACAGTGCAGTAAAGACGGAGCTACCAGTCAACAGAGGAAAGTAGTATTCTGCTATAAAGATGAATGCTTTTATAAGAATATATATCAAAGACATAATTTTGAACAGATATAGAAATTAGATCCAGCTGTGAAGTAGGTGTGATAAAAAAGGACCTGAGTTTCCTCAAAACTCAGAGATGTCTTCATTCAGGATTTTGATCCAAGATGACAAGACTAAGAAATTAAAAGAACTTGAATCATTTTGCTTAAGATGCATTGAGAAAACTCTGGAGGAATTACTGCTGCAGAGCCACCCAACTTCTGCAAAACAAAGATTTTGCCTCTCCAGCCTCAGAGAGAACTCATTCTTCTCATTTCTGTCTTGCTATTAACAGAGAGACCACCTGTAGTTTTTTCAGAAAAAACAGGTGCTCCTTCAGATGCTTCCTACTTCATAGTTGAGGAGATATTGTTTCAAGGTCTTAAACCTCTGGTATCCTCATCAAAATCTAGAGAGTAAGTGAATGCAAGGCCATTTATGAGAACATCTGACTACCATAGCCAACCACTGAAAATATGTGATGCTGAAATGTCTTTTGCCACTGATTAAGAGACTTTAAGCAGAAATATCTTAGCCTGTCAAAATTCTACAAGTTCAGATGTCTCCAGATTAGCCTAGAAATCTCCAGCCACTAAGAAGATACAGACACTTTTAGCCTAAACAGTAAGAAATAGCAGAATATGCTGCCAATGATGGAAAACACTAACCACATTTTATTAGGGAATACATTCCCTCCAGTATAAAGCCATGTAGCATGAGTGATGCCAGTGAAAACCAAAGTGAACTCTGCATATCTATAGATCTAAAATGAATAGTTCACATTAACAATGAAAAAGTGTTCATAAGCCATGTAATGAACTTCAGCATTTTACAACCTTTTTCTACTTTCTGGATACTGACAGCAAATCAGGACACAACTGAGGGTAAACTGAAAGGAAATACCAATCGGAAACACTGAAATTTTTTTTGTGGTTTTCCTCCATTCTTCTTCAATTTAAAAATGTTTGTCAATTTCAGCACAGAATGTTTTTATTATTTGTAAAGCTTTTTCAAAGTCCCTCATGAAACTTTACTCCTTTAATCCTCTTACTCTTCCACAAAGCAGGTATCTAATTTTAGGTCTGTTTTGCAGATAGGGAAAACCTGAGTCATGGCAACAAATTTGCTTGTTACAGCTGCCCAAAAAAATCATGTTCAGGTCAGAGGTTACAATCTATTTCATCTTTCTGAGTCCCTGTTCTTTTTTCTGATTGTCAGTAAAGCATTGCCTCACAAATCTGCCTCCATTATAATTGTAATCAAAAAATACAGACTTTAACTTAATCCAATAATTTCCATTTGTACTCCCTTTCACATCACCTTCTGTTTTAAGTGTGCAGACACATTTGAACACTTTATAATTAAGAGAAACATTTGCTTACAATCAGTATATGAAAATTACAGAGATTGAAAAAAACACTTTAAATACAGTTTACTGTATGATTGTCTTAAGCACAACAGTGGCAATGATGAGTTGCCATGCCTAATGATTTTTCTCCGTAAAGAACAGACTTTCTCCTGCAAGCCCACATCCTGCTCCAAGTCTCTGCTGAAAGGAAAGGAAATTATTTCACATATTCAGCTGAGATCCTTCTCTGATTTGAATACTGATATGAGCAATTGTAAAATAACATCATATTGTGCTGACGTATCTTTGAGTGGACATGCTGACTTTATTATATATTCTCAACATAACCACCTAGTCCTGAAAACTGCATCTTGTCTAAAGGTCCGGCACAGTAATGAGAGAAACCAACTGTGCTAACAGGTTGCCAGCAGTCTGAACAACAGTGATGATTTTTCAGCTTTGTACTAAATAAATAAGCAGGCGTGTAATGCAACTGCACTCTGTTTCACAGTATTTTAACGTCTCTCAACTTAGAGACTACCTGGTTATATTTCCCATTAATAAACTGATGTGAACTCCAAAGCCCTAAAAAGTCAGGTTACACATGAAAAACCCAATACACCTCAAGAGCAGGAGGTTGGACTAGACAAGCTCTAAAGGTCTGGCTCTTCTCCACTTGAATTAATCTGCTCTGTGAAGTAAAGGTCAGATGTGCCATACAGCACAAGTTAATACAAGCAAATTCAGCTCTACTGTAAGACTGCAGAAGCAAAACTTTCCAGCATATAGAGCAATTTCTTTCTCTGCAGCTCAAAATCCATGTAGTCTATTAATGCTGCTAAAGAGTATCTCTGTCATAAAAGCTAACCAAAGGTAGACTCAGCTACACCTGTGACTACAGTTTGGATCCAAATTTATTAAAAATACAAATAAAAAACAACCCTGGGGAAAAAATCATTCTAGAGAATACATGAGCAATTAGAAATTTGGTTTTATTGTACTTATTTTTTGCAGGCTTGTGCCTCTATTCATCAGTAATGCTGATACTTTCCTTACAATCCTCATCTGAGTTCTGCTTCTTTTAACAGGTGGTCAGTACTTGATGAAGTCTCTTAAACTTCATCAGGACTTGGCAATCACTAATTCTCTTTGAAGAATCTTTCCAATTGCCTCTGTTTATTGAACCATAGAAATGGACTTCCTTACTAGAATTTATAGTAGGATAATGAGCCAGAGAGCTGACCAGTCAGATTACCTTAAGCAGCAGCAATTGCAGTATCATAATTTACAGCAGCTGTAGGAATCATTGTTCCAGTTCAATAGAATATCAAGAATTACTTCAGTTCTTTAATTGCCCTTCCGATCTTAAAGTGTGAAAGAACACGGTAAAAACGAAGTGAATTCATTTTTAGTGAAAAACATAGGAAATATGGAAGATTTTCATTACTTCCATTTAAATATTTACTTAAATGAAACTCATACATTTCCTGGACAAAGCAATCAAGAAAGTGTCACAATTTAAAAGAGCAGCTATAGCTATACTGGGGGTATTGTGACAGCACAGCAACAGACAATTTACAAACATATAGAACATCATCTCCACAATTTTGCTTATCTTTATGTTAATTTCTATGCTCCCTCTTCAGTCCCCCCGCTCCTTAGAAAAAAAAAAAACAACTTGAATGCCCAGAATCAATAAGGTAGGAGCCTTAGAAATTTGGAAAGTTCCCAGGCTTCCTACTGAGGATGCAGGAGCAAGCCTAATAGAATAATGATATTTAGAAGTCTTGGATTGCCAAACTACAGGGTAGAGAAGTCCCCTAGCTACATATGTGGTTTCTACATCAGACTCTGGGTCTGCTCAGTGGGTGCTGACACACATCTGAGGGTCACAGACTCTCACTAGGCAGGGAATCAGAAGTCCAAGGGACAGAATCCCAATATCCCAATCATTGCGAAGTTCACCTTTTGCTTTTGTTCCCCAAACATAGGTTTCTGTGATTTTTTTTTTCTACAAGTCCAAGAGCAGGCTACCTGGTAGAAGTATAATGATTTCAATGAGCTCAGCCTAATGATGGATTTCAAAAGAAAATTATGTGCTAAAGAAGATATCCATAATTCCTACTATATAATGCAAATGAAATGGAAACCATTATACTAACTTAATGTAGAAATGCTTTGACAGTCAAATAATAAGTGTAGCATACAGGTAGTAAAATGAAGTCACCCACTTTTAACACACAGTGAAAATTAAACATTGTCAGCTTTTGTATTCTTGATCTATAATTCTGAGAAAGGAAAAGGAAAAGGAAAAGGAAAAGGAAAAGGAAAAGGAAAAGGAAAAGGAAAAGGAAAAGGAAAAGGAAAAGGAAAAGGAAAAGGAAAAGGAAAAGGAAAAGGAAAAGGAAAAGGAAAAGGAAAAGGAAAAGGAAAAGGAAAAGGAAAAGGAAAAGGAAAAGGAAAAGGAAAAGGAAAAGGAAAAGGAAAAGGAAAAGGAAAAGGAAAAGGAAAAGGAAAAGGAAAAGGAAAAGGAAAAGGAAAAGGAAAAGGAAAAGGAAAAGGAAAAGGAAAAGGAAAAGGAAAAGGAAAAGGAAAAGGAAAAGGAAAAGGAAAAGGAAAAGGAAAAGGAAAAGGAAAAGGAAAAGGAAAAGGAAAAGGAAAAGGAAAAGGAAAAGGAAAAGGAAAAGGAAAAGGAAAAGGAAAAGGAAAAGGAAAAGGAAAAGGAAAAGGAAAAGGAAAAGGAAAAGGAAAAGGAAAAGGAAAAGGAAAAGGAAAAGGAAAAGGAAAAGGAAAAGGAAAAGGAAAAGGAAAAGGAAAAGGAAAAGGAAAAGGAAAAGGAAAAGGAAAAGGAAAAGGAAAAGGAAAAGGAAAAGGAAAAGGAAAAGGAAAAGGAAAAGGAAAAGGAAAAGGAAAAGGAAAAGGAAAAGGAAAAGGAAAAGGAAAAGGAAAAGGAAAAGGAAAAGGAAAAGGAAAAGGAAAAGATCCCCACTCCAACTGAATTGCACATGACCCTCATTTAAAGACTTAGTAAATGTCATAAAGTAAGTTTCTGCTGGAGAAAAGTCACCTCCAACTCTGCATTGCTCTTAGGTGTGTACATTCCCACAAGGATTATGCTCAGAACAAACTGTACACTGCTTGGTAGGCTAAAGCTTTGATGAGAGGAGGTCTGCAGGTACCATCAGGATATAAACAGCCTTTCAGGTCCCTTCCAACCCAAACCATTCTGTGATATGACTCTCTGACAGTATTATCCAATGGGATAGAACATGCAAGCAAATGTGAGTTGGTGTTATATCTCTGAGGTCTGATCCCACTGGTTAAATTCATGATTGGAGAGTAAATCTACCATCTTACATGTACCAAATTTTACCCATGTTCTACCCACTATTAATGAAAGGAAAACTGATCTCTCCATCATCATATAAATTGATCTCTGTGACTTGGCAAGAGTCAGAGCAGTGATGATAATGACCCTGTAAGAGTATTAGATCTAATACCCTGAGGCATTAACCTTTGTTTAACCAAAAGGTAAATCTTTTGATGAAAGACAACATTTTATTACTATCCACCTGCAACAAATAGCTCATTTCTTACTACTATAACTCAACTGCTGGTACTGAAGAGCAAAACTTGCACTTTACATTCAGAGGCTCTTGAGTAATTCACATTGAGGTCACAGATCAAAACTACTTATATACTGATGATGATCAAGTCCTGCAAGGTGCTATGCTCTGCACAGAGGGGTAAATGTAGCAGCTGAAACTGGTAGAGAGAGATGGAGGCTGTGAACAAATTACCCCTGGTAAAGAATACTAATCAAGTTGCAGAAGGGGGGTGGGCAAACAGGAAAGATATTCCTGGCTTGTGGAGCAGTACTGATCCTTTCAGTCACCCCATAATTATTTTTTTTCTGAGAGAACCTACATAAAACTGAGTAGTCACTTTTATTGTCTCCATTCTCAGAAACAGCTAAAAATTCTAGAGTTCGTATTTTTCCATGTAATTTAAATTAGTGTATAGCAAGATTACGTTTCCAAAAGCCCATCAAGTGCAGTCTCACTCCAGTCACCGTTTGCTCCATCTTCAGCAGTCTGCCATGTTTTGAGAGCACCCCATCTTTAAGCAAACACAATAAGTCAGCATTATTTCAGGTATTTTCTTGCATATTTCTCTGCCCTGTAAGATTAAGTTCCACCCATAAGCATGTGTCCCTGCATTGTCTTATGACAAATGGTTTTCTGTGGTGGTCTGAATATCCAGTCTTGGTTGTACCTCCTCAGTTTCTACCACAACAGAGTCCCAAGTTTTGATTTTCTTGCAACAGAGTTTATTTTTCTTTATTGAAAGCAAATGTCATTGGGGCCTTTGAAATCCTTGTGTCTACATGGCAGGTCACACAAAACAGCACTGCTTTCCAAATTTAATATTCTTTAATGTATTTGTTAACAGAACATTGACATCTGCTGAACGCTTTCTTTACAAGAATCTACCAGATCTCCCCTTATGCATTTCTTGCCAACCTCAGCTCTCTATTTCTGCATTTACAAATCAGGCCATGAAGTAAGAAACAATACAGCTTAAAGTTCCAGAGCTAAAGTCTAACATAAACCCTTTTTCCAAAAAATACTATTTTGAAAAATGCATAATGCATCTGCCCTTTCAAAAGCTTTGAATCATGGTCATCTAACACACTGAGCTGCTGTTTAAATAAAAGCCACCCATTTTTTGTAATGCTACAAAGCAAAGAAAAACAACAAACTAAGGGATAGATAGTTGCTACATAGCTATCCTTTTCATGCCAACGCCTCCAGCAATGCTCCAGTGTAAATCAGGTGCCTCATTGGAGACAATTTTTGGCAGCCTAAAAAGAAACAGCAGCAACTCAAGTGTGTTTCTGAACCTCACATATAAAATCAGTCTCATGTACTGTAAACTCTCACCTGGTATTTTTAACCCTTGGGCTCCCATAGTTTTTTTTCACTTTGTCAAAATAAAGGAATATGAGGGAGATGTCTGTTAGACTCCTTTACTCAGCCCAAGGGTTAATTATTCAGTTTTGTAGACATTTGAAAATATTATGCTACCTCTAATGGCAAAATTGATAGAAGCTTGTTTCAGGCTCACTTTATGTCATTATGGCAGATTAAATTAACTAATCATAAATTATGCTGGCTAAAGTACATCTGCTACTCACTAAACCTGCAGAGAGAAGGGAAGGGTTTTTTCTACTGAATAAGAAGCAAATGCCATGCACAAAATTAAAGACTTTCACAAACCAATAAACATACGCTCAAGCAACAACAGCTGGAAGCATCCCAAAGTCAGCAGCAACAGATTCTGAGGACCATGGCAGCAGTCTAGCAATGAACCTGTAGCTGTTGTGGAAAAGCATCAACACTGCAATGCTGCAGGGCTATACCCATGGATCAAAGAGTAAAGATGTCCATTAAAGAATAAAGAAGATCAATTAAACAAGAATTAGCACGCTCACATTTTTGCTAAAGGTCTTTGAATACCAATATGACTGTATTGGGTTGACTGTGGCTGGATGACAGATATCCACCAAAGCCCTCTCTCACTCCCCTCTGCAGGAGGACAGGGGAGGGAAAATATTATGAAGGGTTCATGGGTTGAGAAAAGGGCTGGGAGAGACTGCTCACTAAAGACAATCACTGGCAAAACAAGATAGAATTAGAAATGTTAATTGAATTCATTACTAGCAAAATCAGGGCAGGATAATGAGAAATAAAGTAAGGCCTTAAAAACACCTTCCTCCCAGCCCTCCCTCCTTCTCAGCTCTACCTCCCCCCCACACCAACTCAGGAGACTGGGAATGGGGCTTACTGTCAGACCATCACAGGTTGTTCATGTCACTGCTCAGGGAGAGGAGTCCTTCCCCTGCTCCAGCTTGAGGTCCCTCCCATGGGAGACAGTTCTCCATGAACTTCTTCAGTATGAGTCCATCCCACAGCAACAGCTCTCCACAAACTGCTCCAGCATCACTCTTTCACACAATGCAGTTCTTCAAAAGCAAGTTGCTCCAGTGTGAGGCCCCCATGTGATCACAAGTCCTACCAGGAAACCTGCTCCAGCATAGGTTCCTCTCCACAGGTCTGCAGGTCCACCAGGACCTGCCTGTGCCTCCCACAGGATCACAGTGTCCTCTCAGGCCTCCACCTGCTCTGGTGTGGGCTTCTCCATGGGCTGCAGGTGGATGTCCCCCCTCCATCTCCACTGCCCTTGGCTGGTATCTTCAGGGCTGTTCCTCATATATTCTCACTCTACTTTTCTCTGGCCACAATTACAACTGTGGAATACCTATTTCTTTTATTTTCTTTTCTTTTTCTAATTAAATTTGTTATCACAGCAGTGTTACCACCATTTCTAATTGGCCCAGCCTTGGCCAGTGTTTGGTCCATCTTGAAGCCACCAGAGAATGGCACTGCTAGACATGGGGGAAATTTCTGGCAGCTTCTCACAGAAGCCAGCCTTGTAGCCACCCCCACCACTACCAAAATCTGTCCACACAAACCAAATACAATGACATGATGTTTGCAGCATCTACTTCCAATGTCAGCTCTTCCATTTTCTGTTCAAAGGGGCTGAATACACCATTTCTGTAGGTTTTCAAGGAAGGGATGGATGTATAGATCACTGAGCTAGAAGACAAGACAGATTTCACAAGGGTTGCTCTTCTTACTCTCTGTATTGCAGAATGCAGATGTGACAGCTAATACCGTGTCAGTGGGACTAGATTCCTTAGCAGGGCACGAAAAATTTAAGTTAGAGATGTGTGAGAGGAACAGACAGAAAACATGGGAACTCAAGACCTCTTTGTTGCAAAGTAAAGAATGAGTCTCTCTCTGAAAACTCATGGTGAACCAGCTCAATCAATCGCATTAAATGAGGATTTCCTTTTGTTTGGACTAGTATAAGGAAAAAAAGCACTATTGTATCATATTACATATAAATTCACATATGTAGTTGTCAGTTAAAAAGAAGAATGTAGTTTTGGGGTGACCAGATAGATTGCTTCTGTCTAGGAAACAAACTCTGCTGAACACCTCCAAAAGGATTCCAAGTAAGATGATCAGCCATGTGACCATGTTTAGACGGAGGGTAAACAAAGTTTTGACACATCTATTGTGTTCCTTCAGGTGTCACAGAGCCTCATGAAGCTTTGGGGGCATCTGAGCAGTCCAAACATAGTTAAAGTGCACTCACATTATAACCTTCTGGAAAGGTGCAGCACTTTCTGTTCACCTATTCCCAGGTTCATTCTCCGTCAGTCCCTTGAGGCAGATGAAGTTCTTAGTACCGAGTCCTTTTCCCTCACAGTTCCCTTCCATTCCACGTTCTCTGAACAGTATCACCCATACCACCTTCCATGCGTGATGCACACAGCTATAAAAAAAGTCACAAGGAATGAAATATAGCTACAGGACTTAGAGGAAAGGAGTAAGGAAGATAATTGTGCCCCTCACCATCATGAAGAAGGCAATGATAAGGTTTTGTCCTGCAGTGGGAAAAAAAAAAATCTAAAAACTTCCCCTGAAAATAAGAGAAAGCTTAGATCACCATCACTCACTGGATAACCTATTTTAAGCCCATCAGAGCCAGTGCACTGTTCTCATGTTGCTAATTAAAAATGATAGATTCATCAATTAATCTCTCTTCCTGTCCTCTAGTCTTAGTATGATATTTTTCAAAGGGACAAATGGTCATTAGGTGCCCACAAGTATCATTTCAGCCCTGCAAACTTGTGCCTTTGTCAACATGAACCAGAACCTGTCTCTTTATGCTATAAATGACAAAAAGAAAACCTTAGAAAGCTTTGCCACCCGGAGAAACATAACAGATTTATAATGGGGAAATAATCTTACCCTCTGTACAATGAACATTGCTACATAAATCCTCCCTGGGCTCCAATCCAAACTTGCTCACTGATGAATAAGCCTCTGTTAAATGTGGCAGAGAGAGATGTCCTAGACTTAGTCTCTTGATTGAAACTCAATTGCAATATTACTACATAGCAGTCAGAGATCCTCCACTATTTAGGAAAGAAGCCATGAAGGCAATCTATTTTTATTCACACTGAAATGGAGACAAAGATAAAGGTCCTGCTGTTAGCTTAGTGAAGTGCCAGTCACATAAAGCATGCCAACGACAATGGTTATCGTTTTCTCTTTCAATATAAGTATCGCCAGGCAGAGAAATAGAATTGGGGTGTACAAGGTTAACAAGCCAGCATCATGTTATGAAGCAAGTGATAAAATTGTCTTACAGTTCTTAACTCTGACCTGTTCCAGTGAAAAGCTGCCAAGCAGAATTATGTCATCCTGAACATCTCTCTCAAACTGTTCGATATATGAAGGAATCTCTTCATCTTCAAGCTCCCTGTGAAGGTCACATGCCTTACTGGAGCTGACAGGCATTACAGCGTCTGGAAAATCTTCACTGGCGACACGGGCTGCTTGAAACAAAAGTGGCAGATTATCTCTCAGCAAATGAAAGCTCATTCACTGGTTTCTACCTTCTCAGTTAATATGTTTGACCCATCAATATTTAAGTATGAAACAGCATCAGTAACACAACTGACAGGTGCCAACTGCCAGTCCAGGAAAACTGTCCTCAAGTGCAACATCTGAACTCAGGTACAAATTTAGCATGTGCAGCTTGTTCCTTAGGTACTTTTTTAAAGGTATGATTTACATTTCCACTGGCACTTTGCTCACCTGTTAACCTTAAAGGGACTGGGATTTGGAACAACTTTGGCATTCCTTCCTAAGGAAGAGGAGTAATAACTGCAATTGAATGGGAGCTTTAGGTGAAGTCACATCAAGCATTTCATCTTCCTTTCAACTCACCCCAAATGACTGCATTCCTTCCCCTAGGTGTATGTGTGCCGCTCCTGCCTAATTAATTGGGTCCAGTTCTGCTCTCACCCACACCATTCCCCTGATTTCACTGCAGTGATGTATGCAGAACCAAAGTGTACATGCACCACATAAATAAAAATAAATCCCATTCATAAAGTCAGCCTTAAAGAGAAACTTTGTCTTTTCTCAGTTTAACTGATCATTCTGTGTTTAAAAAAAAAAAAAAGGTCTTCACACTGATATCTGCTACATTACTAATACTAGTTTGGATCATAAATAATGACAACTATTTTTGCTCATGTCTCCCCATTAAGATCATTAAAAAATAACAGACATCAGATTGCCCACATCTATCTGTTTTGCTTTGTGTTTCTGTGTATAAGCTTTTATAGTTCTCTGTGCCTACCTCTTAAAGAAATTGCCATATCTAGTTATTTGCTTCTCTTTGTCCATCCTATGACATGAAAGCAGTTAAAAGAGAGGGTTTTTTTCCTCACTCTCCTTTGAAGTCTTTCTTTCTCTAATGAAGACCAGAAAAGGAAAGATAAAACTAAGGCTATTAACATTTCCAGTTTTGCTCACTGCTCATTGTTTAATGACTTTAATTGTTGAGCCTCCCGAGTACTTAAATCACCTCGGTGCCACCAACACACAGGAAGCAGGGTGGGTTTTCTATTTAATTACAACAGGATACAATTCAAAATCATGTTGGGGGAAATGTACAGTAGATATAAACAACTCAAACCATTACCTTAGGGTACACATCTCTTCATGTAGCACTTTACGAACCTAATGAAAAGTGATTTGACCTACAACTATTAACTGCAAAAACAAAATATTTACATTTAAATTTACTGTAACATTAAGGGTTTGGCTAGGAGAGAGAAAACCCAGGAAGCACAGGAAAAAGAAACATTGCCAAAAGCAGAAGATGGAGCATTGCTTGCACCCCTTGATGCTGTGCTGTACACAATGGGCCATATGCTCAGCTGATATAAATCAGCTGCTTTACTGCTTTCACAGGAGCACTGCAAGTTTACATCCTGGGGAGTCAGTAGATCTCTGTCTCAGGTAGAGCAATAGTCAAAAATGGAATAAAACCATTTGGTTCAGAAAGATAAACATGAAACAATTAATCAAAATATACTTTTTAATGTTTGTGTTTCTTATTTTTGTGAGGAATCATACCAAGAGAAGTCAATTTTGGTGGAAGACATTGGAGTCATTAGCACAAGTATTGTCGAAAAAGCGGAAAAGAAGAGAGAGCATTTTCAAAAGCCTTTTCATGGGAAGCAACTCTGAAAAATAGAGTGATAAATTACAATTTAGATTTTAAAAATATTTAGTTAAAAGATACATGTGCTCATTTAAGCACAGTTGTTCATTTGCCTGAATTGGAAATTAGGAGAGAACAGGGTTAGTTCAGCTGATCTATTCCTTCTGCAGTGGCTTTGCAAAGAAACTTCTCAAACTTGGTCAGCATCAGGTTGGTCCTTGCTTGAGCTGATCCACAGGTTGGAGGATTGAGGTGATGCCCCAGAGCAATACTCGACCAAAAGAAAAGCAACCAAATCTTTGCCTGCACAAAAGTAGCCAGTGTTAAAAATTCTACCACTTTGTACACAGAGGATAGAGTGGCTGAAAATTCATTAATGAATTTATAACTAAAATAAATTGATAATTAATTAAAAACTTGCTGCTTGAAGTTGTTAGCATGGGCATCAAAAGTTTTCATTGCTTTGGATGTACGTAACCCTGCAAGCCATGCTGTCCTTGTAGCTTAAATCACTTCAGTACAGGCTGTATTTGCAGCTGCTGGGCTGTAATTAAAACAATCTCTCCAGTATTAGCTTGACTGCTTGTGACTTCATTTACTTCTGTATTTGTCCATCAGAGAGCACCAGTTTATATACTAACATGATAATTTAAAGGGCATATTCAGCAGCAGATTACACCTCAGGATGGGTTTGATGCATAAAGCTGCAGCAAACTCCATACGGAAAAATAATTTTGGCAACCTGGCCTAGAAAACAGTGTACAAATTGTATCTAAAAAAGTTCAGCGCTGAAGGCTCACACATCAGTTTCAGACAACTAAAATTCTGCAAAACTTGGCACTTCAATTTTTTGGTTCTTGACAGAGAACGATATAATAGAAATTACTTCTAATGGCAATCACTTATCATCATCTAAAATGTTCATGGATCACAATCTTATATTGACAAAAATGCAAGATAAAAATATGCCTATATCTATAAAAACAACCACCAATGTTGCCTTTTAAGTTGCCTTATAATATGAAATAACACGTACCACAACAGTGACCAACAGGTTACTCAGTGACAAAATGCTTCAAATATACAATTATATAAATTCTGAGCCATGTTCTTTCCTTTCCTTTGGGGATCATCTATTAATTAGGACTGTATGACTACGTGATTTTTCAGCTCAGTGGCCAAACGAAGAAACTAAGCAGTTCTGTAAGAGTGGAACCAAATGAATCCCAGTTTTCTATGGTTTTTCTGATGCTAATAAGGGTCAAACTCCCATATTAGCTTTTCCCTCGGTGGAGACATTAATTATGCTTGTCTGCTCTGCTCAACTGCCCACTTCCATAAAACTGGTAGGGAAGTCATACCTGTGAGACTTGCTCCCTGTTAAAAAAAAAAAAGAGTTGGAAGTGACCAACTAGCTCAAATACTGGGAGGGAAAAACACAGGCAGAAATAAAGGCACCCTGATATATGAACAGAGGTATAAACTGCACAAGATTCACCTCCCCAGGAAAATCCCTCTTTCCTGGATTTGCTTCACCCAAGCAAAGAAAAGTAATAAATTCAGCTAGAACAGTGTGCAGCTTCACCCACAGGACCAGCTCTGATACCCATCATGGCACTTTTCAGAAACAAAAGCACCAAGGCACAGCTTGAGACACAGGACAGCAGTGGTCTGCAGTGTGTCCCCCATTTCTGCCCTCACACAGGGGGCTCTGAAGTGCATGTGGAGTGTGAGACACACATGCTGATGCATTTGCTTGCCCCAGAATTGACATTAACATAGAACAACTGAGATCTTGCAAGTAACTTGTTAAAGATTTCTGCTTAAACTAGCCGCATGAATTTAGTTGTGATGGTTGCACTTTTTTCCCCTTTGCATCTAAAATGAGATAAAATGGGTTTCAAAGATGTTACTGAAATGACAAGTGCCAGTTCAAGAGATTTTGCAACCCTAAGCAAATGAAAACACTTTCCTCTTCTAGAACAAAGTTGCTTATAAATGAAATAGTCATAAAACAAGTTGCAGCTCCTGGAGCTCCAGTGCCGTAGGCAATCTCCTGCTCTGTCTCTCTGACAGAGTGGGCCCATGTATTGCTGAAATACAACAGGAAGACTCATACAAAGGGCACAAAAGACAGCTGCTGAAAAATGAGAGGGTGGATAGGCAAAAAACACAAGGGCAGCTCTAAGCTGGGCTTGTACAAACGTCACTTCTGATGGGATGAACCAGAGGAGAGCAGCAGACATGGGCCTCATGTAAAAGCTGTGATGGTAAAAGTCTCGTGGATCAACCAGGTTTGAAGTAATGCCCGTAAAAATAAGTGAAACCAAAGAAAGGCTGTTCGCTTGAGGTGAAGAAATCTCTTCTCATACACTTCTTTGTTTTTACTGTAGCAAATTTACACCAATTCGCTTTTTCTAACAAAGCCACAGAAAACACTTTCTTGCTCATCTGTTAGTGCAAATCCTTGTTTAGATAACCTCAAACAGTGTCACGTGACCCATGCCTCAGACAAATTGCCAACCCATTTATCAGCTTAAATAAGGATTTCGATTTCTAGATTTGAGCACATAAGTAACAATATTTCCAGTCTCCTTTCCCAAGTGTGGAATTCAACATGCAGTGAAGCAATAAAGCACGTCACTTAAGTTACAGTTAAAACCACATAAACATGACACAAAACAAAAACATTTGGAGAAAAAGACCTTACAGAATTGCATTAAAATCATCATCCCTTTGACTTCTGAGTTCAAGGGGATGGATTACCCTCTCTCCCCACCACATGCAGACTCAAAAGAGTTTCATTTTTCTTTATGCAATTGACTTTGTTATTTACCTTGGAAGTCCAGCATCTTGTTTTCTTCGTCTAGAAGCTTCATCAGTTTAGAGTACAGCCTTTGCTCATCAAATTTCATAGGATCTTAAAAAAACAACAGTGAAACAACTATAGTTTCTTCCACTAGTATTTCAGGAAATACTATTTTAAATGAAAAGTAAAGATATAAAAATACAAAGCTTAGGAAGACCTTTGTCACTTGAAGATAGTTTTTACAGTGCTAGTTTTATAGCTCAGAATAAAATTACAGTCACTTGTTTGATGCAAGACAATTCAAAATAAAAAATATAGTCATATTTTTAAATGGTAGGCAATATTATATGTTGATGTGTACTGAAACTGGTTTATAAATTCTTATAATAGAGTAGCTGAAATGACTGTTTATATTCAAATTTCCAGATGAATTCTATTTGACTCCTAACAAAAATCAAAATATCCAATTTATTCTAACATGATTTTGGATCGTCATTAGAATTTCACCTTGCTGTCCATAATACTAACACATAATCTAGTATGAGTAGTCATTATAAAACTCTGTGAATTTTGAATTTGTGACTGGTTAGTCATTCAAATTTTCAGTAATATCTGCAGATTTTAAAAAGCAGCAAAGGATATGCACATTTACCTTTTTCCATGAGACTTAAAAGTAAAAAAAATTACTTAAAGGTTCTATATTCAAGGGAAAAATAAGCAACTTGGACCATCTCCTCTCCAGATCTCTCAGACCCTGACTTCTCTAAGTTGTCAGTGAAGACAGGCAGACAGAAGACCAAAGAAATGCACACAAGGCAGGTGGATTAAGTCCAGCTGCATGCAAGCTTGGGTGGCTCATTTTAAGTGTTCAATAGAATCTCAAAGAATAAATTATTTTTACCATTAAATTTCAGAGCCAAGTTTTTCAGTTACACTGATCTTTCAAAGAAGGTAGTGGCTTCTGCAAACCTCTTCTGAAAGTATAGAATCTTTTACACTTCTTTTAGGCTACAACGTTGAAATGTTCCCTTGGCAAGGGGGGCAAGCAAATCCATAGTGGGTTGTTGTTTGCTCTCAGGGCATTATGAACTCATACAAATTTCCAGAACAAATAATTTATCAAATATAGAAAAGATAATTGCCAATATCTTCCACTTCACAGAATAACCCATTAAAGAATTGTTAGCGGCTGAAGATTTGCTTTTCACCAGATATTCTCTTTGGGCATTGAGCCTGGCTTACTAAAAAGAGTGTAACTTCAAAGTGTGCCCTGATTTCTTCATGTTTTTCTGGTTTTGACTCTTGCTCATGACAAGCTGCTAGCTGGAAAGAAGAGGTAAGCCAGTATGGTTTCCAGTCAGGGGATGACCATGCAGGACCAGGCTTTAGTTCTGACCATGTTTTTTAAATCCATCCACTATAAACAAGTGTACTTCCACTAATTTAACATTTCTGCGAGGAAAAAGAAGGCAGACAGCGAGCCTGGCCAACCTGAGGCTGGTACTGGAGTTATCTGACTTTTAATAAGCATTGTCTCAACCTTTGAATAACACTTTTAGCCAGGGAGAAAAAGGAGGACTACCAAAAGACAGCTCTTCACACATGGATCTCAGATCTAGCATGATATGCAATCGACTAAAACCACCTCTCCACTCCAAATCCTGGAAGTCAAGGGACTAAGAGCCCATTCCAAATTCTAAAATAAATAAATGTATTCAACCACACAATACAAAATCAGCACTTATGGTTAAGTTTATCACTCAGCCTCTTCAACACAGTCAAGAGAACATTTCCTCCCCATGAGAACTGTATTTCCGTATATCCCTTATGTCATAACTCTGTCCGTACATGATTTCAAGCATACGTGCACAGATACATAAATCTAATCTGCTTTTCATTCTCTGGTTATGAAGCAGATTATGACTCATAAAGCCTTTTCATAAGATGAACCAAGGCAGGACCAACAGGAAAAAAATCTTTCCTTTAAAAACTCTGAGCCAGAAGTTGACTTCCAAGGTATTACGCTGCTATCCTACACAATGAATGGGGAAATAATTGGGATTAGATGTAATCCAACCTTGATCAACCTTGATTTTTTTTTTCACCAGAACACAGAAATTCAAGTTAGTTATATGCAATAAAGCCTGTTTTTTTCAGTCACACAAGTTTTTGTCTCAAAAGTTTAAAACCTCCATATGTCTTCAAAGTTTCTCATGACTTTCAGCAGTGAACAACTCTGAGACTCTTTAGGATAGATAACTTTTTTTTAGATCTGACTACAGCTGCGCATCTAGAGAGCCTCTGCAGTACAAACAAGCACAGGCTTTAGAAAAGCAAAGGGCTAGCAAGGTAACTAACTCAGGAGAGCTGGCTCTTGCGTGCTATCGGCTTGTTAGTGCTCAACAACAGGAGCCGGGCCAAAGCACTCAGTGCACAGCTAAGCACTTCATGGCCATGATGATGTTCTTACTTAAGTCCATGCAAATTCAGGCAGGCCCGTTCCCACCCTTTTTTATCTAAAAGCCATGACAGCAAAGCAGAATTCCCTCTGCTAGACAATACCTCCTGGTTAATCTCTCTCATACCTATGCATAACTTCTGTTCCTCCAGCTCTGCAGAGTCACACCCTCCCACTGGTTGCTGTCGCCCACAGAGAGCAAAGCTAAATATCTCGGCTACACAGGCTGAAAAACAAAACAAAACAAAACAAAACAAAACAAAAACACACCCAAAAAAGCGTCCTCATGCACTTTTACACACTCTGGGGTTTCCTTCTGTTAGGCAAACACACGTTCAACTCCATAATAAAATTGCTCTCCAAGACAGACTTTGGGAGCAGGACAGTGAAAAAGCTACAGCTTTGCACTCAGTTCTGGACTAACTTCATTAATTAAAAAGAGCGTGGGGTAGACAATGCTCTCGGAGCGTGCTTCATTTTGCTACAGTAGCAGAGTGAATAGTGAACAGCCTCATTTTTACCTGCCCATTAACTCACCGGCCTTGATCAAAGCCTATGTATGCTGCCTATCGTGTTCAGAGCAGTTAAGGCTTAGAATTTAAATTGTAAACCTCAACATTTAAATAGAACTGCATATGTGATCTCTGACACCTCATTTTCATGAATGGAAAAGAATATTCTGACACCAAAATTACATACTTAATTCTGCCTCACCTTCCTCACTGACCTCCATCCCACACTGCCTTGGGTTTATTTCCTCACCCATCAGCGGGTCAAAGTAATTTCTGCTGTATTCATTTCCTGTGGAAAGCACATGAAGTAAGGGTCAGCGATTATTAGAAGCACATGAACTAAAATGTTAATTTTGAAATCGACACCAGCAAGCAAAGGGGCATTTTTTGCTACTTTACAAGCTTAATTTTTTTAACAAGTCCTCTAAGCCTACTGGTACTGCAATTATCATCTTGTGAAAGGTCAGAAAAGGTAATTCTGGCAACAAGTGCACTTTATGTTACTTTTTCTCAGGAACTAATGAAAAAAATTCTCAAATTTAGATGGCAGAAAGATAAGAAAAAACTTTAAAATACCAGATCCCCAATATAAGCCAAATTATTCTTGAAACACACCGTACAAGTGAATTTTCCATAATGCAGAGGAATTTGTATTTCACAGCTGACCTCTCCAATTTCAACAGTTTTAAATTTCACCATTGAGGTTTCAATGTCTGGTGCATCTTTAATACTGTATTGAACCAGAGAAGTGTTTAATTACAGAGGAGATACCAGGATACTGCCTCATTAATCTGAACAGCAATTATGTTCAGTTGGACTAGGTAACAACTAACCCAAGATTTTGATGGGATAAACCCACTTCTTTTAGTACGTGGCTATTTTAACAGCTATTATTATCTGCTCTCTAGAAAATAAACAAATTTACAAAAAAAAAAAAGTGTTTTAGAATTACCATTAAATAATGTATTATCTAGCTGCCTAGAAAAACTCATGGTAAAAGCCAGAAGAATTTTCCTTACAGAAGGAGGGAGAGCAGGCTTTTTCCTCAAAATATGTCTTTTCTTCTACAAAAGTGCTACCATCTATTAAAACCATCCACATGTTCAGTGGGTTTGCAAACACTGTAAAATGTTATTAAACAGGAGGAAAAAAAAGTAAAATAATTAAGTCCATAACAAATGCTTTAATTGCTTGAATAGACATGGATGCATATCCTGGAAAATACATAAAACTAAATGCATGAGGGGGTTAATTCATCCAAGACACACTGCGGTTGTCTACAGTGTATTTGTTTTAGGATCAAAAATAATCCAAGCAGCAGCTCCTTTTCAGAGACTAAATGAAACTTTGATATGAAACTAGGTTTAATTTATATTTCTGGACTGGCACATTTTGACTGTCAGTCTCTGTTCCTTCAACGTAGTAAGTACAAGAACTGAAAATTTGCTTTACCTTGAGGTCTCAATAAAGAAAAAATAAATGAGTTTCATTTTTGTTACTTTATCTGTCAACAACTACTAGGCTGGTATGAATCTTGGCAGTATGTAATCAAAGTCTTATGTACTGCAATAACAGAGCCATTCTACCTTATTCACTGTAATTGTTTTTCTCTAGCACAAAGCACCATGATGTTATATGAACACCCCTTCACATGTTTGCAAAATAATTCACCTACGTGCTAAAAAAGTAAATGATGATGCATTTCTTTATTCAATTACTTCATAGCTGTAAATCTAAATTGCTGGAACGTGTTTTGCACCCATACAAACAATATTCGTCTATGGCATAGGCTTCTTGCACAATCTTACTATCACAACAGCTTTTGTTGTATTTTAATATCCCACATGAGTCTGGTGTGAAACTTTGAGGAGTAGACTTTTGGGCAACTCTTCTGGACAGAATAATTGGCATTTAGGAGGAAGTGTCATGTTATATTTGAGTCTGCAAGGCATGGAAACCATTATTCAAAAAAAAAAGAGATACATTGACAAATATCGTTAAATAGTTTGCTCTCTGGTCCTCCTTAAAAAAAAAAAATAACCTCAACACTTTGAGAAGTATGAGATATTTTGTCCAGGGCACTGGCTCTGTCAGAACCACACACAGCTGGTGACAGACAGTTGTGCAGAAGGAAAAAGAACCACCAGGCTTGATTTTTTCAGAGCAACATACACACTTTAAACCTTATATAAGCACAACAAGTGGTAAACACCAGAATCACCTCCTCACAGTGATTTTATCGATGACAAGCCATTTTAAACTGCAGGACTCCACAGAAAACTTTCATTGAGGCTTTCAGAAGAGCTGAATCACTCAAGCCTCAGGTCACTGCTCTGAGCAGGGGATGTTGCCCTTTGTGGGTTTCTCGGTCTTTTTTCCCCCTCAACTCAACACACACCTTGAGAAGTGGTGTGACCAGGAGGTCTGGGCTCTGGGCAGGTCCAAAAATTATTCAGGGGCAGTGGGAGTTGCTTTAGTTTTAAAGAACAAAACTATCAATTTTAGTCAACACACTGCCCAAGGCATTTTGCTAATAACGTTTTGTGAGCATGTGAACAGATTACTAATCATTTCACATTCGCTTTTGGAAATATTTGAAAGCATATAACATGTAAATTAACAGTCCACTAAGGAATTCACATCGCTCTGCTTTGTGTTATAAACACAGTAAATGTTAATACAGAGCTTGCTTGTAGGTATTTTGAACAGCATCATATAGCTTGGTGCTTTCAACAGAGCAAGTTACTTTGACGACCTGCTCCCAGAAAGACATGGGCAGCTTTAGAAACTCAGGTCTCTGCTTTGATCCAGAGGTTCCCTCAAAGCCATTATCTCAGTTTGAAGTCCAGTTCACCCCTCAGAATTGCGTCATTTCATGTGGAAAACACATGGATGGATAATTCAGGAAATCAGAACTGAAATGCAAACTCACAAATTATCTATACATTAAAAAAAAATGGAAGAAGGGTGTTGGCATAACAGTGACCAGATGGGAATTTATATAGTTTAATTAAAGCAAGAGGAGTTGCTAATAAAATTAGCATAATCCTTGGATGCAGCCCATGGGATTGTACACGAATTACTAGGACTGCATGAAACTTAAAAGATGGCTTTTAAACTAAGATGTCTGTAGTCAATTATCCATCTATGTCCTGAGAATACCACACAGGAAAGGCATGACTAAGCTGAATTTCTATGTTGTCCTCTACCCCACAGAAAGATCAGGTAGTCCGTATCAATTGCACATGAAAGGTATAGCATGGAATTTGGATAACAGGCAATTATTCCATTTTTGTTGTATTACTGATCTAGGTTTTTAATTTAATGAAAACTATGCTGGATTTGTTAAGTGCCTCCCAAAGGAGTTATCAGTAGCCAGATGACTGACTACTAAAAGTTTGAATAAACAGCTACTGGTGCATTTTTTTCAGAGTGAAGCTGGATTTTCAGGGTAAAAGAAAAAAATTCAGCATGAGCCATCTTTCTTTAGAAGACAGTATGTAGATTAGGGTCTACACAAACTTGCCATGATAGGTAACAAGTCCCTTTTTAGACAGCAGCATGGTTAACTCGTGTCTACCAATGACTTGGGAGAACATTACTGGGTATTACTAAGGCAACTCATAGAAGCCTCTTGCATCAGACAGAATAAGATAGAAGCATTTTGGAAAGATGAAATTCCAGACTGAGACAGCATTTTGACCCAAAGTGCTTTTGAAACATAGTGATGCAGCTGGGAATGGAAAAGCGTAGTCCTCCTTTCCCACACCTGACTTAAAGCATTGATTTCAGCTGAAATTCCTGTTACAGAACATCATAGCAAATGCTCACATTCTCCAGCAAACAGAACTGGACTTATTTCCCTGGGGATACTTTTCATCTTACTTAGCAGACAAGGCCCTTTGGGAAGCCCAGTCTGAAAGCTTTGTGTTAACATATTCCGCCACTTCTTTATGAGAGCCAAAGCAGTGTCCTGTGGTCAGACTTGAACATCTTCAAAGAAAAGTGACCGCCTCAACTTGGCCAGGGACAACCAATACTTGAGATTAAAAGGCAAGGAAAGCAAAGGTCCCACTTCCAGCATTTCCAACTACTTCACCTACCCTTCCTCAAGTCATGATGCGTTATGTGACAAGCACTCCTACCCACCTCTTTTCATGATTCAGTACCTACATTGATAAAGTTTGATATCCAGAGTTGCTTATTTGAGCCTTTGTTTCTACTTTGTAATTCGAAAACTCTATAAAGAACTCTAAAAATCATTCAAAAGGAGTAAAGAATAAGAGAGGAGAAAAATTCACCTTAAAAAGAAGACTGCAGAAGCAAAGAAAAATCATCTATGAAAATGGCATAAATAGTAGGAGCTCCTGCACAGTGAAAAACTGGATGGGTTTCCAGTTAATTTGTAAGTTTTTACTTCATGTAGACAGTGATTAAAAACTGGAAAATAAGATAGGAAAGTTTGAAATTTTCACAAGAAAAAAATTTGAGTTTTTACTCCAAAATTCTGTGTTAGAATGACTAGAATGACTCATATCCAAATATTATGAAGATATTAGAAATAAAACTTCAGTCTTGTAGAACGTAGTGAACTATTATGTAGTCCAGAAAAGAGTGTTAACTTTCCATTCTCATTTCTTCAAGGAAGAAAAAAGAATTAATGTGAGTCAGAAGCTACACTTTTAGTTTGGGTTCTTAATTATTCTTACGGACCCAGGATATTGGTCACATTTACCTCAGCTCATGTCCATTTGACGTGCATATCTAGCATTATTTTCTATATTGTATGTATTAGATAAATATTTTCAATGTAGATCTAAAATAAGATTCCAGGGGGTGCAACTTTATTCCAGAGTATCAAATATATGGAAGAGTCATAGGGATTTTTACACAGAGCTTCTAATTTTCATTAATAGCAAGCAGCACTCAATGAACAATTACATCATAATGGCACCTTCATACTGAAGAGCATTATGCCAGTGACTGGACAGTAGATTTTATCTTGAAAACACAGCTTGTTAAACACTACCAACACCAGGCCACTTCCCAACTTTTAAAAAAATGTTTTAAAGGTATCACACGTCATTCTCCTTATCCTTGGCAGACACCATAGGTAATGAGGAAATCAGATAACTGTGTCTTATGCTCATATAGCAAGCCTTGAATAAATTCCCTTGCCAGCTTTGACAGGACACCGGCAAAGGCGCCACTCCTGAGCAGTGCAGATCGTGCTGTGCCTGCCCTGACTCCTGACAAACACCACATAACACTCGTGGCACCCACAATTTTTTACCCCCCACTGCACTCCTGCAAGACTTAACCAGCTTCTCTGCTGTTTAAGCAAAGGTACAGCATTAGGAAATTAGTTCTTTTTCCTTTTTTTTTTTTCCTGCAGGCAACAGAGGGGACTGTGCCAAGGGATACCTGCTACTTTTCCTGGGGAAATGCTGTTGGTCGAGGGCATGAGGAAAAGATTTATTGGTGATGATGGAGTTCATTTAGGAACAGTATGAGATAATGTGACACGTGTCAATAGGGAAAACGGATGCTAAATTCTCCCAGGCTGATAGGCTTGGCTGGTCCCACTCTATGCCAGCGAGGGAACTTGCCAAATTTTGAGGATCTGACAGCACTATTACGAAGCAAACAACTTCCCAGTGTAATAAATTAGCCTTAAAAATATATATTCAGTCACATTCTGAAAAAGTATTTTCCCAATTATAAAATGCATCCATTCTTCACAATTCTTCTCCCCCTACCTTTCACAAATTCAATTTTAGCACATTACTTAGATGAGTGGTGCGGTATCCCTGTTAAAATTGCATGCAATGGATCACGTTTTGCACACTACATTACACCTTGTGCCGTTCTGCTGATTTCAATTGGATTACACATTGTGTAATTCAACGCAAAATTACTTCCAATGACAACCCTTTTATTCCTATGCATACATGGTGATCCATCATGCCCTGCATACCAAGTTTGGCATTTCCATTTCAAAGTCCCTGTTGGAATCAGAAAGCATGGAACCACATACATAGAACTTGAATTATTAGATATAAACTTTGCCATTGTTTAAGGGAAAAAAGTGTACAGTTTTGATTCATATTTCTGGTCCCATCCTTTACGCAAATCACTTTGTCCAACACATATCAGCAGTGTTGCAAGCTCCCATTTCCTTCACATGCAGCACAAACATGAATTTACAGCAAATGCCTATTTTTTCACCTGTGTTTACTGTCTCTCCAATGGGTTCCTACCACTTCTTGGGAATAAAATTAGACCCTGTTCAAAATGTGTCAGCCTCTAGTTCTCAATAAACAGAGTGAACTTTTAACAATCTGATATCCCACATGGCTCTCTCATAAAGCTCTTTTTTGTCTGTATATTCCTACATCAAGGTCTTTGCCTGGTTACATTCTTGAGCAAGGAAGGCCTTATATTGTCCTGGCACATTTGAACAACCTTTGTCGGCAGCTGTTCCTTAGCAAAGGCTTCTCTCTACTTTAGCTTTTGACAAGCAGAGATGCTCTACTTTACAGTGGGATTTTCCCTGTAGGACATGTGCAGCACTGTGTTAGGTAGCCTAGCTCTGCAGCTTGGAGGTGATGCAGCAGAGATCCATGCAAACACTAATTTGCTCCCAGAAGCAGTATGGCAATGCTAATGCCATTCTGTACCTGGGCTAATTAGAAATAGTTCCTGGTCTTCAACTGAAAAAGCTTTCTTTCCCTCCTTTTGTTCCTCCCTTTTCGTTCCCTCCTCAGATGTTGTTAATCTCTGTGGGCAAATTTATTGGAGCATGATATGAGATGTTAACAGTGCCTGCTGCAGATAAAATGGTAGAATTAATTAGAGCTTTTGATTTTAGGAGATAATCTAGTTTTGAAAAAAGATTTGTGTATTGGGGATAAGAGGGAAAAAATGAATGCTTCTTGTCATCTGGAGACAATTTTAACTTGAATCATCAATATTTAGGGTCAGACTGCCCCAAGCCATTTACTAGTGCACAGCATACAGGAGAACACAATTAGGCTTTCCTTTATCTTCCTTGAAAACGCCACAGAGTATCAGAGTCTCCAAAGGTGCCCATGAGGCCACCAGCTACAAGGCAGGGCATGCAGTGGGAGTATGCTCCAAAAGCCCCATCCCTGGATTCTGCAGCTTGCACGTGTGGTTGACACTGCAGAAAGATCACATTCTAATTTGATCTGACATATATTCTCTCTGTATGGTTGGGCTGGAAATTTTACCTATCTTGTGGCAATGTGAAGAGTGTCATCCCACGGGGCTCTTCTCAGCACTAGCTAGACCAAATCTGTGTATTGCTGTGATGAACACTAAAAATCACAAACTGGCACTTGGATTTTTTCTGATAACAGCAGCTGAGGAAAAAATGTACTGAATGCTAAAATACAATAACATCTGCTTTACAGGCCTACAATAAAATGCTAAGTACAGCAGTCCTGTGTTCAGGGATTGCTTGTGACATACATCATCCATCTGAAGTTGAGCAATTGCCCTTGTCTTCTGCTGTCAGACAAAGATGGAATAATTCCTGGAAGTTTGGTGCTCCTGTCATGACAGCTTGCTGAAAGCTCTTTGCTAGGCAGAGACTTTACCCAGCCAGCCTGAACTTTAGGACACCCTACAAGGTATTTTGGGTTTAAACCTCTCTGGAGGAAAGAGAAAAACTGATATTGGTTCACCTTGAGATCAAGTGTCTGACAACTGAGGAACTGCTGGACACAGGTTCTCAAAGATTTGGGTGATGTAACTCCAAATGTTTTTCCCAGGGAACTTTGTCTATTAGACCTTCCATTGGGATGGCCATCCTAAAAATTTCTGCAATTCAATGTTTGATGAGGGGGAGAAAGGAATGTATGGATTGGATTTAACCACAAGGAAACTGAGTATTTTAAGAAATAAAAAAATTGCACAGTTTGGCAAGGACAAGGCTGCTGCTAGATGAACTTAATTTCACAAGCAATATGTAAAGGAAATGAAGGTGATGGGAGCAATCAGCAAAAAGTCAGCATAGAATCCAGAAGAGAAAATAGGAGAGAAAGCAATTAGTTGGCTGAAAAATCAGGAGATTAATCTGAGTAAATAGTCAGGCAGTTCCCCTAGGTCATTATGTCATGTAACAACAGTACCAGGACTTCACCAATGATGAAGAGCAAAGAGTAGAGTTTCTCAGTGGCCTAGTCCTGAACAACAAGCTAACTGTGATGATAAAATCTGGAATTTTGTCCATTATGGAAATTAGAAAATGAAAGATATGGAATGGCCTAATGAAAAGAGGAACACACTAAGGATCAGAGCTTTTATTTCTGTCAAAGGTCTGCATGGTGACAGCAGAGAAATTTTTATGCTCTGCCCCAGTTTCCCCAGAAGCAAAGCATGCAGGAGCCTTGCACTTTCAGTCACAATAGCCCCTACCAATATAATTTGAAAAGTGAAAAAGGCTCTGAACAAAATACCAAAAAGTTTTAATAAACTTCTTGCAAACAAGAACCAGTTTGCAAACTCTTCTTTCTAGAAGATATTCTATTGTGGAAGAAAAAAAAAAGAAAATTCACATATATGTTTGTGCTTTAAGTTCTTAGGGGGCAGATGCAGACAGTTTACAATGTCATGGACCTTTCTACTTGCAATTTAATCTCCAGGTAATGGGTGTTCTGTAGAGAAACCCCCTGCGCAGGTAAATAGCCAAATTCCAGGAACAGGTTTTAAGGCTGTCTTGAACACACAGCTGACTACTCACGCTACTTCCCAGTTTATGTAGTGTGGAGGTGTGCAAGAAGACATCTCAAAGTAGGTGGTGGTTTTTCTAGACAGCACTTCCCTCTGGCAATTGCTGACAGAGGAACAGCCTGTGACACTGTTGCCAGGTGGAGGAAATGATAGCAACCCCTGTGGCTATTATTTACTGCCATTAACAACATGGGCAATAGGTGGAAAGATAATGGAAAGGCAATGCCATCTCTCTGCCTTGCCTCCAAGTGCTTAGCCTGAAAACCCAGCCTGATGTTTATATAGTGTTCTCAGCCTGTAATCTGCTAAATCCTGCGATTAAATAATTTTGCTCAAGGTTATAACTGGTTTTAAGTTGCACAGTTTAACACCAAGAATTAGAATTGACAAATGCCATTCCCCATTGAGTAAGCAACTGAATTCAAGCCTGGGGGCTGAGAGCTGGAAGAGCAGCCAACAGCTGTGAACAGAGGTAACTCCAAAAAAGAAGAGTGTTTTATTAGCATCTGGGGAAGAAGAGGAGGAAAGGGAGCGGTGTAGAATCTAAAATATATTTTTTACGTGGGCTATGCTGTTGTGCTTGGTGTATGGGCACACCCTCCTAGAGAAACAGCTTCCAGCAAGGAGTGCAAGTCTTGCATCCCAGATGGAAAAAAAAAAGGGAGAATTTTGCGCTATCTCTTGTGAGCTGTACAGTGGCTCCTGAGAGCAGAGGGGCAGGAGAGAATGTTGTGGAAATGTTTCTTCTGTGGTAGAAGATGGCAGTAGCATTCAACACCATGTCTGGCTTTGCTATGAGCTGAAATGGCACCAGCTATGAAAAGCATCTATGAACTTGGATCGAAGGAAAGAAGGCTCGAAGAACTGGTCCCTTGAGTTCTGGAGGACCCAGACCTCAACAGGCCGATGCATGAAGGCATAAACTACCTGTAGACTGAGGACTGTGAAATATGACTATTTATACATTACTACATTAATGTGATACTGTGTTTACCTGTGCAGGTGGCTTTTCTCTTTCCCTCCTTAATGAAGAATTGTTACACTTGGAAATGGGGAAAATTAGCTCATGAGGTACCTGAAGATTTTTCCCAGATTTCAGGCTTGAAGACATTGGCTTATTAGCAGCCCTTGATAAATTTTAACTGGTCCCTGTGATTGCCAAACAAGTGCTGACACAAGTTAGACTAAGAATAATTTAATGCAAGGTTAGACCAGATGATCTCTAGAGATATTTTCCAATCTAGACTTTTTTATGATGGTATAAATGGATGATTACTTTTTAATAGCTACTTGACTTAGAGGCAGAGCTATGTGAATAACTGATCTTTTGGTTAGCTGGATGAACAGAAGGTTGAGAAAGGAGACACAGTGTTGGGAAACAAAATTTTCCAACTCTCTGCAAGCTTTCCTCTCCCATTACAGAAACACTTAGCATTGTCTTAAGGCATTGCATTCCAGGCAAAAATGGAACAATTTCTACTTCTTTCACAAAGACTATATTCAGCTAGGGTTTTTTTGAACAAAATGCTACTTAGAATGAAAAATCAAAATGTTTAAAAACGCATTTCAAGCTTTTAAAAAAATGTGTTGTTTTCTTGAGGGAACTATTCATGAATTTCTGAAGAGGCGACTGAAAGCGTGGATAGTCTCCAGCGAGCCCGACTTCATTTTTTGCCAGATAGACTATTTCATTAAAAAACAATCAATCCCTTTGTCTGCTTAATCACTGTTCTGACAGTCTGCAAAGGAAAGACGAAGAATTCCTGTTCCATGTGGCACTGCACAGAGTCACATGAAGGCTAAATGGAAAGCCAAACCTAATTTTGCAAGAAGCCATTAGGAGCTGTGGGCTCTCCAGTCCTGCAAGGATAAAATCTTAACACAACAAGGTCCAATGTTTAAAAAACAACTGCCTGAAGGTATGCTCACCAGCCTGCACTTAACCCATTTAAATACCTGGGCTGGCGGCGTGCAAGGGTACTTAGCAAGCAGCACCTCCTCTTGTGAGTTTGATGGGAAATGATGGCTGATCAGGACTGTTCAAAGCCACACCAGTTACTTTGGTACCTTCTTCCTCACTGGATTACTAAGACAACCATTTTCCCTAACGTCCAGGATTAATAATAATTCAAAATAGAATAATTAAATAATAGATTAAAAGAGATAAAACCTCTGCAAAAGGAAAACTGCCATCAAGTAAAGCTCCTTATAGTTCGCTTAAACCAAAATAATAAACAGAAATTGCTTCCCAAGGCAGCAATTCTTTTAGGTGCTGCATCAAAACCGAGCTGAAAAGCCAGGATTGCTCCCCCAGACAAGCCAAGCAAACAGGACTCTGCTCCAAGCATCTGAACAACATTGGCTGAAAAAAAAAATAATGAAAGATGAAGCAGAGGCAAGATGCCGATTGACTGAGGGCATATGGGAGACCTAAGGACAACAATCAATCATGGATCTGTAAGCTGTTTAAAACTATTCAATGCAAGGGAGCCAGCGAGGGAGCAGCATCTGTGTGCTCAGACTGGCTGCAGAGACTCCAAAACCCAGCTCAATCCAAATTAGGGGGAAGCACTGCCACGAGCACCAGCTCCCCGCACTCCCTCCCACTGGCAGAGAGCCCCACACAACTTGCACCCCGTCACAGGGAGTCACTTGAGCATGGAGACAAAGCCCAGCTCTCTAAATATTTAGACAGCCCATGTTTTTTGGCAGCACGTTGGATTTCCTAGCCAGGGTTAGCAGGGGTGCCTGCTTGGACATGTTGGGATGGCAACACCCAGCACAGGCCGTGGAGTGTGCAGGTTGGATGGGGAGCACAGCCACTGCTGCTGCGTTTGAGGCTAATCAGGTTTGATGTCTCACCTCTTGGTTCAGCATGGGCTTGCAGCCCGAGTTTTTGTTGGTGAGCTGCAAGGGTGCTATCTGGCTTGTCATGTCTAATAACTTTCTCTTCTGAAGGCTGATATGCTGAAAGATCTGTGCTGCTGATGTTAAAAGCTGGATTTTCAATGCCTTCTGTTGCTGCTCTCTCTTCTTTTACTATAGAAAACAAGGAGGTCAGAAGAGCACATTATAGCAAAGTGTATTTCAATGACAAGCAGAAAATTCCTTCTAGTAATTCCTTTGCTGAGAGACTCAAGTGTATCATCCTCAAATGTCGCCAAAACAGAATTAGGTTAAAATTAACTCTACAAAAAAAAAAAAAAANNAAAAAAAAAAAAAAAGAATAAATGATTAAAATAATTACAAATTGCACCCTGACAAGCAAGAGCAAAATTTCGCCCACAGCCATTTGTCTGTAATTAGTTAATTAATCCTTACACAAATTATGAGCAATAACTCATCAAGCAAGGCTCACCCATCAGAAATTCAGCCGACTTGGATTTCTTCTGCTTAGTTTGCTTCAGAGCCTTCTGCTGGAACTTCTGGAGGGAAATTGTTAAATGAATAAATTAGCTAAAGAACGAAGATCATCCTTTATGATCCACAACTAACACAGTATTTTAAATATGGGATGGCATTGAAATGTCATTTAATTTAAATCTCTCTAAAGGGGTCAAACACTAATTGAACAACAGAAGTGGAAGAATTAAATAAAATAGAAGAAAAGTTAAAACAAATGCCAAATGAAGGTCACATTAAAATACTTTGTTTTTCCCCAATTTTAATTAATGCAAAGAAACCTCAACAAATGAAGAACATTATAAGACTTGCCACTCAGTATGCATTCAACAGCAACTGCTTTATTTCACTTGCAGAATGGCAGTGCTTCATTTAGAAAAGTTTGGTTATGTAGCATATTTATAGACAGACTTCCCTGACGTTCCCTGTCCTCCTATTTTCTAAGTCCACTTACATAACCAGTGTATCTGTTCATCACAGAGCAGCTAAAAATGAATGAGCTCTACCCTTTCATATGACGCAGTAGAATGAAAAGAGAACCAAAACAATTTTAAATGTGTCACAAAAGAGAGATCACGGTCCAGGGGAGAGAGGAAGCAGGACTCATTACAACAGTGAAAAGTTCATGTAATATTAGAGAGATGCCAACAAGGGTTACAGCAAAATCAAACAGCAGGAGATCTTGTGGAACCTTAACTCTGACAAGTTCCACAGTAATTCCCATGGGGAAGCAAGGCTCAAAAATTACATGGTCACATTGAACTAAGGAAGGCCCAAGTGCTAAACACTGTCTTTGTATAATACCTGGAACAGCACTGGGCAAGAGTCACACGTGGTCTGGAATGTGGCTACAGACCCCATTTCATATGCTGATGGTGAAAACAGGCAAAGATTACTTAAAGCCCATCTGGTAATATTAATCAAAGCAAAAACCAAAGAAAGAAAACAGTTCAGACTCATTTATTTTAGTAGGTCACATGACAGCTTCCAAAAACAGCATTCTTTTTTTCAAGCCAGTTACTTAATTGTCCAGTGATAAAGACCACTCCTGGCAACACGGCTCCTGGAAACTGTCAATACAAAAGGATTAATTACAAGAATCATTGAAAAATTGCAGTTTTTACAGCATCCATCTTTCCCGTTTGAGTGTGGGTGTCAATTTCCTGTAAAAAAACAGCACTTGCAGCAGACACAATCAATAAATCTGTCAAAAATAACTGAACCATACCACTGACAGGTTAATATAGATATTAATATCTTCATATTTATACATGTATATATGCACATGCATATCTGGTTTTCTGAAAACAGTGGACATCCTCTAAATTAAGACTAATACCCTACCAAAAAGCAAACACTTAAAAATGACCAGACACATTCTGAAAGCTACAATAAATAAATACAATAAGAGAAAAAATTCCTGCAAGCCACATGCAGAACAAGTGAAGTTAATGATAATTTTTGATAGGAGTTCAATAGGTTCAGAAATTCACCCTACTGCTTCTGATTTTTTCAAAAATACACATGCATGCAATTGGTATCTTCAGAATTATGTCTGCTTTGCAATATTGAAGAATTTCTGCATTCCTGCATGCCATAAAATTTTAATTGAGCCACTTTTAAAGATTCCAGAGTATTTGTAACACTGCTGTGTGATAATTATTCTTACTACACTGTGTATAATCACCACACAAAACCTCCAACTTCATATTAACAGCTAAAGAAAACAATATCGAGCCAAAAATTCTGGGGCAAATTTTCAAGTGGTATAAATCAGTATACATCTGTAACTCTGATGAAATTAAGACGATTTGCATCAGATTCTGTGTATTTTTTCTGCATGTCAGATTTCCCTAGCAAAACTAAGTGCTCACTATATTGGCCATAGTCAACTTTCAACTGTTGTAGTCTGGAAAACGCACAAGCTCCTTTCACAGCACAAAGAAGGCAAAAAGGTATTCCTCTTTACCCATATATAATAAAGATGTATGCTGCAGTGAGTTCTGGAGTGGATTTGTGGATGCATGCACTTTGGGGTTTTTATTGTTTGAGATTTTTGGAGAGGGTTTTTTTGTTTGTTTTGCTTCAGGGAGGGTGTTGAGGTGTTGGATTCTTGAGAGGCTTTGGGGTTTTTTTTGGATTCAATACAGTTAACAGCAGATTTTGTGTTTTTCAGTGACACAAATGACTACGTTATTTGGTACTTCAGTCAAATGCCTAGTACTTTTAGGTAATTGATGTAACAGGCTTGTGATCCCTACTTACTGCAAAGAGATGATGCCCTTGTCCCTTAATGTTATCAGGTTTTGAAAATAAGTTTTTCATATTTTTTAGAATGAAAGCAATGCTTGGTTTCCAACAGCAAAGCTGAATTCTTCCAGTGCTGCTTCTCAACATAACTGAATAACAAAGTATTTCAGTGGTGGCCTTTGTGTAATCAACACATGTTCTTGTCACTTCGTGCTTGAGAGGAAATTAGAAGACATTTTGCTTTCATACCTATTTCCAGCCAATTTCCTCATCCTTCTCTCTTTTACACATGAGCAATTTTAAGTTAGTGTAAATAACACTATTTCCCCTACTTTTTATTTTAGGTTTCCTTTCCCAACCCCCCTACCCTTACAATACTTTGCCTTCTCATCAGAGAATAGGCAGGAAATTATCCAGTTGCATTTTATATTAATTTTATCATTAGTCACTACTACTTAATGTATGTATTTATGCAAATTTATGCCTAAAGCAAATGTTCTCTAATCAGTTCATACATACCTGAAAAAGTTAGGTTTTCAATAGCAAATTAAATAAATGCTTTCAGTGACCATTTGGTATGTTTGCAGGCAAAGTCCAGTTGTGTGAGCATACCGAGACAAATGCACATGAGCACACATCCGTACAGAAAGCCTCTCCTCTGATTACAGAATATTATCCCAAAATAAACATTAAAAAAAAAAAAAAAAGAATTGCACAACTCGAAGGCCTCAAGTGATGCAAAAGCTGTGCTGGTTTACACCTGTGGTGGCGGGTGTACAACTTGCATCTACAAACCAAACACATCAGATCTTGTCCTTCCACAACCAGCACACAGAAAGGGGACGTCCTTTGCCTGCAAAGTCAAGTTTAAAGGGTGATCTTGCTGCTGGTAGCAATTCATCCTACCTCAGCTCTCCACGCTTGTTGCTGAAAAACAAAAAGTCCTCCCTCTTAATTTTTTTTTAATGTCTTTTTATCTTGAGTGTGCTGCATTACAGCAAAGACAAGGGGAGTCAGAAGTGTTTGAGCACAGTGCAGACTAATCACCATGTCATTCAAAAAAGTGACCTAAACCTTTAAAAGCTTTTTTGCACACCTTTGTCATTAAAACGCGCCGCCTGCTTTCTGATACCAACGGAAACAAAGGAAAACCGGGAATACCAGAACCTGCAGCACTCCCATCTATGGGAGAGCAGCGAGCACCACAACAGCAGCAGCAGCAGCAGCAATGGCGAGGGAAAAAACCCCTCATTTATAACCAGTGACAACTAAAACCTATGAAGTTTTTAAAAGAATGTGATTGTTGTCAAAAGGAATTGGGTACAACAATGCTGCGTTCAGCTCTGGTTCCACTCAAAGCCGTGGCTGAGGGGCTCTGGGAAAGCTGCTGGAAGGCTGGTGGGCACAGACCAGCAAGAAAGTGAATTTTGCATACTGTACGGATCATCGCTCAGTTCAGGGCAGTCATATTGAATCTGTGATCAACCAATTGTGCTTCATGAAACCGTCAGCCCTCATTTATGTCTAGCTGTTTTCTTCTCTCCTGCTGTAAACAAGCTCTGCTCTGAGCTGTCTCCCTACCCTTATCTGCTTACGAAGATCACACAGACAGACCTCATCAGCAGCCTTATAGTTAAAGTTAAAGTTACTGCTTCCAGACAGCAGTCCCCATGCAAGCTGGAAGTCAAAAAGAAGAGCAACTTTGGAATGACAGAGTTTTAGTTCCTTTTAGGAAATGCATACCTTAGATTCATACACATACTGGCATGTTATGTCTCTTTCATGAAATTAAATTAGGTGTTCCTAATATGAACAACTGTTTCTAACATCAGCAAACTAGCTCAGCAGATTCATCCATGGTTTTGTTTGTAGGTTGGTTGTCTTGCTGTTGGTTGTTGGGGTTTTTTTTGTTTTTTTTTTTTCCTTTGGGGCCTTGTTTGAATACAGCCAAAAGAGAAGTAGCTGGAAATATTGTCAACCTGGTAGGGCTCCAAGAACCTAATAATGCCTGAAATGCTCTAAGGAGTATAACGATGGTAAACAGGAACAGGTATGTTGGCTTCTGTTCTCATTCACTTCAGTGAGAGCATTAGCCTTTCAACAAAAAGCAGAGCACAGTTTTCAGAGAATGATCCTCTCGCATAAAAACGGATGGAGCCTCACTAAGCAAGTATTCCTCTGTGAACCCACTCACACACACAAATGCATTAATTGGTATTTACAGCATTTAATTCTTGCAACCAGCTGCTAAGTCCCCGTTAAGGCTTTCTTTTATGCAGCTGGAGCTGGAACCTTTTCCTTTCTCCCAGCCTATTACTTTGTCTATATAAGGGATGGCAGCCAAAGAGAAACAGCTTGATATTTGCACCTGTCTGCTTTAAGCACTCCGTGTTAGATTTTGCAGAGAACAAACTCCTCATCGCTAAAAAGAATGATACTTAGCAGGGTCAAAGATGTTTTTAGCTGACTACACAGCAATCAAAAATAAATAAAATTAAATTAACAAATAACCCACGCTTTGTTTATTCTAGCTAGACAATGAGGCCAAAGGAAAAGGCTTGTTGTAAAAGAGCAGCTCAGTGTGTAGGTGGAAGACGTAACCCTGTGTGTCTGGTCTAATAGAATACCAGGCACAGCTAGGCGTGACTGAACCTGCACACTGCCCACGCAGGAGCACGTGGGAAAGTTTTGCCTCTTCCCCTATAAAACACAGAAATGCTTCAGAAAGCAAACATGTGCAAAGAATTCTTCTGAATTTCTACATACCTTTTGAGGACCCACAGAAAGCTTTGCTACCTAGATGGTCAGACCTATGAGAAAATTGTTTTTATATGATTAAAAAGCAGTGTATGCTCCATTCATGGGTATGCTCAGAGGAGTGCAAGCCATACAGAGCCTCACTAGCTGGGGTTAAATCATCAGTGAGGGTGTGTATCAGGCAAGTAACCCACGTGTGATCTATCAGCCTTACACAAACTATCTTAGCACGCTTGCTTCTTGCTAGGAAACACACACGGTGCTTTCAGTCAACTTTCATTTACAATTGCACTGAAAGAAACAACAATCTCACTGCTGTATTAGTTCAGTCACTAAGAAGCAGTCTTTTTATTGTTTGCTCTTAAAATAGAAAAGCCCTCAAAAAACTCAAGCTACAGAGCTGATGACAAGAACAAAAATGCCAGTGGAAAAAAAAAACTAGAAGGGAAATAAAACAAAGTAAAACATACAATTTATTAAACAAAACATTGGTGCTGCATTTTGATTTCATAAATTGTCCCCATTTGTACTTCCTATTTAAACAATAACTAACATGATGATGGGTTAAATGAAGTTGAGATTGTCACAAACATGGCCTCACTAGTAATTAATGTAGTTTAATATGGTTGTTGGCACACATCTCACATGACAGATAATGTTCCAACATGTCACTGATAGGACCTTTCAGCACAGCTTTAGGAGATCTACCAGGCATTGCTGAGGTTGGTTGGGTCAAAGGGTTGAACCATGTGTAATTCAGAACAGAAGAGGTCCCACGGTCACTCCACAAAAACAATTACACTACTTATTTCACTGCATCCCTTGCCCGAAATTCACAAGCCTCACAGTTTCAGCGCAGTCAATCTCACTCTGCCCTGGGGCTATGAGCCACATGAAAATATGTGGTGCTGTGTTTATAAATCTAATCAAAAATAGAAACAGTAGACAAGCACAATGAGGTCCTACTATGGATCATGGGAATTCTCGAAATTCTGAAGGCACTTTTGTTTAACTTCTGTGGGCCTTCTCCTACCATTACATTGTCTGGTACTCTCGTTAATCATCTCCTTGACTTGTCAATGCTATAAAGGAGCCTATGCGTCTGCTGACTTCCCTCCCATCACACTACAAATAATATTATGAAATAGCCATGCTAGGAATAGTCCCTTTGACTTTTCTCTTTGGAAAGCATGGCTTTTTCTTACTTACCTCTTTCTCCATGCCAGCTTGCCCTTTCTCAGACCTGCAGCAAAAAGTGCTTCCTCCTGCAACAAAGGAAAGGCAGTATATCTGAATTTTCAGTCTGCAGTTCTTAATACCACTAGGTTTAACACACAGACTTGCAGACTACCAGCCCATAAACCCGCTGGGATGGGGGTGGGGGGGTGCTTTCCTGATGCCATCCCCTCTCTGACCTGGTCAAAGAGCAAAGGGATGATGTGGTGCTGCTCCTTCATTTCCTTTTGAAAACAAATTTGCATCAGATCATTAAAAAAAAAACAAAACCTGCTAACAAACATAAACAAAAAACATAATTTAAGATCAGATGAAGCAAAGCCAACAAAAACCTAGTTTTAATTGGAAACAGTCCAGAAGTAGATAATTTCTACCACCAGAGAGTAACTAGTAACATGCCACAGAGTTTGCTGTAGAATACACCTTACCTGAAGACTACAGTATCAAAGCTGTCAAAAACAGGAACACTTCTGTAATCTGGCATTTATGTGGGTCCCACTTGTGCCTCATTCCCTATGCTGGGATTTCCATTGAAAGGATGAAAATTTCCCTCTACTTTGAAGTTATAGTTAAGCAAACATACAATAACTTGACAATTTATATATCATGTCAGCAAAAAGGCCTTAATTTTATACCAGCTACTTTTGTCTCTATGTGGGAATAAAATTTATCAATTCAAAATGGCCAGACAGGTTGCCCCTGTGCCCACTGAAATCAATGGCAAAACTCAGTCTGACTACACAATTGCAGGACCTGACCCACAATGAAAAACAAGCTTCTTCCTTGGCCAGATTTTCCCTTGTGCATTCACACAAACAGACTTTCAGGTTACTTTGCGGAGCCTGAAAACAAAACAAGACTTCAAACCATTAAAAATATCCCTTCAGAGTCCCTCAGAAGCCATAGGCGACTTTCTGGGTCAGAAGATGCCCCGTACAAAGTACATGTTTGGCCCCACTTGAGGAAACTCTCTCTCCTGAGGGCAACAGGCAAAGAAGTGCCTAATTCTGAGTATGTGCTCAGATTTCATTGAAATCAATACGATGGACAGTGGACGGAGCCACAAATGCTCCATGGAAAAAGGCTGCATTGTCACTCCAGTTTCTCACTAACGAATGAAGGGCTGAGTTTTCGCCCAGGCTTTGCTGATGCTGAGAGCCTGCTGACCTTTGCCACCACTCCTTGATTTTGGTGCCCTTCTTGGGGTGCCAAGGCCATAGAAGAAATGCTGGGGGCTGTGAATCCAGCAGCTCCTGCTTCTGCTAGAGCCAGCCTTCCCCAAACATCCCCTGCACCACAGCCCACAGCTGTTGCAAAGCTCTCTGCTCCAGGGCACTGTGCAATGTTGAATATAAAGCCCCAGTAAGACCCTGCAGATAGGCTCAAGGCATGTATCTGGTCATTGTATGTCTCAGAAAACAACCCCAGTTACAGCTCCAAAATCTGGGATGGGTTTTCAGGACAAGGTAGCACATGCATTTCTTTTCCAGTGACTGGAACTGTACATCCACTGGATGCAACAGGTAACTGGTTTCAAGCCCAATGGCATGGCACATTGCTTGTTGCAACTCAAAGGGGAGCAGCAATAAAGAACCGCCTGAATGAACCAAAAGCAACAAAACTTGAAAGGGCTCCTTTCCTCTTCAAAGTAGAATGGTGAGAAGCTGCTAGCAGAAGAGAACTGATCAAGACATAAACTGTGAATTCAACATTTTCATCCATGGTCAACATCTGTGCATTGTAGAAGAGCCAAAGATGCAGCAATAAGGACTTGTGAAGCCACAACAGTCCAGGAATCCAAACATTAATGGGAAGACTTGGAGCTTCATCTTAAAAAATATGATGGATGAAATAAGGACAGCAAAGGCAAAGATAGATAAACAATGAGTTCAGAAGAGACATTAATAACATTAGGATCTAAACACTGATTTTCTTAGAGTTTGAGAACTTCCTATTATTTGGGTTTTCCAGGAAATTTTTTTGTTTGTTTGCTTTGATGGGGGACACTTTATATTTTTTTTAAAGGAAGGTGTTAGACATTGCTTTTCCTTTTTTCTTTACCAAACACGCAACACGTTCAACACTGCATCAACTGATGCTGACTGTGGCCTTAGTTCACCTCACCAGCCTATTTTCTTTATCTGGATAACAGCTGAATCATTAGCATTAAACTAGCTTGCAGTCCTGAGAGAATACAGCAGAAACAGAGTACATGATCTTCTCAGCAATCAAAACATAACATAAGAAGTATTTGCCATCCCAACAGGTATTTTATTTCATACCCAGCTGATGTATTTTGCATTAGTTATGGATGGACTTTAGTTATTTTTAAGCTCATTTGTAGTAAAATGGCAAAGCAAAACAATTACTTAGAAGTTCTTAAACTGCATATTCCACATTTTTTTCTAATTTTTCTCCCAATAATACCTTTTATTTCCACAAGAGGAGAAACTAAGGATGCTAGATTAAATAGGCAAGATACATTAATAACTTTCTGTCGTGAAAGTAATCTATTTTTAACACAAAAATGGAGGAATTAGAGAGATGCACAAAAGCACTCTTAGCACCACAACTCTATTAACAGGCTCCCATCACTAGCTATAAATCTGGGAGAGATGAAGGCAACACACTTTTCCACTGGAGCATGCTCAGATACACATTTCTCACAATAGTTGATACTTTATGCTGCATCAGCTACCAGAAATGTCTTGGACCAGTGTACAACAAGGGTCTCACACATGTAGCCATACAACATGCAGTTTTATGGCTGCCACGCAGAAGGAAAGAACCCTCCAGAATCTCCCCAGAGCACACCCCAACACACAGGAATGTTATCACTGGCCAAGGAGAGCAGTGCCAGGCACAGGTGAGGTGCTGGGATGGCTGGAGGAGAACCAGCAGGTTCACAGCAGGAGCAGAAAAGCAACAGTTTGTCATCTGCCCCCACTCCTCCCTCACCTTCACCTGGGACACCATTCATCACATGCTAAGAAGCAGTGCTGTGGGATCCCTGTGCTACAATAGCAGCAGAAACCACTGAGTAAATGATAACCCTAACAACCCTGCTTGTAATTCCCTTTGGACTCTCTCAGAAATACCAGGTAGCCAGACTTGGTCTTTAAGAAACATTTCTTCAGGGGAAAATTGCACCTCCAGTGAAGAGAATCCGTCAGTCACTTAAATTCAGCAGGACTGACCTTTGGAGCCAAAGCACTGTGCTTATCTTTCTTTAATCATCAATTTTGGGAGCAGGTCCTTCAAAGCAATCTCTGATCTGTGCTATATTTTTTCTTTTTAATTTTTCTTTTTTTTTTTTTTAATTTATAAAGAAAGGGGCTTACTGCAATATATATTTATACAGATCATTAACACACTCAAAATTAGGCTCACATTCAATTCCTTCACTTGATAGTTGTGATGTTCCTAACCTTTTTCTGTGTGCCTGAAAAGATGGATGGATACATGGCTTCTCTAATGATAAACCTCAGTTGGCAGCTAAGCACCACTCAGCTGCTCGCTCACTCTCTCAGCGGAGTAGAGGTGAGAATCAGAAGGATAAAAATACAAAAACTCATGGGTTTAGATACAGGTAGTTTAGAACAAAAACTCATGGGTTTAGATACAGGTAGTTTAGAACTATGGGCTGATTTGGGTTGGGGAGGACCTTAAAGATCATCCAGTTCCAACCCCCCTGCCATAGGCAGGGACACCTTCCACTAGACCTGGTTGCTCAAAGCCGCATCCAACCTGGCCTTGAACACTTCCAGGAAGGGGGCATCCACAGCTTCTCTGGGCAACTCATCACCCTCCAGTAAAGAATTTCTCCCTAATACCTAATTTAAACCTAGTCTCTTTTAATTTGAAGCCTTTTGTTTGTTCCCTTTTGTCCTGTCACTATGTACTCTTGTAAAAAGTCTTTCTCCATCATTCTTGTAGGCTCCCTTCAGGTACTGAAAGGTCATGATTAGAATACCCTGAAGCCTTTTCTTTTCCTGGCTGAACAATCCTAGTTGCCTTCGCCTTTCCTCATAGAAAAGGTGCTCCATCTCTCTGATCATCTTTGCAGTATTGCTCTGGATTTGCTCTGACAGGTCCATGTCCTCCCTCCTGTGCTGTGGGCTCCAAAGCTGGGTGCACCACTCCAGGTGGGGTCGAGAGTGGTAGAATCACTTCCCTTGTACTGCTGACCATGCTGCTTTTGATGCAGCCAGGATATAGTTGGCCTTCCAGGCTGCCAGAGATTTTTAAATTAGGGGAAAAAAAGAAAAGGGAGTAGGGAGGGAATCGCAAGTAAACAGTGATGCAAAAGAAAATTACTGCCCACCACCAATCGACTGATGTCCAGCCAGTCTCCAAACACCTTTCACCCACTCCGCTCACACTCGGTTTTATTGCTGAATGCGGCATCATATGTTATGGAATATCCCTTTGGTCAAATGGGGTCAGCTATCCCAACTTCTTCTCCTCCCAAACTCCTGCATAGCCCCAGCCTACTCACTGATGGGGTGGTATGAGAAACTAAAAAGGTTTTGACATTCTGTAAGTACTGTTCACCAATAGGTGAAACATCCACTTGTTACCAACACTGCTATAACAAACCCAAAACACAGCTACTAAACACAAGCTACTATGACAAAATTTAATCTCAGCCCAAACCAGCGATTCCAGTGGAAGCTGAAAATACCAAAATTTTAGGTTTCATGACACCATTCCAGTCCTCCCATTTCCCACCAAATGGAAAGCACCACACAGGAATGTTAACCACACTGCTTCAGACCTTGGCTTATGGGTGACCATCTCCTGATGAAGTCTCAGGGCTCACGCTTAAGAGTACTGAAATTTTTAGTGATCTTCACCTGACAGTCACTATTGAGGGAGGAAAAAAAACAGTCGCAGCCTGGACAAAAGGCTTTCCAGAATGCGATGTAAAGCTCTCAGTCTTTCTTGCCAGACTTTTTTTTTTTCTTTTTTGCAGAGCTGCCCACTTGGAGACTTGCAAGAGTTAGGACAGCTCAGATTAAGATGGTAGCAGGCAATAAGATTGAGGGACCAAGCACAGCAAGAAAATCATGCTCCTCATGGTTGTGGTCAAGCCAAAAATTCTTTTTACTCCAATTTTCCACTTGTAAAACAGGCACAGTAATACTCCACATTATCTTCATGATTCTACCAGCCATGGTGAATTTCTACACACCACTCTGGATGCAATATCATGGTATCAGGAACCTCAGCACTGCCACTGTCCTTAACTTTCCCTTCCCACCCACATCCCAGCTCTCAACCAGCAAAAAGAAAAATAAAGATTACTTTCTTTTCATTACAGAAAGTTTTGTGACTTACAATTCTCAATTACATGGCCTTCACATTAGAGAAGAATGTTAGTTAGAAGTACTGAGCTGCACATGAAATCCTGGAAAAAATAATATATGCTTTAGAGACAAAACTAGTGAATTATTTTGCTTGTGCAGAAACAGCATTGTAAACTCTAAGCAGACATCATATGCAAAGGTAAATTTAAAAACCTAAGTATAAAATACTTATTATCAGTCAACATTTGTGACAAGAGCCCCAATTTCTTTTTAAAAGTGTTTCAGAGTTTCCTCCCTAACTTAATTTCAGGGAACAAATAGTTCATTTTCTGACTTTATTTTGTATTTGCCATAGAGTTTAGTACTTCATCATGAACAACTACTTTCCATTTTCTGGTTACCACTACTACTACAAAGAAAAGCAAACCAAAAGTTATTTTTATGCACCTTGCACTTTAGGGAATCAGCACACAGTGATTGGAGCATTGTTTTCCAAGAAAGTTTCATAATAAATAGCACAATCTGCTTTAGGAAAAATTCAGTTTTTCTGTTTGTTAGTTCAAAGATCAAAATTTCAAATATATATATGAAAGTGTAATGTTAAAGGGATTTCTTTCTGAATTAAGCAAGAGTACAAGAAAGAAGTCACTGGAAAATGGAGGAAAATGCTTCTTGTAAAAGTTGCACTTGTTACATACATCACTTCAGATATCAGTACTGTTGCTAATAGAGCAGGAGAGTTTTCTTTCAGTCAAAAAAGACAGAAATTATACTGTATGAGCAATCTCAGAAGGAATACCTCTAGTTGTTCAAGACATATTTCGCTTGCCTCTGGCAGGAGTTTCCGGATTAGTGTCATATACGTGTCGACATGAAACAACATAGGCTACTTGTTCAAACATTCCCATTAGCCCCCTTATATCAGCCTATATGCCAGCTGACACTGACTATACATATATATCAATATATTCAACCCACTGAGTGCACTCCTCTGTCAGGCACTTGTTAATGAGACATAACCACCAAGTACAAGGGAAGCGAAACTGAGGCCATGGCTTCTATAACTGAGAAGTAGCACAAAGTAGGCAGGGAATTAGGAATTAGGTATGCATTTCTAATTTGCATAGCACTAATTAGAAATGGCAGTGTATAAAGACATATTTTGACTAATAAGCAGAGTTGCTTGACCTAGACGTGCATAGTTCAAAGTTTGTAATTGTTTCCATTAGTTTTCAATCAATAATAGCAGGAAAATTGTGCCTGACATGTCTTAAACTTGGTATCTTCAGCCAGCACAGCTAGGTGTGAAGTTTCTTTGTCCCAGCTAGGAAATCAGCAATTGAAATTCTCACTCCGAGATTTGAATTCTTGCACCAAATCTCCCTTTGAAATAAATGCTAGTGATGTTTCATTTATTACATGTGAAAAACAGCTACCTCAGGACCTTGAACAAGCAAAGAATAGCCAAACATGACTGCTTCCAAATTCCTGCATTTTGGGATAGATGGCATGCCCAATAGGCCCAAAGCTGTTTTCTAACCAATGGAGAAGCTATAAAACTGATATGCCCTCTGCACGATTTCCTCTGATAGAGTAGAAGAGTCAGCAGCAATCCCATGACATGTTCTCCTTGGTCATGCAGCATCTTAAGAAATTCCTGCTGTCTGCCTCTTCTTCTCTCCAGCCATTCATTCCTCTCCTTGGAAAGCAGCTCACTGAAGTCTCATTGGGCTGTATCTTCCATAGATCTAAGCCAGGTTAAAAACACCTGTCCCCAAAACACCTCTGTCTTTAATTATTTACCTTGAACCATTTCACTGGTTCTGCACATGGTTGTGCCACTACAGCCAAGGCACAACTCCATCACGGAAAAAGATTATCCTTAAGTGAGCTTTCCCATCAGAGAAAACATATACTAAAACTAGATCCCCATAACAACATTAAAGTTTACTACAAGCCCCTTAAACTAAGATTCTGAAAATATTTGTGTTCCTCCACCAGCAGAACAAAGTGAAAAACTAGACTGATATTGTGGGACCTAGAATAGAATCTACTACCAGTTGCATATTGCTGCAATAGTTACAGCTAATTAAAACAAACACACAAACAAAGTGCACAAACCAAAACAAAACAAAACCTTCAATGAGGTAGCATCCAGCAATGATTTGAGGATTTAAAAACAGGAAGGAGACACATTACCAGGTGCAGCAATCCAGCACACATCCAGAGAGGATGCCCATTGCACATGGTGTATGTGTGTCTTCTCACCTGTTCTGCCTTGGAGTAGAGCAGGACAGCCCTACTTCCTTCTCACCCACTCGAGTACAACTTAATGCCCCACACCTACTCCTCCAGCTTTGGATTGGTGCACTCTGGAAGTAAAAAAAGCAATGAATTTGTCTTTCCACACAGGGTCATCCAAAGGCTTACAGATCAGTGAAGTTTTTTGAGGTTTAGTGGCACACTAACATTTTGATAATCAGTCTTGGAAGAGACAGTTTCACTTAATAAATGGGTAAGTTGAGCCAGAGGAAGCTGTTTTCTGAGCATCACTTGCTATGTTAGGAGAATAAGTGAGGCTTGGATTTCTTGGCTTTTGCTATCCTGGGTCACACCCAATCTGAAAACAGACTTTAATAATGCATTTTTCACTACTTCAGAAAGGGCTTGAAGAGCAATGCTACAAAGCATGTCCTTTACTCATTTAAGACATTACAGTCTATAGGTTCATTGATTGTCTAGTTAGTATTTGGTTTGGACAATTAGTAGAATTTAAAAGCATCTTACATATTGAGTAGAAGACATTAAATGAGGAGGAAGTTGGTAATTTATAGGTCTCAATCCTGAAAAACATTTATGCACACACTTTCTCTTTGCATGAATTACTTTATTGAATGCAGTAGACTAATGTATAAGCACACTCCCAGCTGAGAACATTTGTAGTAAGAGAATGTGTGAAAATTTCTGCAGAATTGAAAAGATTACACTTCATTTTTATCTGACCCCTCATCCTTCTTCCCTCCCTCAAATACCAGATTAGGGACTTAAGGAACTCATTCTAATATCTTTTCAGTGATTTCAGGTTGGTATAATTTCACTGATTTGAGAGAACTATTCCTCATTTGGTGAAGATGAATGCAGTTTCAGATACTTACTGCTGATCAGTCACACTCTAAAAACTAAAACCATTGAAGTGGACATAAGATAGCCCAAATACTAAGCTCTTTTTCACCAGAAATTTCAACATGTTTTTTTCATACCCCAATAAACAGAGGGTTTTCTCATGCAAATTTTAACAACAGACAATATCGAGTTTAAAAGGGTGCTGCTATAACATGAAATTGTATACAGTTTCTTGTCACCCTAATTCATTCCTATTCATTTATTGACCAGGAATTATGTCCATTTATTAACTACTTAACAGAATCCAAAAAATTGAAATTGACAGATGAAAAATCCTTACTAGTTGTCATTTGCTACTGCTTTTTCTTTGGGTGAAACCTGTGCTGGCCTGGTTTACTACCTATCCAAAACAGGGGCCACAGATTGCTCTGTGGAGAAGTAGTAACTTCCAGCTATTAATGAGTAGCAAGTTTTAAGACCAGACTGATTTTATCACTGCAGACCATCCCACTGCAGCCTACATGGTGCTGTGCAGAAGTCAAATAAGGCACTGAGCTCACTGGAATCAATGAGGAGGCTACCACTGGGTCTGGAAAACTTGAGACCATGCTGTCAGAGTACTACACAAGTCCCATACAAAATGTAGGGACAACTAGAAACCTCAGGAAATCCATAGAAGCTGGTAGAAAAAGCAAAGTGACCTTTGTGAAGTAGTAATACTCACAGAGATACATCACAGGTTGGACAGCAATTGACAATAATTATTTATACGGCATGTTTATTCCAGATGATATTTTCTTGTGGGTTTTTCCCATGATAGTTGAAAACACTAAAACTAACATCACTGGTTTACTTCCTTCCCTTTAAATCAATTCACCTCCTAAACTGTTAACACCAAAACTAAATGAGAATTTGCATAAGGTCATGCTAAACTTGTAGATTCAATCTTTCCTCAGACTTCAAGAGATTACTGAAAGGGCTAACACAGCCCTGATCTACGAGTGGGAGATTCTGCACAGTGCCATCTTGCCTCCTCACAATAGGACTTTGAAAAAAACTTCAGCAGATCTCCCATTTTGTTCCATCTGAACCAAACCCATGTTTTTCCTCTGTACTTGACAGAAAGTATAGAAAGACAGTAGTAGTAAAATGCAGAATATAGTGCTCAAAATGCCCCTTTCAGGCCCTGGCTCACTGATGTGGTCTTCCTAGTCAAGACTTTTCATGTTGCAAGTGGAAACTATTGCAACTGTGGCAACTGTATGTGGCTCTTTGTCTCAGAATGGGTGGATTAATTCTCCTCCATTTTTGACTCATGAATCATAAATGTCAGTTTGAAGTTATCAATATTCCCACAGGTTAAGTTTAAGCCTTTGGATAATTACTTCTTACACTTTACACTTTGATGAAGGTGATCTCTAACGTGAAAAAGCAACTGTTCTTCCTTAAGAGTTATAAAGAACACCTAAAAAAATCCCTTTTCTTTTTTCCTTTGTTTCCTCTTTCTCCCCTTCTTCCCCCACCTTTTTAATATCTGAATTAAGAAGTAAAATCTTGTCTTTCAAGAGATTTTGTAGATGCATCCAGAGCAGTGGACAGCTGGACTAGGAAATATCTTAATCTTTTGAATGAGTGAAGCTGCTGCATCCCTCACATGCATCCCTGCAACTGGTTATAAAGACCAAAGAAAATAAAACAAAGATGATCACAGGAGTTTAAGCTACTGTGAGCTGTGTGTGGGCAAGTCACTCCTCAAGCAAAATCCATTAGGAATCTGCGATGCCAAAGGTCTTCTGCAATAGCATGAATGCAGGACTTTAGGCTGAATTTAATGTGGAGCCCATCCTCTAACTGCTTGGCCACTTGCAATTCCTTCAGCCACTTAATTGCATCAGATGAATGGATTCTCAGTGCCATTTTATATGAATAACAAGGTGTTGTAGTTTAATCCCACAACAAAGTCCCACACAGCCACTCACTCACTCCACACCAGTAGGATCAGGGAGAGAATTGGAAGGATAAAAGGCAGAACACCCATGTGTTGATATAAAGACAACTTAATAGGGAAAGAAAAAGTAGCTCACACCAGTAGAGCTAAACCAGGAATTTGTTCACTGCTTCCCATGGGCAGGCAGGTGCTCAGCCATCTCCAGGAGAGCAGAGCCCCATCACATGTAGTGGCTACTTCAGAAGACAAACACCATCACTTCAAAAATCCCCCCCTTCCTCCTTTTCTCCCCAACTTTACATGCTGAGCATGATCCCATACAGTCTGAAATATCCCTTTGGTCACTTGGGATCACCTGTCCTGATTGTGTGTCCTCCCATCTTCCCAAAGCATCTCCAGTCTCCTCAACAGTGTGGCAGTATGAGAAGTAGAAAAGGCCTTGGCTCTGTGCAAGCCCTGCTCAGCAGTAACAAAAACATCTCTGTACTGTCAACTCTGTGTTCAGCACAAATCCAAAACAGCCCCATACCAGACACTGTGAAGAAAATTAATTTCCCTCAAACCAAAACCAGCACATAAGGAAAACTGGACGTTAAAGCTTGCCTCTGACCTTGAGGGCTCCTTTTTTTTCCTTGTACTAAGCCATGACAACTTATCTGATAGAACAATAAATATCATATTAGCATTGGCACTCAGTAGCATACTATAAGCTTTGTAGCACTTTATTCTGCCCTAAAAACACTGTTTCATGCCAATAAAGTAGACTTATCTATGGTATTTGGCTAGAGATTCTGAAGTCCATATTTTTGCATGGAAGGAAAGTATTTCCTTTTGCATGCAAATGAAGTATTTAAGGTCGTGGTCTTATGAAGCAAACAAGGACCCTTCACTGTATTGACACCTTTTTTCCATCAAGCATTTACGACAACAATAGTACAGAAAAACAACAAGACAGATCAGAACCAGGAGCCTTCCTGGTCATCCCATCAGCAAAAACAATGGACACATTATTCAAAAGAGTTGTTTTGTCCTCTTACCAGAGTTAAAACCATTTTATGGTCTTTAATAATGAGTCTGAAGATGGATTCACCTTAACAAAAAGATGGATTCACTATCCCACATATCCCACAACAAAGCATATGCAGACATTTAATGTGTTAAAAGCACTAACTTTTTGTTTTTCTTGCCTTCCCTCCCCCAAGCAGAAAAATCACAGCAAGTAGGCAAATTTCAGGAACCAAGATATTCTACTTGAACCAAAAAACTTAGATTCAATTCTTGGTTTTGATTCAGGTTCACTGAGTAATCTTGAACATGTCTCCAAGCTTAACTGCTAAGATTGATGGATGGTATGGATACATAAGTTGGGAAAGCAATCCAGACTGGGGGACCTGTTTCAAACCCCCAGAGCCTATCATGCCTGAATCAGAAACTAGATTTTGAAATAGCCACTGGAATACATCCTGGCAGCAAAGCCATTCCCTGGAGGGGAACTTACTTTGACAGTGCAGGAAAAGTTGCAGGAAAGAAAAGGAAAGCTCTGCCCCAGCACACTTGGTTTGGCACAGGATCTGAGTTTTTCCACACATTCAGCCATGGCTGCACCTGAGCACAGCTACTGGGGTCATTGGTTGCCTGTGATGGGGAAAATGCATTTTTAGAAATTAAATTTGGGGTGAGAAGGAAATTAACCGAAAGAGTTTCATCAAGATAAAAAACCCTTGCTTCAGCTACAATGAAGAACAAGTCTGTCTGGCACCTTTTAAAGAAAATCTCAACCTATAAGCTGCCATCTGGATGCAAGCTGACCAGGAAGACACAGTCTCCCTTCTCCTGAAACATGCAAGGTATGAGTCTCAATGCAAAGTTTACACTTCATACCCTATTCATCTACTAGGAAACAGCTTCCTTTGGCACACAGGTAACAGGAACAAGCTGGTTTCGTATCAGGGTGTAAAAGAATTTGCTTCAGGTTGGACCATGAATGCTCATCCTTGTTGCTGACAAGATGCCTTCAGAGCAGCTTCTTTCACACCATCTGTAAATGGTGCTACTGAATATACTGAATACTTTCCAGCACCAAGCCCAGGGGCACAGTTTGCTTCTCAACATGGCCAAGTAAGGAAATTCTACTTCAGTGTCCTAGACCAAAAGCACCACAGGTGCAGAAAGTTACTAAACACAAGCAGCTGCTTCATATAATATAAGGATACTTGAAAGGGGCAGTGAAGGAAATTGAGAAACCATGTGTGGGTGTGAAATGTTGCATGATCATGGATATAGAAGAAGGAAGCCATATGAAACCAAATCAGATAGCGCTTAGTATCAGCAGTAAATTTGCCTGTTCTTACATGAGACAGTTTTAGGTGTTAGGACGAAAAAGTGGATGTTAACAGGATTTTGCACCAGGACTTCAGGCTCCATAGACTGTCACCCACAATTTTTCAGTAGAGCTACGCCATCCTATGCTCGCAGAGGATGTCTCTGACTTATGTGGAAAGCTTTTTGATTTTTTTTTTTTAATGCAGTTTCTCCCAGCAATTGTTACACTCAAGAAGCAAGTGTGCTTCAAATCCTGAACATTGGAGGCTGCTGGTAGCAATAGTCCCACATTCAAAACCACAACACTGTGGCTGTTGAGTTCAACCTCTATTTGCATTTCAAGGTATCATAGACTGGTTTGGTTCAGAAAGGACCTTAAAGATAGTTCCAACCCCCCTACCATGGGCAGGGACACCTTTCACTAGACCAGGTTGCTCAAAGCCCTGTCCAACCTGGCCTTGAACACTTCCAGGGATGGGGCATCCACAGTTCCCCTGGGCAGCCTGTTCCAGTGCCTCACCTCAATATCAGTAAAGAATTTCTTTCCAATACCTAACCTAAACCCACCATCTTTCAGTTTAAAGCCATTACCTTTTATCCTACCAGTACAACCCTTTGTAAAAAATACCTTCCAGTTCTCTTGTGGGCCTGCTTCAGAAACTGGAAGGCTGCTCTAAGGTTTACCTAGAGCCTTCTCTTTTTCCAACCCTCTCAGCCTTACTTCACAGGAGAGGTTCTCCAGCCCTCTGATCATCTTCACAGCCTTTATCTGCACTCATTCCAACAGGTCGCTTCTTGGGGAAGTCCAGACATTGGGGAGTGCAGAACTGGACACAGTAACCAGGTTGGGTGTCATGAGAGCAGAGTAGAGGGGCAGAATCACCTCCCTTGACCTTGTCACACTACTTTTGGTGCAGCCCACGACGGTTGGTCTTCTGGACTCCAGAAACATATCGTCAGGTCATGTTGAGCTTCTTGCCAACAACACCCCCAAGTCCTTCTCCTCAGGGCTGCTCTCCATCCCTTCTCCACCCAAGCCTATTTCTGCTTGGGATTGTCCTCACCTAGGTGCAGGATCTTGTACTCAGCCTTGAGCTTCATGGGGCTCTCACAATACCGTCTCTCAAGCTTCTCAAGTCAAGGTCCCTCTGGATGGCATCCCCTCCTTCCAGCCTGTTGCCTGCACCACATGAGGCTGTCCTCAATCCCACTGTCCAATTGCCAACAAAGATGGCCTCAACACCAACCCCTAGCAGCCCTTGTCACTTGCAGAGATTGTGGAATTAAATGCTTTGCTCCTATTTGCTTCCATTCCTATGTAACAATATTTCAGCTCAGAGACTAACAACACTGTGTAATGTATGCTTACAAAGTTGTATTTTAATATTTTTATATATAAAATTAATGAAAGCCAAAGTGAAAATTACTGATAAAAATCTTTCTCTTTTCTTTGTATTGCCACCATTAATGCTGTAAGTTGGTTCTTAAATACTAGCCAAAAAATTTAGACTCATTTGGGAACTAGTTAAACCTGTGCTCCTGGCTTTCCAGTAAAAATTGTCACATGTTAAGAGACTCACATCTTCTCAGATCCTCCTGCCACCTCTTGTCCATCATTATCCCAGATTAATGTACCTCCTTTGTTCTGCAACAGCCTTTGCTGACAGTTCTGCTAAAAAGTATTTTGCTGCACCGCATGTTGAGAAATGCATGCCAACAACCATCCTTCTCATTGAAGTTACCACAGAGGAGTCACACCGTGCCGTTTTCTCTGGGTCGTTTGTGCAATGTCAGGTAAGGCAGGATGTGACTCAGCCATGACTGGGTTCAGAAGTAGGACTCTGAAATCTTCTGGTTTCAGTTTACTTTGGGAATTCTTGGGACTGGCAGAAAAAGGAAAGTGAATCAAGAGAAAATGAATGATAGACACTCTAAACCTTGGTCTTTTACAAAGCCTCCATGTATCCCTTCCTCAGAAGGCATTGATTCTGTAGTCCTCTGAGGGGTAAAGGAGACTGGGGAAACTGGCTTTCCCTCTCTTTCTATTCCCTTCTTTGCCCAGTTCAACAGAAGAAATGTCCCTTTCCTCCAGCTCTAGGCTGTTTAACACTAGAAAGCAATTGTTCTGTCAGCAGCACCTGGAAAAACTCTTTCCAGGCAGAAGATCATATCTCCTCTTTCCCTTCTAGTGAGGGTGGCTTGGAAACCACCTTCTCATGAACCAGGGCTCAGCTTCCACCTTTGCTTTGAGACAAATCCCCATTATAGTTTGCCTAAGGATGGTAGTTTGCTCCGAAGTTTGCTCCTATAGTTTGCTCTGAAGGATGGCTTGAGGCCATTTTTCACAAAAGCCAGGGAACCTTGCTTAGCATTCCTAATCTCAGAGATACACACAAGCATACACTAAAGTTCTGATCAAAGCCATGGAAAGCTGCATCTCCTATACATTTGTAATTTTAATATAAAACCATAAGATACACCTGTTCACATTCCTTTAGCCTAGGAAGTCACCTTTTCCTAACAGTTGAATGATATCACAGCCTCTCTTACACAGTGTGGTCAAGGTGAATCAATTTCATAGCACTAAATTTCATAGAATTGAACTGAATCTCTCATGACTTGCATATGGAGGCCAGATACAGCCACATTTTAATTCTCTGCTCTTCATGAAAACAAAGAGCATATGCCTTTATCAATTCCACTAATACAAACTAATCTTTGCATTGAATACTTGGCATTAAGAGATAGTATTTATACCCAAAATAAGCAAAGTGATATGTTTCTATTGCATTCATTGTTTTATCTCACTGGGTCCCTCCCACTATGTTTTCTTAGACTGATATGACTCACAAATGGCCCTGCAAATACAGCTCTCCCATATAGACCTACTTGCACAAGTGGAGCCCCTAAAAGACGCAACAGATCCAAAGAGCGGACAGAATGACCAGAGAGGAAAAAAATTGGAAGCATATAATAACCTTTTAGGACAATTCCCAAAATTTTTCCAGGTAAACATTTCTGATATGAGCACTTCAGTCATGCACAGATAGATGACACATTTGTGTGTGGGCAGAGGATGAAATTGGGTGTGGACTGCGTGCCTCTGCAATAGGCACAGTGATAGGTCTAACTCAGCACCAGAGGCACTGAGTCATCTGTTCAGAGCTTAGAGTTCTTCATCATTCCCTTTATCACATGGAAAAATCCTGGCTGGATTGCCTGAAAATTTATCCCTTCTGGCTGGGGCCCAATCTGAGAGAAAGGGCAACAGCACAACAGGATTTAGACACACTTGGAAACCCACCCCAAAGTCCACTGATTCATGGAAAGGAATTGTATACCCTCACAGGAACACCAAGCTCTCAGAACAGTTATTTTGCTTCTTTCATCCTCCTGCAGCATGAGCATAGGTGAAAATAAACAGGCTTGTAAGTGTCTTAAGTGACACTTGAAGGATTGAACTCAGAGGCAATTGAAAAATCCAAGCATTAAGCCAGTGTATGGAAGTGTGTCAAGAAAAAGCAATATCTAATTCTGGGCAATGATCACTATGATCATCACAGATGCTGACAGTGAGTAAACATCTCTATATTCTGAAATCATGCCCAGCATCAGTTTCACATTTTCTTTTTCCTACCTTTTCAACACAAATTGGTAAACTAGCTACACACCAACAAACCCAATGGCATGATGGCAGAAAGGTACTCCTTTATTCTCAAAGCAAAAACTCAACTATAGCCAATCTTAACAGCCTGAGCCAAAGAAAACCTCAGAAAATCTTATGAAGGCATGACAATATCACACAATACCACAAGCAAGACAGCTGCTGTGGCTTTACTTCTTGTACCACCTCATAAGGACATGGCATAAATCTGGTATATATAAATATTCCTGCTGCAGGCAGGAAGAAAAAATATTGTTACTGCATAATTTCCAGATGCAGGTCTTGACCACTTCATATATGCTGTCAAGTGAGAAGCATTATAGGAGAGGTATTATATATAGCAGAGGAATTGTATTCCCCACACCACTAACAAGAGAGTGGAAAAAAAGTTGGTGCTTGTTAGAATAGGTATTGCTCCCAATTCTCTCCCAGTAGTTAAAACATACACATGCTGTGGCAAGAGCAGATTGCAGGGGATGAGCAACAAGAGGAGTGGCTAATTGGCCCCTCTAGTTGAGGAGTAACTGATTAAATGTGCCAAGTTCAGGGCTCTAGGCTGGAGGTCAAGCCCATCTTTATGTCCAGTCCTCCTGCTTTTGCTGTCATTCAGAAGTGGCTTCTGCATCAGTAAAACCTTTCAGATCAGATCTGCTCAATAATTTTGGTATCTTACTCCTCTCTTAACATCTGGCTTTGTAGTAATCTTAATTGGTAATCAGGTTCTCAGAGAATGGTTTGTCTGTTGAAGAAAGCAAAGTTTCTATTACAGCTTAGAGAGCTTATCGCCTTCCTGCCTAATACAGGATTTCTTTTACTTTTCACCGAAACAGCTGGAGACCACCACCATGGGAGACTGGGAAGTGAACTGGATGAACTCTGAATCTAACATAATCACAGTTTCTGTTCTCTCAAAAAAGCATGATCGAATGATTAATGATGAGGGTGAACCATATCTGAGACATAGGCTGATCCCAGAAAGTGAGTCAAAACCGAAAGTTCATCAGCACAGATTTTTATATCAATACCAAAGATCAATTTGGTCAGAAGGTTCCTAAAACAGAAGTCAGGGTGAATGACTAAAATCTGGGTAGACAAGATCCTGCAGCAGCCATCAGATAAAATCAGTTAAAAATGCAGTTTGTTACGGAAGTCAGCCAGCTCCCTACATGCCCCAACAACAGTACCCCCAAAAATGCAAACCCCAGCTGCATGTAAATAGACAGTTCAGTTCTGCACATACACCCTGGCTGCCTCTCATTAGCATGAAGCCTACATGTATTATCATGGTTTGTGGAGCTCTGACAACAGAAGCCCAAGCAATGTTATCGCAAGGATTCCTTGTGCCCCCCAGGCGCTCTCTGTGCCCTCTGCTGTCTTTGCACTGCAGTTGGACCATGAGCTGACTGCAAAGGGAGCCTTTTGTTCTGTTTGCAGAAAACGTGTGAGTGACGACAGCAGCAGGAATAATAAATATAAACGGTATTACGCACACATGCAAACATCCCCGCAGAAAATTCAGCCATAGGGTGAATACCAAAATTTTACTTGTCACTTAGCTATTTATAAAGTCAAAGAGACTCAGAATAGCAAAAAATATCTTGTAAAAGATATTTTATCCTTGCCAAAAACATCTCCCAGACTGGACAGCCCCAGGGGCTGAGACCTGAGCTCTGCTCCAAACAGCAGTGGTACCTCCCCAGCGGGGAATTCCCAAAACAGGAAAGATACCCCAGAGCTGACACAAAGCCAGGAGATTTGGCTCCCATGCCAGACTTCCTCCAGCTGTCAAGACAAGTGTGTCATGGTTAAAAAACCCACTGTGCTCTGGCTATTTCCTGCTGGAGCTGTGGCAGGCTGGGCAAAGACAAGGGGAGCTCAAGGGCTCTGTTGAGCATCTCTGGCCCAAGATCAGAAGCATGCACCCAGCCCCATCCTCTCCAGTGGCATCCAGAACTGCATGGCATTGCAGACAAGGTCTTTTATCAGTCTCTATAAGCCTTCTACCACCCTTTTTGTAGTAATGCTTCTGTGGCATTACTCAAGAGTTCATCTGTCATTCTGCTGGATGCACTTCTCCTTGCCACCGCTCCCCTTAGAGCCATACCTGTTAATTACCTTTTGCTTCCAAGGTACAAGAAACATCCTTTCAGGGGTCAGCACCCTGCTGGGGATCATAAGTGTGCAAACTGAAGCTTTAAACAAGTCCATGCATCACTGAGGTTTTATCTCCAAGGGATGGGGTAAGACCTCCGGAGGGGTGATTTTATCTGCTGATATAAGAGTGGGCAGAGAGATCTGCAAGCTGTCCCAGGCCAGTATAGACTCAGGCTTTAAAAGTCCCATGTGGTTAAACAGTGACTCATGGCTGATCCCCACCTTGGCTGTGAACACTCACCACTGCTTTACATCCATACCATTGCTAGAGCACAACTAAAGACCACAAGAAGGAGTAGAAGTGAACAACCTTAATTTAGAACACACCACAGCTCACTCAGCTCCTGTGCAAAACAGAAAATCTTGAGGCAGTGGATACTTTATGACTTCTTACAGTAAAACTTAAACATAATTCAAGTCTTTTTTTTTTTTTACATCATCTGCAAAAGAAGAATTAATTGGAGGAGCACAGACTGAACACCAGCAGGCCCTTAAAAACCTGTGTTGGGTTCTTTTGCACGCAAGTCTATTCAAAAGAGTAAATGCAAATATATGCATAAGAAGCAATACTTAGATGCACATTTCCACACATGTGTATAAATATTCAGTAGAGTGCTCCTCTTCTGTGGCATCCTTTTAAATATAGCATCACTTTAAAACCCTTCATGAGTTGAGACACAGACCCAGCTTACCTTCCTACTTCCCAGCTTCTCTTCACCTTTTGAAACCGAATCCTCCTTGCTGTCTCTATGGTGACAGTGACGTCCACGGTCCACGTCCCCCTGATGAGATGGCTGCTGGCACGCACATCAGGTGCCAGAGTGAATCTGTCAGCAATAGAAACCTCTCCAGCTCCTCCATGGGACACGATGCTCTTCTCCACCATTCACTCAGACAAACTACCTGGTAAAGAAAACAGTGTTAAGCCACCATCCTATGCCTAAAAGAGTGGGAAACTGGGTCTAAAATACTTTTTCCCCCTTCAATAATAATTACTGCTACTTGGGAAATAAATGTGATAGCACTGCTATCGAAGAGCGTATCTGAACAACCTACACAGAATGAACTAATTAAAGGTAATTTCTGCCAGAGGGTTTGACAGGGAGAAGATACTTGCCTCATGAAGTAGAAGTAGCTGATAAGCAGCATGATGAAAACCTCCTGCAATGTCCATCCACCTGGCACAGGGAACCAGCAGTGACAGAAGGATGTTTCTTAGCACATGGTTAGCAGAGAGAGGAGCAAGAGGGGAGATTTTTATCGAGTGCTAAATGAGAAGCCCCAGGTGGGACCTGCAAAGGTGTGCCTTTCAGGCAACCACAGAAGGTGGCCCTAGTGACTTTCTCTCTTCAGGAGATACACAGTGAGTCACTGGGGTTGCAGAACACCAGCTATTATATTCAGCCCTTGTCACATTTTATGGCGTTCTACAACCTAGTTGTTGAAACACAACCCCATTGTAACATGCTGTCCTATAGCACCCTGTAGGCACAGCAAAGGATGTTCAGTCCCCACTAGCTCTTCCCTTCCGACTGCCCAGATGGGGGAATATGTGCCAGGGAAATGGCTTTGGCTTTCTGCCACAGTCCACTGCCAGCACCAGCTGATACTGCACACTCTGTAGATGCTATAGATTTCTTTATATTTAACTGACTTTTTGTAAGTTTGCAGCTGAAGATGTCTGCCACTGCTCTATGTCACTGCAATCCTGCTCCCCAGTGCAGGGGAGGGGATAAAGGTGTTTGTGGAAAAAGGCCTTGCCCTGAGGATTTTAACTGTGCAAGATACTCTGGTGCAATCAGCTAACTTACAATTCTTCTCTGATAAAGTCATCTGCCCAAAACTTAAGGGTTTTATTCATCCAGATAAATACTTGGAAAATGAAACACAGACTGATTAGTCCCATGTTTCCCTACGTTTTCATGTCTGTTTTCGCTGATCAGACAAAAAAGAGATAGTCCATCATCTTAAAGATGAAGATTGCAATGGCCAAGCACGTTAGGTACAATCCAGAAAAGCAATAATAATAATTTTTAAAAGTAATAAATACAATAGTATATGACTAAAATTTGCATTGCTGTAATGCATGCTAAAGATCTAGTCCCCATAGTGGGTTACTGATGTACCAAACCTACTGTTTGGAATTTTGTTTCCCTGTGTTTTCTTGTTCTTATTTATCTATCACATCTTTTCTAGCACTTGGATTGTATATGCTTGGAATTAGAGAGTACTTGTTGCTCTGCATACTGCCCTTCTCATGCTTGGTTGCTGGACCCTGCCTGAGACTTTTGATGCTAAAATAATATTATAAAAACAAGGCAGTTTGAGAATAAATACAAGGAAAATCCAAAAGAAGACAGTATTACAAGACTTAGTTGCATATATAATCCCTGAGAAATGAGAACTGTATCCAAATGATGCAATACCTCAGTCTGTATAATTAGCATGCACAGAAATTATATTTTCATCCAAAGTAATGGAGTTTTCTGGTACTTCCCTCCCCATGGGAGCATCAGTTATAGATGTGCTGCAGCAGCCAATAGATTTGTCTTTAAACAACCACAAAAGAAGCAGAAGCACAGAAAGATCTGTTCCTCCTAGTTTGTACAGGACTAATTCCTATTTCACAGCAATAAAAAGCATCCCAATCAAACCTCAGGATATCTAGGTCACTGGAATAAGAAGGGTTGTATTTCCTGATGTCATCAGAGTTGCACAGGTGCCTGCAAGTGCCTTTCCATTAGGGACTTACAGAGAGCCCCAGCGAGGCAACAGAGAGAAGCACAGGTCATTTGGGCATGTCCATCAGCCAAGAGAGTACTGGAAAGACCCAGGAAACCAAGGTTTAACTTAAAATATTCATTCTCCAGTCTTGACAGATATTTAGCTGCAGAAGGTGACTACAGAGTGCAGCAGTGTCAAGGTGACAGCACACAGAGCAGCTCCACAGAAAGAGCAGGTTCCACTGAAAGTGAGAGTATCACAGAGCACTGCAGAACAGAGATCAGTCTCCAAGGGCTAACCTGTAACTCACACGAAAGTTTAATAGGAAAAGCATCACCAGAAGACCACCATGCTTTAAAATAACTAACTAACCAATGAAAGGTAAACAGAAGTTTTAAACAGAGAATCCCAAACAAAACCTTTGTTTACAATCATTTTGCAACTGATACCTGTGCATGTACACTGTAAAGAGAAATCTCAAGGGGTTTTATGCTTGGGCTTATTAAGGCTACAAAGTGATCTTTTGAAGAGACTCCCTTCTCAATCTGCATCCATTTTATATTTCACAGGTATTAAAACATTATGCTACCTAGACTTCAGACATCCAAGGGATTGAGATCTCATAACACCACTAATGCACATAGTTAAGCATCATGTACTTTATATTGCAACCATTTATATCTTTGAGAGCATTTTTTGTATTCTAGCCATATCTGACTGGGTGACTTTTAGGATTTTTTTTTTCTCTCATCTTGTCTCTGGCCTTTTGCTGTTTTCATGCTTTTAAAGTTTCTAATGGCAACAGTTTAACATGCTTCCAATTGGATATGTATAATAATAATTAAAATAGGGTGGAGTTTTAAAATAAAAAGGCTATAATTACGCCTTTTGCTTTGTTTGACAAAGCTATGATTTTTACCAAAACACATGACCAGCCCTCGGGTGGTCTATTCACAGCAAACAATGTATTGTCCTGGGCATACAAGACAGACAAGATGTTGTTTAATTGAGCCTCAGACTTCATTTACTTAACTTTTATGGAAATTACCAGCAATACTTGTAGAGTGTACACCACTATTTCTTCTTTCATCAGCTCAGTATCATCAAAGGTTGCCATTATCAGCTGTTTCGTCCTCATGCACTCAGTTACATTCATCACTGGGACACTACAGTTCTCTTTGTATAAGGGTTAAATAGCCAGAGGGAAGAGGTTGTTTCCTCATTACATACAGAAATTCCTCAGACATAGAGAAATATACAAAATCTATTGCCAAGTTCTCCAAGAGATTTCTTTCCTGGAGTCCAACCTTAGTTCTCAAGTCAGTGAAAGCTTAGTTGCTCTGTTTCTTGGAGCCTGAGCCCAGGTAAATCATTAGAAGATGAGCAACTCCATACCTAAAACAGATTAAAAATTCCATCTCTACAATCACAAAGCAGTCCTTCATCATTTCTGTATAGCTTTGATATCAGACATAATAATATGAAATTAATGAATTATTTGAACAATATGAAGTTAATTAATTATTTTCACCATTCTCAGAGTCAGAAATGTTTGTAAATGACCTGCAAAAGTTGCTCAGAGCAGTCTGGCACAAAGTCACTTCAAAACAGTTTACTCTGAAAACATCATTTCCATAGAGGAGAGTTTGAAGACAGTTTGTGTTGTTGAGCCTGTTTGAATAATTATTGGGGAGTTTTATGCTGAATTGCACTACTGCACAGAAAAATGGCCAAGAGACACAAACAGGTGATCTCCAGGCTTTTTAGTGAATAGTCCATTCTCATGGAACTTGAGAGCCAAGTGAAGTGGGGTGAGTGGTGACAAGATGAGTTGGCATGAGAAGGGAAGAAGCTCATCAAGGCAGCCATCAAAATCTCTCTGCTCTGCTTCCCTGGAGACCCCAGCAGTTCCTAGGATGACTTTAAGACTGTTCCCACGTCCCCCAGCTGCCCATCATCCTTATGCTTGCAAACCTTACTCTGCAGTTATTGCACCATATGCCTGGGCAGGACAATTGCAGCTTGTGTCTCCCTTGAGCAGAAGACGAGTTGGCCACGTCCATCTCATCCAACAGCTGTGCTCTCCTCAGCTTGAGTCTGCAGAGCCAGGGCACCCACAATAGCCTGTGTTTGTCCTACCTGCAGTGACACAAGCCCACTGTGATGTGCTCTCTCCAGCAGTGCCTGTTTCTTCCTGTCGGGAAAATATGACTGCACACCCCATCCAGGGGTCAGGAAAAACAGCACGTAGCCAATACTGATATTCAGACATTAGGCTCAAGCCTAAGCTCAAATTCTGAGTCAATATGATGACATGGATTGTCCACAGCTCCCAGTATCACGGTCCCTGAAGTTGTTCACCAAAGGTTTGACATCTGTCAAGTGAACTTGTATTTCACAGGACAAACTCAGAACAAGCACATGTAGCCACACAATTCTGCTTACCCATAAGGACTCAGATGTAACACATTTTCCCATTCCAGTATTATTGAAGAAACATTTCATTTTCAGTTGTGTTTTCAGAAGGCTAACAAGGGGCTCATGAATACATCAAAGCAAAGTCATATTATTCATTTACAACAAATGTTTCTGATTACATTCCCTCTGACCATTCAGACAACACTTTATTAAAAAGCTAGAAAAAATTCTGATGTTTTTCAGGACTACCTCTCATAACCCTAGGTTCTGATCTGTTTTGCACAACACAATTTGCAGAATGTTCACAGGACATGAAATGAAGCACAGGTTCCAGCTCTCTGGAAACCTGAGGTCTACCAGTAAAGCACCTTCCAGCTGAGATGGAACCATCTCCAGCAAATGCAATCAGCTATGAAAACAGTGGGAAGTACACTGTTCCACACGCATTGAAAATATGTACCCTTAAGGGTCTCACACAAACTGCACCTTTTGTTGGCTTCTGAATGGAGTCTCCAGGTGGTTAAAGCACTGACATTGCATTATTTATGGTGATTGAAATGCATCTAAGTAGTGCTTAGCAATAGAATTTACACAAAGACACTTGATGGAAAAAATACAGGGTGGGGGGAGGAGGTTGTTTACAAAACAAGTTACAGTAATAAAGCTGCTAGGCTGAGCCAAGAGACCTCTTAATAAATCATTTATTCCGCAGTTTGACAATATTTACAAAGGTTTTTACATGAATTATTTACTCAAGCTTTTATAACTTGTAACGTACTGTACACTGAACAGCAAAAACACATTAGAGCTACAAACCTGGGAACATACAGTTATGCAATGACAGATGGTGGAAAAGGCTCTGACAAAGGGAAGTTTACAACTAACACAAGCAACAGCCTTTTCTATCTGTCATCAATAAAGGGCTGAGGACTAGAAGGAAAATGTGATTCAAGGAAACAAGACGTTTTTTCAAAAGCGACATTCTTTGTGATTGCTGGATTTGGTTATTTTTAAAAGAGCCTTTTGTTTTGAGTGTCTAATTCTAAGAATTACCATTTCAGTGAGTTACCACCAACCAATGAAAGGCTCTGTAGCACAAAAGCCAGAGTTTACATGAAGGAAACCCCTGAATTTCTGCTGCTTACCCTATGAGCTTTAGGTCAATTTGAGTGATACTGTGTATGTATTTAACAAGTTTGCCCAGAGATACCACATGTATTAGTGCCTATGTCAGGAACTTTTGTGCACAACACTCTGGAAGAGACATTCATTTCCCAAAACACTTATAAGTGAGATAAAAGAAGCAGAGTACAAGGGTATATGGAAAGTTTGCAGACTATATCGAAAATGGAGAACAGAGACAAGCACAATACCTGATATGCAGCAAAGACTCCTCAGCAAATGGAGCTCTGTACCCAGAACTGGCCCATCCATCCCCGTCTCTTACTGCCCAGCATCAGTGAACAAAACAATGGCTTTTAACATCAGCCACTTTTCATGCTGTGAAAAACTCTATTTAGGTTAGATATTAGGAAGAAATTCTTTACTGTGAGTGTGGTGAGACATTGGAGCAGGTTGCCCAGAGCAGCTGTGGATGCCCTACCTCTGCAAGTGTCCAAGGCCAGGTTGGAAGAGGCTTTCAATCTCTTGGTCTAGAGGAAGGTGTCCCTGTCCAACAGAAACAATTAAGTCTGGAATTCTTTGACTCCAAAACAGATCTGAGAGGGCATCTGACAGATCTATAAAACAGCAGGAGGTTTGGAAAAAACAGCATTGCTCACTGTTTGTTGTAATGCAAGAACTACTGGTCACCCAATGAAACAATCAGGTAGTAGATCTGAAATAAAGAGGAGCACTTCCTGCACGTGGCACGGTTAAGTACTCATGTCACGAGATATTGTGGATAACACAAGTTTACACAGGCTTAACAACAGGCAGAATGCTTCCTGGAAGAGAAGCCCAGCAAAGGCTTTGAGCACATAGATACTACACTTGCTCAGGGAGCCCCTAAGATTAGAAAAACCCACTGCAGAAAAATTTTGGAGATGCCAATTGGTATTAGCACTTTTGCATTATGAGAAACCAAGGAGCAGTGCCGCTTGTGGGGCTAATTTGATTTTCTTGAATGTTCACTTTAGTCCTTTTCAAAGTGAAGATGAAATGTATAGGAGGAGTTGGATGGTCTGTACAAGTTCAGATCAAAGGAGGGGAGAGAGAGCACACTTCTCCAAGCTGGCTACCTAAATCATGAAGTTTAAGATGATTTCTAGAACCATGGCAGTGTTCAAGAAAGACTATAAAGATATTAAAGTGCACTGTAACTAGAGCAGGTGAAAAAAAGAAACAGGAATTGCACAACAAAATATCCACTAGATCCCCATTTTGGTAACAAGACAAAGCTTCACTAAGAGACTGTCAGGTAAATGACAGAAAGCTCCAGTCACTAGCTAAAGTTCACAAGCTTCACTTAGTTTTCCTTCAGGTCTTAGCATGCTGTAAATCTAATAGCAATGGATTTTTTATTTTTAATTTTTTCCCTCCTTTTTTGACACTTCCAATTAGATATTCCTCCTGCTGGTTTTTGAGGATCATTCCCTGGAGGCAGATGTGTATCCTCACCCTTATTAACTATTTTTGAAATATTGCCACTATTGTCAGGAGCTACGCTATTGACTGAACTGTTCTAGAGTCCATTCCTGATACCTGGTGGACATGTGCCCCTCAGAGAAGTTACCACTCCTGGGTACTCCTCATCCACAAGATGGAGAGAAATATTAATGTAATTTATATGAGGACAAAGCATGCAAAGCATCCACAGATCACAGCACTCAGATCACAGCAGAAGGATCTGCAACTTTACATTGCTTTCAGTGGAAGCTGCAGATGGTCACCACTGACTTCTCTTAACTGAGGTATGAGAGTCACCTAAATTAACACATCATATGCCAAGGAGTTGCACAACACCAGAGGTTTCTCCAAATGCTCCTTCAGCCTGAAGGCATCAAGACAAACCTCAGCTCACTAATTTTTAACATGAGCGCTTCAGAAAATTGAGCATACCTGTGAAAATAGGGTATTTTCAGGTTAAGTTTTAAGAGTGGGTGTATGAGAAACATGATATAAGTTTCATTGGTAACAGACCAAATGGTGTCAAAAATCTCCTAACATGAAACTGCATTTTCGTGAAATGAAATCCTTACCCAGTGACTGCCACAGGCTGTAAACATAACCAGAGACACAATAAGATAGTATTTTTTCTTTTTTTTTTTTTCTGTTAGTAAACTTCTATTGATGTATGCATTTCAGATAAAGCCCTTAATACTCACAAGACTGGTTACAAAGGAATCCTTCATGACTTAATGATTATAAATGCTAGGGCCAATGCCACTGATTTGGCAGGAATACCCATGTACTTCTATGTTCAAATAATTATTCATTACAAGGACTGCTCCTAAGACAACACAGAATGAAATTAAATAATAACAGTTTGCAGTAGCAGGCTACCCTTAATTGATCTAGAGTAGGAGTTGGTAAACTGCATTTCTGATTTTTGACATTTTGGACATAATTCCTGTTTCTTTAAATTAATTAAGTGTTACACTTCACATAAAGCCCTTTTTTATCCCAAGCTGGACTGCAAAGATGTGTTAATCTCAGTGCAGTCAGAAGGAACGGAATTTTCCAAGAGATTTTAATCCTGTAACTAATGGTTTCATCAAGAACCATACACGACTCCATAGGGAACTCTAAATATTAAGATTGGTAATAAAATCATTAGTTGTTCCAAGCTATTCAGCATATCATGGAGCCCTAAAAAGTTAATGACAGTTAGTTAAGCTACAGATGGACCAAATATTAGCCAGTATGTTGGAAATTCTGTTGAAAATAACACTTCACACTATAGGGGAACAATCCTCAACAACAGAGCACTACTGAAATGAACCTTTTCGATCACTAATTTCTTATCACAGTAATAAAACTTTTTGTGAGGTCTAACAGTTAAGGTTTTTTGAATGCATAACAATGACTCACCAAAAGCCCTAACAGGAACACTGTCATTATTAAAAGTAAAGCAAATGGTTGGGCCTCTGGATTTCAAACCTTCCAAATTTCCTAGAAAGCGGTCCAGATCACTTGTAAGTTTAAAGCAATCATTTGCTTTGTACCAGGCTGCCCTTGGGCACTTTGGGTGCCCTTGACACCGACCAGCCACTGCTTCCATGTACCCCCTGCTTCCCACAGCCAGGAGGAAGGGGCACCCAGCAGCAAGGGGAGGGCCTGGCAGGTGGCAGCATCATGGGGCTTGGCAGATGACAGCAAGGAGTGCTGGTGAGATCCTGCAAACACCAGCACTGCTAGAATTGGCTGGGACACAGCTGTTTTGCTGTAGCAACACAGGCTCACACCAAAGGAGCCAGAGAAGTTGTGGTTGGCCAAATGAGGGAGGGGAAGAAGGTCACCTGGTAGGCTTTCCTCACCTGGTTGGAAGAATTCTGCATTTAAAGAAAAAAGAAAAAAAACAAAACAAAAACAAAAACAAAAACACACACACCAGAAACAATGAGGCCCCACTGATCTTACCAAGTAGCTCATGGACAAGAATATCCCCTTCCAAAAACCCACGAGAAGGGATTTTTCTTGTTGCTGTACAGAACAAAACCATGGCCAGACCCTGATAGCTGTAGTGGCTTTTCCACCCCTCTAACAAATGCTTCGTTTGAGAGTAACACATCCAACACAAGCTGCTACTGCAGTAGTCTTGTCACAGTATCCTTTCAAATACCTTGAGAAACCAATGAGGAAGTATTAGTCCCATAGCAAAAACATAATATCAATGTTTTATGTTCCTGAATTTTTCTGTAGTTTTAAATACTTTTGATGGTTCAATAAAAGAAATAGCACATTTTATCTGCAGACATTTTTCGCATATTTACACAGAGCTTCTTTTGTAGGAGCACACTGGATGTCCCAATGCATAGGACGGAAAAGAGAGCTCCTTTACTTTTATATCTGCTTTCTTCAAGATTTCAGAATTTCCCTCATCAAAAATAATTTTTTTTAATCTGATCTTCACAAAGCAAAACACTGATACCACTTTTTGAATGAGTGAAAGAAAAAACGTCTGTGACATTTTTGAACACTAGGCTTAGAAATTAATACTTTGTATTTAACAAAATATGCCCATTAAAACTGAAGTCCCAAGCTTATACAGAAGGTTTGTCACCTCTGCCAAAACACTTTATCTAAGATTTACATTCCAAACAAACAGATAACATTTCGATCTTCACTTTTGCATACATCCACATATTAATGCATCCATTCTAACAATTAGGCCATAAAAAAACTTCCCCACTATTGTGCTAACAAGCTTCATAAGTGTAGTGACAGTGCTGCTAAATTAAGTATACTTTGGGCTAATTTTACATTTTTATCACAATACTGGAGAAGTACTAGGAAGCTATTATTTTGTCAGCTTTCTCATTTAGCAAAGCAGCTTCAATTTATTAACAGTGTGGAGTGTGAATGAATCAATATGTTTCATTGGGCAATGTGTCATTTGTTAATCGGATATTGATGAGATTATTGACGCGCAGCTAATTAATCTCAAACCCTGTGCTAGCCTTCATATGTTTCCTTAATTATGTTCTTCATCTTAGTCTTCCAACTTTGGCATGCAGACGCCGGCTTGCAGACAGTGAGTGAAGTAAGCTGTCAGAGCGTTTTTTCACACATTTACAATCCCTTGGCAGCAAAATTATTTTCTTACTTGTAAATAGGTATCAAACAAATATTTAATAATATTTGCCAGAAGATTGATATTGATTAGGCAGGGAGTCACTCCAAATTAGCTTAGCAAGAGATCTTGCATCAGAAGAAGTGTGCTTAAATAGATATATCTAACGAGCATTAAATAATTATGAAACTATAAACCTGTAATCATTGGGAAGTGCTAAAATTGCTTCTCTGCAGTCATTATCATTGAACTCCTGGCTAAAGAGACATGCTGTAACAGTTTAGTTTTCCCTTCCTGCTGCAAGAGGACAAATATATTTTGTGCTATTATTTTCTTTTACCAGATGGCCAAGCTTAGCAAAAGGAAAGCTGCCTTTTTTTATGAGGTAGAAAAGACAGGAATAATTTCACAGGGCGTGACAAGGGTCACACACCCTAATTTCACGGGGTGCCAACAGAGGTCTGGCTGAGGAGGGGGTGGGGTGGGTTGGCTCATTTTTGAGCATCCCCTTCTGGCTGCGGGCACAGCCCTGCAGTGGGACATGAAGATGTGCCAAGAGCTGTTTTGCCTATTTCAGCTGGAGTCAGCTGAGGACACCGGCATCCCAGGCGCCACAGACAAAGAAAGCTGCAACAACACAGCTCAGTGGGGTAGCACTCAGCTAGAAACCCTTTGTGCTACCTACTCTGGCACAAGAGCTTTAACGGAGATACAATTTGCATCAGGCTTATTGTTGTCATATTTTTAACCCCACAAAAACACACCCAGTGGGATTAGGAAGAAAAGTAATTCCCAGTAAGGTCTCAGCTAAATAACACACAATGAATCTGTGCTACTCAGGAAAGGGTCTTCTCCAGAGGGCAGAAAGGAAGATGCTGAATACATTCTGATTATGAAAAATACCATTTAATGTGCCTACTTCACCTCTACAACATCTGCCTGAAGCTCCCAAACAATATATATATATTTATTTTTTTTCAAACAAGGGAACTGGAGCACTCTAGAGTAAAATTATCAGTTGCCAGCTATAAGCAAATGGGAGGGCAAAGGCAGTTTTTATTCCCTTATTCTATTTCATGCCTAGCTTGTTTTTTATGGAGGAAGAAGAAAAGAGAGCTCATGGGTGGAGATGTGGTGGACTGGTGATAGTAGCACAATTAAAAATCTGCCTGGGATGTTCTTCTCACACAGGACTAACCTTAGTTCCCCAAGCTTAGAGTCAGGAAAGAAATTCCTTTGGATCCATTTAGCAATGACTGGGGGAGGAATTTTTGTCCTTGCCTGAAACCACCAGGGTAACCTACCTTTGAGAATCTCCTGCTATTGCAGGGACCTAGGACACTGATGAGAAGAGCTACATTGCAGTGCACCTTACCAGCCTTTATAGCTTTCAGGAGGGGTTTGGCACAGCATCTCAGAGCTCCATACTTATAGGCACTCACTCAGAGAAGGCATTTTTCTCTGGATTAGTCATAAACTGTGATTACCAAGGCCTTGTTGGATCACTCAGACAGCTCCTTCCAGTCCCCTTCCAGATAACCCTAAGCTTTAGGATTCCTACTGGCACAACAGTTTTGAGGAGCTTAGGAGAGAACAGGACTTCTGATACCTTGAGCCATGATTTGGGAATGGAAAGGTCAAGTTAACTAACAGAAAGCGAAGAAAAGGTGGGGGATTTTCCAAAACAGTTCCGAATTGGGCCTTCCAGATAGGAAGGATAATTGAAAATAAATTGTGAGGTAAAAAGGGTCTTAAGAGAACCATGCAAATATTTCAGCACGTCTCCAAAAGTTCAGACAAGGGAACCATAAATGGTCCTTAGCTTTCAAAACAAAATCATTCAGGTAACAAGTGATGACTCTGGGAGAATCCATGTTAACTGTGCATGCTTCATGTATAAGAACAAGATTACCATGTTTCAGCTAGCAATATTTCATCTTCCTTTAAAAAAACAGCCTTTAACAATGCTGCCACAGAGCTCCTAGACTGTATATTTTGAAAGAAAGCCAAAAAACCTACGCATAAAAACTGCACAGCTCACTGTGTCTTGCAAGTTTAATCAAATCTTGAATATGTCTCTTATCTTACAGTACAAGGGTTCCCCCCCCAAAAAAGGAAATCAATGTCAATTTTATTCTGTATTTATAGAGATCCTTCTAAAGGGAATCAATGGGCTTCTAAAACTCAGATAACCAGCACTGACTTTGTTGGTAACCTTCAGCATCATAAAAATATTCAGTTGTTCAGTTCATTTTTTCCAAAATGCTCACCAACAGGTTTATGTTGTGATTTATTTTATAGAAAGCAAGAATGATAAAAACTTCATTTGATTTGACACTACAGCAGTAATCATCCTAATTGGCCTTTGTTTCTATCTGTCATCTATAATTATTCTCTGCATAAATTATCCCATTTGACTACAGCATTTATGATCAGTGAGTTTCTTAATATGCCATTATCAAAACCTTTACAGTAATACATTTACGCAGTAAGCTGAAAATGCAACCCAAATGTAACACATATTTTCTTTAAATGTTCTAGAAATAATGAAAAGAATAAAAATACCTATGTTTTTCCTGAGCATCCTATATTGGCAAGTTATGATCTGTAAAGCACGCTGTTCACAAGAGAATTCACAGCATCCCAAAACAAAACAGTTAACCTTTACAACACCAAGTTAAGCAGTCCACACCAAATCTAGTCACATCGTGCCCCTATGCCTTTAGAAGAAAAAGAAAAAATCAAATCACAATTTGAAAGTAAAACAAATGTTGCAATATTTTTTTTCAAAACACAGGTTCTTTTATCAATATTCACTTCTCAGTCAAGCCAAAACCATAACATTATTTGCATATGGGAAAACTTTTCTCTAGAAGGAAGTGGGTTTATTGATAGTGGTATTGGTGTTTCCCATGGTCATAACAGCCCTGGAAGAGCCATCCCACCCAATGGCCCTTCCCAGCTAATCGAGCTGTGGCAAAAACAACATGACTTTTCCAGTGTATTGTCAATTCTGCTCCATCACAAATCAGAGTATTCTATACTATAGATATACAGAGTATTCTATATTATAAATAGAGAATTCTATTTATAAGCCTTAAGATTCTGCCATCTATGAATGTTGTTACACTCACAAAAGATGATTATAATTTTCGAATATCTTGCACAGTTGCTACTTTATGGGTCCAGTCTCAGTTTTTTCCCAAATGCTAGTGCTTGCTTGAATCTGACTTTCTATTTGTGGAGTGTTTTAAGAGAATTGAGAGCAATCACTTACTTTATTCCTAAAACACTATATACACATGACTGTTCTGTATCATGTCTAAAGAGTCATTCCCTTCCTAATTCCCCATTCATGCGAAGATAGTTCAGATTCCCATCAGGGAGAAAACAGAGGGTCTGCATTTGGATGGTGTGATTTAACACAGAAATAGGAAGCCTTCTAGTAGTAGGAATACACATTGCCTTTTAAACAAATATCATTTTATATTTCATCAGAGGATTTAGATCAGATTCAGAAGTCAATGCCAGCCTGTGTTTCCATTTTTACACCTGCATGATTGTGTTGCTTTTATTTTTCAACAGAGCTGCTCCAAAAGTGGGATAAGTGACAGGAGAATTGTGACCCTACAGCACAGTTTTTCTACAAACAAAGCTCTTTAATACCCATTCTCTGAATTTCCCTACATGCTGCACATTCTACCCAGTAAACCCTACATTTTCAGAGTCTATTCTACATTTTCTTAATTCTAATTAAACAAATCTTAATCTTGACTTTAATGGCTGCAATTATGATACTTCATTATGTTAAATGTTAGTTGCAACATAAGAATAAATTGTATAAACAGTTTAGCTGCAATTGCATGGAGTCTAACTGTACATTACTCATTAACAAGATGTGGGTAGCAGCAATTATAACATTTCCTCCTAATGTCCCTATTTATTGAGTCTCAGCAGCAAGCCCCCTTTTCACAACACACACTGATTGACGATAGCAGCTTTTGTACTTGTGAAGAACAGGCACAGGAACCTGCTGTGTGCCTGTAACTCAGATCGATGGAAGTACACATTAGCTCTTAGCCTCACAGGCCGGAGTTCCTGAAGGTCAAAATAGCCATCAGCATCACCGTAGGGTACAGAAATCATTTCACAAATTGTGAACAAAAACAACACAACTAGCTTTGCAGTTTGATTATTGTTTATAGATACAGCAAGCCAAAAATTAAAGCATAGCCTTGAGGCAGCGTAATTATTTACAGCTGAAGACTCATATCATTATTAGCATGCTCCTAATTGCTTGAAGTTATATCAATGTTAGCTGATTTAACACATTTTTGATAAGAGGCATGGAAATTGTTTTCTCTGCATATGGAATGTTGGATCATTTCTTTATTTTTTGAACTCTTCCCTCCTCCTCTTTCTTTCAAATTGGCCCTTGTTTGCCATTGAAAAAAAACCCCACACCCACAAATTTTCCTTTATTCTGTATGTCTGTAACTATCACCGCAGTACTTTGTCACATTTCTGTGGAACCATACATTTGAATTTAGCTGGACTAAAATTGTGCCAGCTTTCGGCTTTCACTAACAGGGGACTTGATAATTTCGCATCAATATCAACTAACTAGAGAATAAATCACTCTTTGCTTTGGGTGACACATCTTAATCTATTACTTTTCCCTACAGTACTTGAGCTGAAATCCAGCTGGAAAGCAATGTGGAGAATCTCAGGGTGTGAAGGAACATCTGCATCAGAGACTACCCCACAAATACCTATTTTGGAGAGATAAAAGAGTTCTCTACTGCTATATCACTACACTCAGTTCCCCTGATCTACAGAAAAGGCAAATTAAGTTTGCCACTAATAAAACAGAGCAAAAAATAATTTGAGAACTTTTCATATCAACCAACCCATAACTTGTCACCTCAATTCAGTCCTCTCATTCAAACCAGGAGAGCAGTCAAGCACTGACAAAGGGCAAAGCCTTGAGCCACTGCTGGCCAGACACCAGGAACGGCAAGTCAGTGCTGGGGAGGGCAGGAAGCCAGGACTGTGGGAGGCAGGCTTGGGATGCTGCAAACCAAAATAGGGAAAACTCCCCCTGCCAGCACTGAGTGAAGGGTGTATGAGTAACTCTTAATTTTAACGTTTCTGAGGTCAGGCACACTATTTTAGCAGTGTACATAATGCAGCACAGACTTGTCAAGGAAAAGCAAATACAAATATGATCTTATTTTCCCTGTATAACTTCCTTCATATACTTATGTAGAGCACTTCAGGTATTTCTCCAAAACAGGTATTAATCTCCACACTCCAATCAGTATTTCTACTTCTTGAGTCACACTGGCTAGCAGCAGTAAGAGCCTGTTATTTTGTGCTGGGAGCCAGGGAAAAGCAGTGAGTGCTGCCCATGGACCTACAGTTGTCTCCATTTCACTCTACACAACAGTGTGGAGACCTTGGAAAAACCACTTTCCCCAGAGAAAGTGGAGAGCTCAACCCAAAATGGAGAAGCAGCAGGAAGAGGGCTGATAATTTTTGCTTTTCCTAGCAAAGTGATGGCTGTCAGGGACTGGACTGGCATGAAGGGTGTGCAGAAAGGCAGAAATAGGGTCACTTATTTCTATCTGTGTTATATAGACACCTCAGCTCCTGCAACTGGCAGTGATGCTGAAAATCCCAATAATTTTTTCCACTTCTCCCCTAAGCACAAGCTAAATTATATGTGCAGAATTTCAAAGTAATTAATCACATCCTTCCATAAATTTTGGCTCTGTTACCTAAAGATTCATTTAATTGGGCTAATTGTTTTATGGAAGTGTAACAAAGAACAGGTCAAATAATTACAGACTGGGCTCTTTTAAAATAATGGTCCAACTGCTGAAATTTGCAGCATCTGGCTACTGAGTGGAGTAATGTTAGATGAATTACATATTATAGTCCAGTGAGGAAAATCTTCCATTTTAGTCTGTGAATGGGGAAATAAAAGACTGCAATAGCATGTGAAACTGTCATAACAGCTTTTCACGGTTGAGACACATTAAATTACCAGCAATCAATATCCTGAGAAAAACTTAAAAGAAATAGATTTGCTAGGAAGGAATAAAGAAGCGCACTCAATTTTAACTGGGAGCTTTATTTTGCCCAGCACTAAAAAAGTTGCAACAGCTGCATAGATTGAAGCTGAAACAGGAAAAAACCCCTAACCTACCAACTTCACAGGGGACTTTGGCTGGGAACAATAGGATGCAGATTTTAAGGATTAATATTCTTACACACAGTACTGAGAGAAACAGAAAGCAAGGGAGAAGCTTATGTAGGCCAAGTAAGAGCACGCCTTGAGCCTGAAGAAGACCAACTCTTTGCTATTCCTCTGTCATATATTTTAAAGCTAAATGACTGCCTGTTGTCCCTCACTACGTGCGTGGTAATCTTGGCATCTTATAAATGGATCTTCTGCAGCCCAGCCTGATCTGCCAAGCTGACAAGCCACGGACCTTGTGATGACACATGGGTTTTCTGCTGCGTGACTCGTGTGCCTAGTAGCTCTTAACAGTTTTTGTTTTCCGAGTCTAGCTGGAGTCGCGCGGCGCTAACAGTCAAAGAGAGCTCATACAGTAAATGGAAACTGCTGTCAGTATGAACCAGATTAGTCAATCCCTATAGCACAAGTGAATTTCAGATAGCAGCTCAAGCATAACCACTATGATCACAGCCTAGTGTTTATGTATACACAGAAACAATGAAGTGGCCTGGCAATTACTGGAAATACATTCCTCAAGCTTTCAGGCTATGCTGAGCTTAAAATTGTGGTCAGCTCGTGTGGGAGAAACTAGATCAACTTGGATTGCATTGCAGCAGTTGTAATTGAATTGTATATTTTGCCTTTCTATAAAACTTCCAGTGCTAAGTGCACAGCAGCCTAAACAACCGTGACATACAGTGTTTGCCGTGCCTCCAAATCTCCCAGGTACAGAGCCATGCCTTGCCTTCTCTTCTCTGCTGCTCTCCTGCAGGCCCTGCCAGCACAGCCAGATACCATGCACCACCCTGCTTCTCCCAAGCTGGGAGGGAGCCAGATCCAAGCCCAGAGCAGTTGGAGCCCCTGGGATTTGCTGAGACTAGCAATGGAAAAAACACAGCTTTGGAGCAGAGTCTGGCCCTGCCCCAGTCGACAGGAGCTCTGCTGTTCCCTCCAGCTGGGCTGGGGTCACAGCCTGCAAGTTTGCACAAGCAGCTGACAGTTTGGTGATTAGAACATCTACCTACCACAGTGAAGTTTGCAAAATAAGAAATGCCAGCTTTTTTCCTTTTACTTTTCTCCTCCCCTAACTACGCTTTCATCAACTTTTTCTGTTGCAAGTTCTTGGTCTTTTCCAACCTTCATGATTCTATGACTCTGGCCTTCACAGCCCCTTTTCTCTTTATCTTAGTATTTCAAGCAATTCAACTACATTATATACATACACATACATATATGAACATATTTTAGATATTACATATGCATATATTAAATCATTTCCTTGTCTCATGTACTGCACTGACTCATGGTCACTCTGGCTGCTGGCAAAGCTTGGCCACCCTCATCCTGTCCTCAGCACCTGGCTGGGGTCCCAAAACACTGCATTCTGCTCCCTGAGCCACTCACTCACCCCAGCCTTGCTCAAGATGCTCCACTACAGTCTGTCAGGTAATAAACTCATGTTCACCTTCATAATATTTTAAAATTGTTGACTTCGCTTGAAAATACTGCACTTTCTTTAATTTTCCTTCTTATTTGATAAGTCAAAAGATTTCTGCAGATAGTAATTTGGCTAAGGTACAATTTCGAAAGCAATTTTTCTATATAAAGCAGTTTTCAAGAGAATTCTAGCTCAACACAAGCTTTGTTGGTTAAAACTCTTCTCTGCAGCTTCTCTACCTGCTATACCAAAGGAACAAAAAACCAGAAGCAAACACTTCCTCACCTCTCCCTGACAGACCAAAGATAAAATGCATGCACCTATGTACAGAATGAGCATATTATATGATTTTTTTTTCCTGAAGTATTGCATAACTGCAGACTTATGAAGGAGCTCTTACCCCTTCTGTTCCTGTTTTCCAAAATTTCTAAGTGGTAGTATCTATTATGTCTAGCAGTTTACCCTGTTTCACCTATTAAAGCAGTGTACCCTTTTTTCCTTACCAAAAATTCAGTTCTGCTTCCCAGTATTTAGGCAACACCATCAGAAAGCAACAACTGGCCTGGGAAAACAAAGCTATAACTTAAATCTTCTACTGTATAATATTAGTATTGCACTTAATACTTGGCTAGGCTTCTTAAATACTGAAATTCACATTGGAGGCAACATGGGAGATGATACACAAATTTTACTTGATCAAAAGAAAAGGGCAATATTTACTCAGACATTTTTGGACACTCCATAATGCTTTAACTGGAGTTAAAGCTTTCAGTTAAATAGTTCTCTTCTCTGAAAATACATCAATATTTCTAATTACAAAGATGTGCAGGGAAGAATGCTTATGCTGTATATCAGAGTTGAGGAAACTTCTACTGGGGGAAGAGAAATGATATTTCAGAAGCTGACTTTTGTTGTACTCTATCATTTGGCCCACAGATCAGAACAAATAAACCATTTTCATTGAAGCTGCTTCCTCCAGCCACTTTTTCTTGCAGAAATTTGTTCTAAGGCGTTTCCTGTCAGTGCTTCCCATCGTTCTCCAAAGTTTGCATTTTTTTTAATATATATAAATTTTACTGTCCATGGCAATAAATATCATTTCTGTCATCTGCAGCTATCAATATGTCTCAGAGACTGCTTTTCCATCTCGTGTGGTTGTGATGAGCTTTCAGATTTGGCTCCCAGCACTGATCCCTTCTTGGCTCCAGAGCAAAGTAAATCTGCAATAGCCATTAACTATTACTTTAACTAGATCTGAGGCTTCAAGGACTCTACTGCAGTCTCTTAGCTCACTGTTGCACAAGGAGCTGCAAATGCCAAAACAATGATAACATCAAATAAAAGTGATATTTCCTGAAAGGTCCAGGTGTAATTGTCAAAATCCTTCCCACTGCACTGAGCATGAATTTCACAGGTATAAGAATAATGCTAAAGCATCATAAAGAAACAAACCCAGGGACGGTATATAAAATTATGGTGCACATCTGATGGGATTGAGATGCATTTCCCAGTCCCCTGTTGTACGGAGATGCTCAGCTGCAGCCAGAACCCACAGCAGGGTGGGACTGACAGGCACACACACAAGGTGGAAACACCAACAAACAGAAACACAGGCAGAGCAAAGCACATATCTTTGAGTTGGGCATCAAAGTAGAGGGGTACGTGACTTCTATGGAACACCTATAAACAGTAACAAAAACATTTCTGTACAAACATTATTATAATTACTCATTTAAGAGAAATCTGACATGATTAAGCAAGTGAAAGCCAGAGGAAAAATACCCCACAGTTTAAACTCTCCTCTTGCATGTACCAATAAGGCTTTATATATCTATATAATACAGACTTCTTACATTATTCAGCCAATGGTCTGTAATTAGAGATCAAAAAGCATTCCCACAGCTCAAGATACATGGACACAGTATTCTGTGTGTCACTATGCCCAAAACGATCATTTCCTCTGTCATATTACAGTGAAAAAACAGTGCACATTTGCTAGAATTATTAAGTATTTCTAGTTTGAATACTAGATCCTCTTCACCCTGTCTAAAGTAAAATTAGCTTTTTAACCCTTCTTAACTTCAGTTTCACTGTGAGTTCTGGTAGAGAAGCCAGATAGTCAGCGTATGTGCCTCTCTGGTGATACCTATAGCTTAAGATAGACTATTTGAAACAATCAGAAAACTCTTTTCTTCTTCCTGAAAACATTTTTAACTTCCTTGACATTTTCCTGCTGGCTTCGCTTTGAAAAAAGTATCATGGGACACAGGTTGCTCATTCAGAATAGTGAAGGCAGGGTGAAACCTGCCCATTTGCATTGCCCAGCCAGCTGCAGCAGCTGTTCTGTTTGACAGCTGAAAACTGCATTTTCAGTCACCAGCCCTTGTAACTTTTTGGAGCTCTTGCATCAGCTACTGCAGGCTCTGGAAACTGGTACTGGGGAAATCTGTGCAATGGCTGAGACATGGAAAGGGAAACCCTAAGCAACCACGTAAAACACACATGTGGGGCCACAGCTTGTCATTGTGGCCACTGATGTGTCTCAGCCTCTGTCTCCACCAGCTCAAGGCCCATAGGTAGCCTCTCTCCCACAGAGCTTATTCCAGCCAGATGTTCATTTAGAAAGTAGGTACAGACACATGTCAGCATCATTTAAGCAATGCCTAAACACATGTTTATTCACTCTGCAGACGTCTCACCACTGCAATGCTGTGCTTGTCCCCAGCACTTCAAAGAGGCCCTCAGAAGCCAGCTCTTTGTGTGGTGTGGCAGAGGCTGCATTGTTCCCATTACCACTTACAGAACTTGCATCCAACCATTAAATTATATAGCTTTCATCTGTTTCTTGAGAAGACAAGGCTAATGCAATCATGCTGAGTACGTGCATGTGTGTGTCCATCCATGTATCTCCCAGCAATTTTTGAGCATCTGCCTGACTTTGATCACTGCTGGCAGAAGGTCAGAGACTTTGACAGCACCAAGCTCATGAAAGTCATCAGGAAAACGAGCACCTGGTCTGAAGTAAAGTAAACATACAGTCTCAAAGCAGAAAAAGCTTCCCAGCTCACCCTTGGACTCTAAAGGATCCAACATGAGCTGCAAGACCAAGAGAAACAGGGCTCTACCAGTGCTGTGGTTTGTTGAAGCATCATGGCATAGCAGCAAAAGACAGCATGAGCTGTGGCCTCCCACGAGGTACCCTGGTCCCCCAGAACCCCACTGTGCCTTGAGCCGAGGGCTTAAATAGCCCTTGGCCAATGCAGTTGCCTCACAGCTCTTATTATTCCAAAGAGAGAGAGAAACACCACATTTCCCATCCATATCATCTCTGGTGACCTCAGCATGCCAGCTGAACCATTGAGGGCTCCTGCCATATAACTCTCATGGACCACAAGGAAGCCCTGATCTTGCAGGAGTCAACAGGGGCTTCAGTTTCAGAAGAAAACAGAGCTGGAAAAGGCATACGTGTCAGGGAGAGAAAATTACAAAAATAGTGGTGAAGCAAGTGTAACAGGATACTTTCTTGCAGACATTTCTTGAGGAAAGGAAAAGGAATACCTTTCCTTGAAATCAGCTACAAAGATATAGTTTAAAAAAAAATAACACTGCAATTCTTCAGGATTCAGACTTCTACATTCACACTGTAAATAGATTTAGATTTTTTCATCCTCTTCCCCTGACTAGATGCACAGTGAGCTGGGAAGTCAATCCGCACACACAGTGTGATCCCACAAATACTGCAGAGCCCTCCTCCTGGTCTCAGAGTTGCCAGCTGCTTCTAGATGAATCAAGAGCATTACAACCAGCAGAAGACCAACAGGCATGGAAGTTGTCTTCCTTCAAATATATTCCTGTTACTCACCCTCACAGGACCTATGCATAAGAATTAATCTCACTGGAAGGTCACTCTGAAAATGCTGCATTTATAAATGTAAATGCACGTACACGTATGCACTCGCACCTATGTACAGACACTATGCACAGAGTCCCAGCACAGTAAATATGGCCAGGTGCTACAGCTTTGCATACCATGCACAGTGACATTCTCACAGCTGCCAGAAGAGCACCCTTTTGAGATACAAACTACAGAGGTGAACTTCAGCTATTTTTAATGAAACACAGTGAATGCTGCTTCTGGCAAGTGAACTACAAAAGGTAATATTTAAACAGCAGTAGCAATAAAAGGTATTAGTTCCAATTAGAAGAAAAGATTTACAGAAGATTTCTACAAATTTCTATTGCACACTTCTATTTGCAGAAGAAAAATATAGTTCTTTTCTCCTCTTTTTTTTTCCTATTCAGAAAAATGTGTGGTTTCAGGTAATCACTCATATCAGTAGGAGCTGTATTCTATTTGGTGGCTGCTGCTTGGGCACGTGAGTCTAAGTCCTAGCACTAATCAGATTTTTGATTCCCCAGGCTGCCGTAGCTCTTGCCCATTTTTAATTTTTTTTTAATCATTTTATTAATGCTCCCATAAAAACAAATGAAATATCCCCGCATCCCATCCTTCCCTTGCTTCACCAGTAAACTTTGTTCTATTCAGACAATAAACTGAAAACTTTTCTGAGTGGTTTAAAAGTCAATTTTAAAAGCTTTTTGCCCACACATCTTATTTTTACTTCATTTCTGAAGTATTTTGTATTGTTTTATTTTTTCAGCAAAACACTGGAAGGTAAAAAAAAAAAACCTTTTGCTTGCTATGTATATGTCATTACAAAACAGCTTCAAAGAAAATTTCACAGAAGATTGCTAAAATTTTAGCAAAATCCATTCATACGCCTTCATTTCTTGATAAGCCAAGGCATCCTAGCACATAGCTAGTTCCCAGCTAGTCTTCAAATCCCAGTGCCACAACACCTGATAGTGTACGGTTGGGGTGCTGGTATTTCCATGTACAACTGATGCAGCTTGCCATGTAATTTTAGCATTTCAAGGCCTAAAACAAGGTATTTCAAGACAAAAATAAGCAGTTCGCATTTTTAGTGCAAGTTAAGGCATGTCTCATATATCACATACACCAAAGAACAGGGCTGTTGGAAATACAGCCAGAGTATATCCCAGATATATCAGCAAGGTTAAGTTCTTTAGGACAAACTTATTCCTGAAAAACATTTTGAAATTATTTTCAAAGGGGCATGCACACATTTCAACTTAAATTATCCAATATAACTGAAAAGGTTTAAAGATTCATTCTTTGCATGATACTCAGCAACCACAAATGTAGGACACAGGTCTTGTAGTTCACGTGGTACAACACTTCTTTCAACAGGCAGCACATGAAGAAGCTGAGGGGCAGACACTGATCTCTTTATCCTTGTGTCCACTGGCAGGATTCAAGGAAACAGCATGAAAGTGAGTCAGGGGAGGTTTAGGTTGGATATCAGGAAAAGGATTTTCCACCCAGAGGGTGGTTGGACACTGGAACAGGCTCCCCAGGGAAGTGGTCACAGCACCAAGCCTGACAGTGTTCAAAAAGCATTGGGACAATGCTCTCAGGCACATGGTGTGATTCTTGGAGTGTCCTGTGCAGGTCCAGGAGTTGATCCTGATGGGTCCCTTCCAACTCAATATGTTCTATGTAACAACTGGAAAGAGAAGCCTAGGAAAGGGAAGACTCCAGAGAGACCTTAGAGCAGCCTTCCAGTTTCTAAAGGGGGTCTAAGAGAAAGATGGGGAGGGACTTTTAACAAAGCCGTGTAGAGCTAGAACAAGGGGGAATGGCTTTAAACTGCCAGAAGGCAGATTTAGATTAGCTATTAGGAAGAAATTCTTTACTGTGAGGGTGGTGAGGCACTGGAACAGGCTGCCCAAGGAAGCTGTGAATGCCCCATCCTGGCAGTGTTCAAAGCTAGGTTGGATGGGGCCCTGAGCAATCTCATCTAGTGGCAGGCCTCCCTACCCATGGCAGGGATGTTAGAACTAGATGATCTTCAAGGTGCCTTCCAACCCAAACAATTCTATGCTTATGGTCTTGTTTAGATTAAGTGCTGTGCTATCATTAAAATCAAGATAATAGTATAAAAATAGTTTACTTCTTTGGAGCTGGCCACCTCAGAGAATATGTGGAGGGAAATGATCCATCTGGTTTAAAATAAAGAAAAAGAAAAGCATGGTGTATCAGATAGGTTTCAATGGGCATTTTAGGTCAAAAATCTATCATATATTATACAAGTAAAAGCAGCACTTTTAAATTTTTTTTCCTTTGCTTTTATTTATAAGTTGTTAAATAAGTAGGAAAAAAACACCTATATGTCTGCATGTAGGTTCATTAATCAGTGTGTACCACAAACTGAAAAAACAAAATTTTCACTTCTCTTCTGCTCTAGCAAAAGTGCAGTGTACAAGTCGTAGCCAATGTTCCCAACCTCCCAGGTAAAAATTACATTGACTGAAGGCAGCCTGAAATTCCCTTCTCATGTTATTATCTCTAAGTTCATGCGAAGCCCTGTAATTAAAAACAGCCTTTAAATTCCAGTAGAAAGTGTGAGGTTTCAGATAGTCTGGTAGAAATGAAATAACATACAAGTAAAAAAAAAAAAAAATTAAAAAATAAATAAAAAAATAAAAAATTTTGAAGTTCCTGTCTCTCGACTTAGCTGGCTTTTCTGGGGAAGCATACAGAAGGGGAAGGCTGTCCAGGCTGCTATATATGGGGGAGTGGTGGGCACGACCACCCTACCTACACCAGAACTGGCCCCACATGACTGAGGAAAACACAGCGCACTCAGTTCTCCCATAGCTGTGGGCACAAGCCCCTCACATCGCACAGAGACACACCTAAAGCCTGATTCACACCCCACACGGGTGAACAGCAAGGGTGAATTTGTCTCCTGGATCCTGTTTTCTTGTCCTGTTCCTGTGTCCAAGCAGAGCCTAAGCAGCTATGCCAACACATGACTCCTATTACATTCAGGGGTTGCTGCCACAGCTATGTAAGCCCTGGGGCAAGATAAAGCAGTATATTCCCCTTCTGGTGAGTATTTCCAGCTTAGCATTAGTGGAAGCTCCGGACAAAAATGAGAGATGTGTCTCTGCAGCTACTGGGACTACTGGATTTTCTCCTCCATGTTGGCTTGGTGGTTTTGAATTAAATCAAATCGGAGGGCTGGGAACGAGAGCTCTCCCAAAATAGCACAGTTCAGTCTCATTGCAGGGAAATCGTGGGTCTCCAATTTCTGCTGTGGACGCGGCCTCTGAGTCGGGGGTGCCAGGCTGAAGTCTCCGGGCACAATTTCGTCAAAACCTCTTCAAGTCAAGACAAAAGTAAAGCCATGAATGCTCCTTATTGCAAGTGTCTCTGCTGAATAGCTTGGTATTGCCCTATTCCCTATGACAATGGAGTTAAGGGAATGAAACATGTTGTTTGGAAACAGTAAAAAGCTGTCAGCAGTAACCACTGTCAATACTCATGCTGGGCTAAGCTTGGTACTCGCGCTTGTCATTTATTTATTTACTTATTAAAAAACATGTTTGATATAAAGCAGTTCTGTAGGCAAGCAACAATGCCAAACTAATAAACCAGTGATTAATTTTGTTCTTGTCCTAGGTTTGTTTTCTTCTTAATAGTCTACGTAAATCCATTAGAGAAAACATTCATTTGCCTAGACTTTATGTGGTATGAAGCAAACCCAGAAGCATTTTGCACAGGCAGCTAGTTGTCACAGAAGAACTGGGCTGGCAAACAGAAAAGAAAGACATGAAAACATATGTAGAGAGCTGCATGCAAGCTGTAGAAAGGAGCAAGAGGCATTATAATTTTTAAAAAAATTGCTCAGCATTTTCTAAAACACTGCCAATCTAAGAAATGTTGTTACAGTCTTTAGATGGCATGAAATAGCCGGAGGAGGAAAAGAAAACAAGAAGTTATTAATAATTTTAGCGAGAAGAATAAAAAAGGAATGTTTTGATGGAGGTCTCCACTGGTCACTTTGTATAGATAGAGGTGCTTAAGATTTTAGATATATTATCTGGATGTTTTCCCTTTAACAGCTAGCAAAAATCCTAACTCATATAGAGAAATCTCATACTTGTCATGGAGACTTTCCTTTTATTTCTGTGCCTGGGCTGTAGCAGAACAGTGCTCGTAGAAAGTTTTCTTAGATTGTTTTTGGTGCCACCAGCTTCCCTGCTCCAAAACAGTAAAGGGTATGCTCCTTCCCAAGAGCAAGGAGGAAAGCAGTTCATGGAGTGCAAGAGGGCTGTTAATGCTGTTCGACCGGTCAGAACACTCCAGGTCTCAGAATGTTCTGCATACTTCTCATGCTAACAGTTTTACAGACAAAGAAGAATACTCACTTTGCCAAACTGAATCCCCTCTCATAAAAATTCTTCAAACTGCAGCAAAGCTTGAGAAACAGAGAACATCATGTTCCATCTCCCTTTGGGGCAGTGGCGGACCCATTCCTACTGTTTTTTTGCACGGCCTTGGTTATTGCCAACTCCAGTGGCAGTCTGGGTCATGAAAAAAATACAGAAATAGATAAAATGTTTATGCTCCCCACACTGGATGGTGGGAGATAAACAGTCCCCTAGGAAAAGTTGGGAGCAGTGGCATCACTTCCAAGAGGTGCAACCTCAATGCACTAGGAGGTCATTTCAAAAAAAATGCCTAGAAAACATTTATATTCTACTTGTGCGTATTCTATTGCACAATAGAAAAAATATTGTGCATTTAATTTTTTTGCCACATAGTATTGGAAAGCTATTTTAAAAATGCTTTGAAGAACACTCCAGAATGTTGCTGGTATTGTTTTCATAATTTCAACTTAGCAGGCTACAGAGAAGAAAATGTTAATGAATAAATTAAAGAAACTTCTACTAAAAATGCCCTAGCAAGTAATTTTCTGAAAATTATATAAACACTGTCATCCTGTCAACCGAGATCTTTGTATGGCCACCTAGGCCACACTGTATAAAAGCCTTCCCATTTAGGAAAATAGATCCATTAAATTAAGGTGTCTTAAAACTTTCAAGATTATAAGAAAAATACTGTGGTTAGTGGCAAGCAAACTTACTCTATTTTACACCGTGCACGTGAAGTAGTGTATAAGATGCTGGCAAGGAAGAGAGACAAATGCAAAGCCAAGACCTTTGCATTTCGGTCTGGATAGGACATGGGGCTATCTTATCCTTGGAAAAGCATTATATAGTTGTCCAGCACCATCTCCCACCCCAGGAATCTCTCTGTACTGCTTTCACAGCTTTTGGTTTCAGTGAAGCATAACCAGTGTTGGTAGGAAGTTGTTGCCAAGGTTATCTCTAGTAACTAAATCCAGCCTTTATGTGGTTTTAACAGACAATTTGAGATGGAGACAGACGATTTCTTCAGGGAGAGCCAAATAGCTGACTTCCAGGGTGACATAATCCTGGAAGGTCATTGCAAAGTAAACACATAAGCACCACACTCTCTCTTGCTGGGGTTTCCCTCCACTCCCCCAGAACACAGGGTACAGGAGTGAAAGTCTTCATGCACACAGAGACCAAAGTGCAGCCTGACACCTCCAGGCTGCAGGGGAGAGCTAGGAATCTTCTCTTCCAAATAACACACACAGTGTTTCCACATCTTGCTCACACTGACACAGGGATGACTCTCATGATCACAGTCCTGACTCCTCACCCTAAAGACCATGCAGCTTGTGCCAGGGAATTCCAGATACAGAAGAAACAGCTCCCAGAGCAAACACAACCAGAGGTAGCCCTCGGGGTTGTGCTGCACAGAGGCCACCAGCCACCACTTTTGCCCTTGCCTCATTTCCCAGCATAGTTCCCAGCATAGGGCAGCAGTCACAATGAGGGTGATGGGAAGTCACCCTGCAAGGATACTTGTCCAAGCGCTCTGAGATGCCCTAACTCATCCACAGGTGAGCAGGAAGAGCTGCACTGTTGAAATACAGATAGAGTTTGATTTTCAAGTCATGATGGCAAACCCGGTATCAATGCCCACCCTCTCCACAAGCTTGTATTGAGAGCATTCCTGCCATAACTTTGATAAACTAACAAATGCAGTATACACCTTGGCAATTTCAAAAGTCCTGTGAATGAACGTTTTTTGAATTTTCACCGGTTCCCCTGAAACCTTTAAGAATCTATAAAAAACTTTTATATCTGGCCTTGGTTTGCTTTCCCTACCCCCATTTTAACTTATGATTTTTACAGTCCACACTAAATAATCAATATTAGTGAAAATCTTCAGTTCTCTCTAGAGGACAATGCCCTCCAGGTTTTATAATAAAATACCACAATGTTCAATCAGACTTGTATATCATAGATATATATCGTAAAATAAACATCTGAGGGCAGCCATGATTGAATCTCAACTCTGTAGAGCCAAGAATTATTCACTGCCTTTTAGAAAGCAGATGATATTTATTCTTCCCTAAAATTTGTGCCTTATGAACAACATTTCTTTCACACATCCTTCCCAGGATTACAGTTCATTCTTTGACAGCCCTCCATGAGCCCTTATCTCAGTTTGCATGACACGCAATCATTCAAAATTGCAAACTGAATTTAATTGCCATAGACAAGTGTTAATAGATTTTAATAATGCTTTATTAGACTTTATGCAAATTGGACTGTGCTGAAAAATCTGAATAAAATCACAGCTTTAGCAGCAACTTCCTCCCCTATGTTGTCTTGAAACACAGAGCAGGAAGAGGAAGCTTTAATTAGTAATTTCTGATGGAATCTGATGATGAAAATGTTCTTCTTATGAATAGATATGGGTGACAAATATTATCTTTAAACCTGTAAGTTTCATGATTCATTAATTAGCACTGAGGGCTTCTCCCAGGGGATGATTTAATATTAATACCAGCCAACAGATTTTTTTACATTAGGATTTTTATCTCGATAGAAGTGTGGATGATGTCTCAGGACAGTATTATGCTGACTACACTTTAGAGTATTCAGTTGACACACATTTTGGTACATAAACAAATCAAGTAGGGAGGAGAAAAGTAACATATGAGTGGAGATTGTTGAAAAATTAATACAGAAATAATTCAAAATAATCCATTCTAGTAAGTAAATCTGAGTTAAAATTATAATACAAAAGCTATTCAAGATTAATAACCATTTCTTTATTCTTTGATTCCTTTTGTGCTGCTTTTCCTTCAGGACAAAATATTATGATGCATGGAAGGTTTCCATCTGCAGGATAACTTCTTGGTATCAGTGGGAGAGACACACAAATCAAAAACCACAAATAACCTGCATGGTTTTTTTGGGAGGTTTTTTTAACTCATGAAAGAACATTTACTTTAACTATATGATAGAAAGGAGCACACTCATGGGACTATTTTTAGTTCTGCCATTATTAATTAATACTGGAGGGAAAATAGCTCAAAATAGTTTGGTTTTTTCCTGCCTACTCGTATTCATAGACACTGTAATTTGCACACCATAGTTAGGGAATCCTTGCAGGGTAGAGCTCCTTTGGAAGCATTGCTATTTCATGTTACTGACAAAGCTATCATATTTCTTCCTGAATCTATAAAGAAACAAAAGAAAAGCCTAATGTCATAACTAGCCAAGGTGATATAATATTACTTCAGGTCTTAGGAACAGCCAACCCAAATATTTTCTGTTGACAAGCTCCACTGAACAGCACAGGAGCCAGGCATTACATCACATTTGCCAGATAACACTTCCTATCCTGGATTAAGAAAATCTGCCAGAAGAGTATTAATAGTTGCTCCATTTAGAGATAAGGAGATCAAATTACCAAAATCTTACAGTGGTTTACTCAGAAGCAGTTAAGAGCCTGGCTACATTTAAGTTGGTGGCAAAACTTCAACAGAAGTAGGATTTCACTCACATATTTACTAAGCCAGCTCAAATCCTTCCTCTTCCAGTCCTTATTGCCCACCATAAAGCAATTACTAGGCATAAAACCAGCCTTTCCCTATGAACACAGTGCAAATCAATAGAACTTTAAAATTCACATACAAGATAAACAAAGATCATTTGTAGCAGATATACAGTGCTGTGACATGCGGCAGCTGCAATTCAGAAGGTAAGAGAGCATTTAAAATAAAAACAAACACAAACCAATCCTACCACCAAGCAAAGCTGAAAAGCAAACCTGGAGTTTGAGTTTTTAAAATTAAAACAGATTGAGGCCTTTTTTTGTAGAACACTGATTTCAATCGTTTCAAAGGAGATATGGCAGAGCACAAAGGAGCATGAATCTTATCGCTGAAACTATGCAGATACCAAGCATTTCTCTCTTCTTTGGAAAGCCTCCACCCACATGCCTCACACCTGAGATTTACAGGCCCTTTCTGAGCCACCTGAGGTAGCCCTGGCACTGCAGCTGGGCCAGCTGCAGGGTGTGAGCACTGCTCATCACCTTCATTATTGGTGCAAACCTGCAGCCTGTCACTGCAGTGCCCCAGAGCCAGGGACACCGTGGGTGTGGGACAGGCTAGAGTTGTACCAATGGCACGTGTGGTTCAGTTGCTTTGAGGGTCCTTTAATTGCATGTAAGCCGACAACACATAAAGCTAAAAATAAAAAAAAATAGGTTTCTCAAATGGAAATGATGACTAACCCTTAACGATAATTAATACCAGACATTCTCAAAGACCTTTTTTCACCTACAAATGAAACTAATTACTAGGACTCCTAGCTTATAGTTTGCTGTGTTGCAGAACAGCAGCAGCTGGGCTGTCTTTTTTATTTACTCTTGAAGAGCTTTCAGTAAATCTGTTTCAAATTTTGTTAACCCTACTCAACCTCCACACCCTCCCCTTTCTACTCCCCTCCACCCCCAATAGTCATTCATGAGTTACAGCTGAGTAAAGTGATTTATAATAGTGCAATGAACTGCAAAACATGCTCTGGCAAAGGAGCAAATTCCTCTGCCTTCCCTCAGATACCATCAGGTGTAACTGCAAATTCTGCCATACCCTTAGTACCGAGAGAGGAGATAAGCAAGACAGTGACTTTTCCTCCACAAGCTTGCTTGCTGGAGTGGGATGCAATGCTCCTCCGCCAGTACTAGCCCCATCACGCCCAGGCATAGTGCAGGAAAGGAGGAGGGTCAGCTAATCCCTGGGCTTCTTTTAAAGCTTCTTGGATAGAGTGAAAGGAAGAGGGAGAAAGCCTGTTATCCTAACTTCAGGTTATATTTTGCAGCTAAGAAAAATTTGCTGATTTGTAAGTGGTCCACAGGGGTCTTCAAATCTGAGTTTGGTTACAAATAGGAGCAGTGAGCTATGGTTTCCTCAAACTACCCAACACGAATGCATCTGGTTTACTGTCTAGAGATTTTTTTTTTTTTCTTTCCCCTCTCTCCAACATTATCATGCAGTAACTATCTGGACTGAAATAAAGCCATGCCAAAAGAGTACAAAAACAGCTCTGCAGGGTGTATGATTTTATTGCACGCCTGATACTTCATTTTATGTATTGACTCCCAAAGCTAGGTCAAATTCCCAGCTTTCCTCAAATGGAAATAAGCCTTGAATCGAACTAGTTCTGAAGAACATTTTGTAAATGGGAACTATGAATACAAAAAGAAAAAGAACAACTAATTGCTGTTAAACTCTGTTGCAGCAGTACTGAAATATACAGCTGTTCCCACAGTGGACAGCACAGTTTGACTATTTTAGCCACACAAAGTCTGAAAGAAATTATCAGATGGCACAGGAAATTGAGCAGCTTTTCTGTTGGTATAATCAGTGTTACGTTACACTAGAGTAGGCTGTGTTAATATATATGTGTTTACTGCTGGAAATATGTTTTATTTTTGTTTCCCTTTTTACACAGGACCACAAGTCTCCTTTTCTGTTAGACCTCTGTGGATGATGAAAGGCAGCTTTGAAGGTAAGTTTTGAAAAGCAGTCTGAAGGCAAGCATCAGCAGCGATTTGGAAATTCTCCTGAAGAAGGATCCAGGATGTAGACAGCTTGCACCACACCTAAAGATGTCAACCCTAGCTTTTATCAACATCTTATAAAAAAAAAAAAATGCAGACTTTGCCTACTATTGGCAATAAGGCAGAAACTGCTTCTATCAGCACATCTAAACACAAATTCTCATGTTCACTTCAAATGAAGCTGAACACATTTAACTGGGTGGTCAGTCATTTGTGTATTTTATTTTATTTATCATTAACTTGTTAAACAAAAGGGAATCAAGAAACCCTTGGCTGGGTTCTGGATGAGACATTTCATTAACATGTATCTCAACAGAGGAACATTTTCCAGAAATGTACAGTAAAAAATTAGGATACTCAGGTGACGGGAAAATGGGGATAATCATCTAAGTGACACACAGAAGAAACAGGACCCTTTTAATCTTGCAGGGGCTTTTAAAACTCTTTATGACAATCCTTTCAGAAGGTATTTGTTGTTCAAGAAGTCACTTTTTAGTAGCTCCTTTATGATAACTTCAATCAAAACTAAGAGAACCAATACACTGTCAGGACACCACGGCAAGGCTGCCTGAGCTATTATCATGAGTTTTCATTTCTATTTTTGTAGTACCTGCTGTCATGGCATATTTTGCAGTAGAGCTCGAGAATAGTCCTTCGAGTACAGCAGAGCCCTTCTGATAACTCCAGCATTACTGCAAGCACCCATTCTTGCCAAGTTAGCTTCAGCCCTTGTGTATTTAAAGTTGTCTTACAGCTTGATCAGCTCAGTAAAACACACCAAGAGGGGAAGGGGGAAGAAAAAGAATCCCACAAAAAAACAAATAATACATTGTAAAGCAGATCTTCAAACGTGTTCCTGAAATACCACCCAACAGCATCTTTACAGCATGGTCTTCAGCCAAGGTGGTGTTAAAGCCCTGCATAAACTCAAGCCCTGACCTAAAAAACATCTCCAAAGGATCTAGGCTCAGCTTGGAGACAAAGCACTTGGGGCTTCATATATGCAGAAGAGCCTGTGTCTGCAGGCAGCAGCCTCCAAGTCAGACACCCACATCTACTGAGAGTGGTGCAGAGTTCACCTCTGCATCACCCAAACACTGCTCAGCAGCACCTCGGCAAAACCCAGGCAGCACATTCGTGCCACTATTGAAAGGATGTGTTTTGCTCTGGGAAGTAATTCCATTAAAAACAAGACTACTGCACAGTTCTACTTTGGGGCTCTGGCATCACAGCTTTTCCTCTGCCTCACAGGGCCAACAAAAATAACATGGGACAAGCAGGAGTGAGACCCTGCAGTACCAACAGAGCTCTTCCCGACTTGCCCCATGCAAGCATACTTACAGATGGGGTGACAGCAGCACCACCAGGAAAACAGGAGGCCTTAGGAAACGCAAAGCTATGAGAAATGGTGTGAAGCTTGCCTGACACTTGAAAGTACTGATGCCTTTTCATAGTAGGAAACAAGAGCTCAGCTTTTCTGCTTGCTCAGAGAGGTACAAAGCAGTGGTTCTATTAATACTAGTGATGTACTTCCAGATTTTCTGTGGATTTGGTGAGAGACATTCAGATCAAAGGTCTCTTCGTTAAAAAACTGAGCACGAGCTGCAAATGAGGCACATTCAGAGTAACAAGGAGTATTTATCATTCTTACCTCAAGGCTTGCGAAAGTCTAGGTGAAAAAATGCCTAGAAGATGTCAGTCACTCATCATGAATGGCCAGTCAGAAAGAAGCTTTTCTAGTTTTTCACCTTCACATCCCAGCTGCTGTATTAACACATGATGAATATGCACACCCCTTTAAGACAAACTCTAAAATGCTCTGTGCTCTGTAACAAGTACTGAGGCTCCTGCCCCTTCTCCCCCCATGCAACATATCCCCACAGAAATTAAAACAATGGGATCCCTAAAAATAAAGCAAAGCTTCTCGGCTTTGTAAATGAGAAAGAAAAATAAGTTTGCTGCCATATTCAAAGTTGCATCCACCAGCCTGAATTGTTTTCCTACTTGTTTATGAAGCGGTGGTTTACCCTACTCAAGATGAGGTGCAGAATTCCTTATGAAAAATAATCTAAATAGCACACCCTGAAATGCAGTTTGAGTGTTTTATCCTGTCTTTATCTGCAAGCAAAGGAGAAACATTTATTTCCCTTCTAACCACCGCATCTACCTCATTGTCAAACAACAACCCCCAACTGACAACCTCAGGACCAAATATGTTTCCTGTACCACCACTTTGATCTCCAATTGCAACTAACCTAGAAGGGTAATAGTTACATTTGAGGTCACTAGGAGGTCTTGACCTCAGTTATTTCACCCTTCTCCAAAGAAACTTCTACTTTAATCATCAACTTCCGGGTAATCTATTAGTAACTGGCATAAATCATACATCAAAATGGGTTTAGGCGTTGTCACAAGGGTTAGAAAATGATCCATTAACCTCTCCCCAAGCAAACACTGGATTCTGAGTTTTCAAAAATAAAAAAATTAATCAAGGATGTGCCTCATAGTTTCAATTCCTGAGCATATTTATTCTTCTTGAAAATAGGCAGGAGAAAGGGAGGTGGGAAAGGGCAACCAAAGGCAGCTCTGTCCTGCGATGCTGTTCAGAGTGATAAGCTGACATGTCAAAAAGCACATTTGCGCCCTCTCTCACCCATGCTTTCTCCTCACTGCCATCCCAAAGGTACACAAAAATGAAGACTGAAATAATTCAGGGGAAAAAAAAAACTGTGAGACTTGGCACATGTAAATTTTGCTGCCTGACTTCACCGTCACTGATTACAGCTGACGGAGAGTTAATAAAAGAGCAAAGCTGGCTGTCAGAGCAGATTAGTGTGTGTAAAGGACAAGACAAAAGAATTATGCCGTCATTATTATTTATGGTCATTAACTGGGTTGAGTTCACTTCTACAGTACCCTACCTGAGCAGTAAAAATTATCATCTAAACATGAAATACTACATTTGGAGTTAAAACACTATCATCTTACCTGCGCAATGGCTTGATTTCTTTTATAAGAGGTATCTATTCCTGGAATTAGTAACACAGGTTTAGATAGTGTAAGAAACCCATTCGATTTTTGACCCTACAAAGAACAGTGCTTTTCTAGTGATGGAGCAGATAAAAGCCTCCTTGTCGAAAACAATGGAAAGGCAGGCACTGTGGGAAGGACAGTGGGAACCACAGTGGAGCACAACAGACAGCACAATGGAGGTAGAAAAATCTAATACAAGAGGGGAAAGGGCATCCAAGAGGCAGTGAAAATGGAAGTGTGAGGGGTGCAGGATTCTGGGTGGAAGACTCCATTGGCAGGGATCTGAGAAAAAGCAAGATGACAGAGATAAGCAGAGGGCTGCTTTGAGCAACAGATGAATTCCAAGACGGATACTGTGGAGGCGGTATTCTGACTGGAAGAGAGAATGAAGATGACTGGGGGACAGGGGGAAATATCAGAGGAGCAGAGGCCTAAAGCCTGAGGCAAAACACGGTGGAACATGTCACAGAAAGCACCATTGAGAGGCATCCTTAATAGAATTATAGCTTTGGGAGTCTGTGTCCAGAGGAAAGCAAAGCAGTGTCAGATGCTAGCAGTGTGGCAGCCTTGTGTATCTCTGGTCAGAGTAGGTGCGGGAAGTACTAACTACAGGTTGGAAAGTATAACTTTCCTGATCAGGTACTCCAGGAGCATTCAAAATCCCTGAGATGGTTGAAAACTGCATCAGCCCTTGCTGTCTGCCCTTATCTGCTACCTCTTCTTATGTTTCTTTCAAATGAGATCCTGGAGCTTTTCATCTACAAGACCTGAGCTGAAAACACTGACAAACTCTTTTTTTGTCCTTGTCTGGCACAGTGATTAATTCAGCCATGACTTATTTTCAACAAGAATGTCCATCAGACATATGCAGACTATAGGCCATGGGATAGGACATCCTCTCGTGCACAACTTGAAACCCCTTCTCATCACTGGGCAGATTGGTATTCACCATGTGACTGCAGCCACATAATTTTAGTCATGTATTTCATGGGACAGGGAAGGATCAGGGCTCAACTCATCCACTGGTGACCCTTAACATTTAGTCTACATAGTTATATTTAAAAAGCCCTGATTTTTTTTTGAGAAAATTTATTTAACAGATTTTGATGTACAGTCTATCTATATTATTATATGTACAACCACACCCTAATTCAGAGGCTATCTGCTTACTGTTATCCCTGAAGAAAAATGGGGCCTTTTCCTGTTTTTTAAAACTAGAGAAAATGTGATTTTTCAACATCCATTGCAGTGTTGCAATTTGTTATACCTGTACTACAGGTCTAAACAGAGAAACAGCAGCTGCTGATAAATGGAGTAGCACCTCAACAGGAGCTCTCAATACTAGACCCCTGTGTTGGTCTGCTCATTTATTCATTTCCAAGAGAATAAACTGTTTGTTTAGACCTAGAAAGATTATATGGCTCTACCCATATGAAACCATCTTTACCCTGTGCAGCTACTGTTGCTGTGGGAGAGCAGTCAGATTCACACTACATTCTCCCCAGTGCCAGAGAGGCAGATGCCATCTTATTTTCATCAACATGCTCCAGATTTTGAGATTTCATCCTTCTAAGTAGATTCTGAGTAGGAGAATTAAGATATAACTTAATTTTTCATGTAAGCAGAATTATTCACTGTACTTTTCTTATACCTTTGTCCTTTGGGATAAAGAAAGTCTGTGCTTTGGCAGATTTATTGTGGATGATATTTCCTGGTGTGTAATCAGGTTATAATCATGCTTTACAGTCTTATTTTCTTTATGTATATTTTTAAATGACAGTGACACCACGAATTAACATCTGTCATACTATAGTCAGAAAGATGATGCAGTTACAGAATCTTAGCCAGTGACAGAGAAAGCTCAGCAGTGACATTCACTGCCACACCAGGAACAGCACAGGGAGACAGCAGGACACTATAAAATACCAATATCTACAGGTACTCTTTCCCACAGACTGTCTCCTTGCTGAATAGCTAAAGAGGACAAGACAGCAGTGGAACATCATCTAGTCTTAACAAAGGATGGAGTCATTTCACTATTTGTGATAAAGAAGAATAAAATTTAGGATAGAATAACAGAGATATTATTACAAAAGATGCTCAAACAGAAACGCAGGTTCTTGTTACTTCCCTATTTTCATCCTCACTTACTTGGGCAGTTTTAATTCTGAATAACATCCAAAACTTGAAGAGCAATGCATCCTATTTAAAATTCTGTTTTTCAGATCCAAAAGTGCTACAGGAGCAAACCTTAGTATACTACTGATATGAAGTACCAAACCTAACTTTAGTCCAGTCGTATCTTCCAAGTTTGGGTTGGCCACACTCCCTACGCTGAGCCCCCAGGGGAAACCACAAGGTTTCCTTAGGTCATCTAAGGATGAACCAAGTAAAGGAAATACTCAGTTATGTCTCCAGATATTTTGAAAAATATGCCTAAACAACTTGCTCCGGCCAGTAAAAACCGAGGAAAGATGTTTTTCAGTTTAACTCTATCTAAAGAGTTTTGCAAATCTGACAACAGATGATGATGGCATGCTTGAGGGTGGAGTTTCACATTTTCTTGATATCTTGGATCTGCAATTTAGCAAGTCAAAGGAATGAATGTATTAAGAATTAGTTTTTATAATCTTATGGCAAAATTAACTAAGTTTTTAACTGAAATCTGCCAATTTTAATGTGTATTGACTGCCACAGAAACAAATTGGAAGGGCCAAGAGACAGTTCTTTTTATTGACAAAATACATCTTTATAAAGTGTGACTCTACCTTTTAAAATAATGCCTCAATAAGACATTATTCAAAAGCAGCTAAAGGCCATTGAACATGACTTTGGCAGACAGTGATGGCATTCTGAAATCTCTGTCAAAGAAATTACAAGCCTATGGTATTAAATACACATATGGCTAAGCACATAGTATAAGACACCTTTGCAGAAATGGCATGCTCCAAAGTGTGAATTCAGTGTTAGGGTTATGTAGGCACAGTTCAATACACATAGAGACTAAACCTCCACAGATCCTACGAGTAAAAGCAAATCCAGCACTTTTTCATCCTATGGCAATAACACATTGCTCTCTTTTCTAAGGAAGACTTTCATAAGCCATCAACTACCAGATTGAATGGACATCAGCTGAGTCACCATGGCATTCATCCCTTGGTCGCTTTCATTCTTCAGCCATAGTTTACAAAGCAGTTCAAATGTTGTTTTTTATTAAAAAAAAAACAACACCTAAGACAAAGGGAAATGTAATCAACTTATAGTTTTACAAACACATCTCAAGGCTTTTCAGTAAAATTTGGCTTCTGTGCAAGCGCACAATACAATGACTAGATGGAGTTCTTCTTTTGAAGTTTTGTTTAAGAAAATTCTCCCAGGCTAAGACCCAGTAAGTTACAGTTTAGCCTGGAGCAAATTTTTACAACCAAGTTATAAACCCCTGGAATAGGAGTTCATAATGGAAACAGCTGCTCAGCCCTCACTATAGCGGGTGCAAGTATAATAAAAACTGCAGGAGTTCACATTAACAATGGCGTCCCCTCACACTCTTTCCTGTTACCCATCCATTAAACAAGCAACACTATTTAATAGAAGGAAAGGCAACAGGCTTTCCTCTTTTCCCTACAACCCTGCTCCTTCCCCTCAATAACTAGCTAAGCAATTTATAGGTGACAAAGAATACACTCCTCAACACCCAGGTCTCTTTCAGGAGGGCATGCTTAGGGTAGGCTCTCCAACACAGACATTACACACCAGTGACACAAGACTGTAGCTCATTCCAGGAAAGTACATCATATTATAGGAAGCACAAATATTGCACAGGACACATATCTGACAGCCTGACACTTTTGCTGGGCAATTCCCACTAAATCTCACCCCAGCATAACTCTTCATTCCTTTACCCCTCTCTGGATGATACTTGCAGCATTTTCATACACAGTTCGTAGAATCATAGAATAGTTTGGGTTGGAAGAGACCATAAATATCAGCTGGTTCCAATATCGCTGCCATGGGCAGGAACACCTTCCAACAGACCAGGTTGCTCAAAGCCCCATCCAACCTGGCCTTGAACACTGCCAGGGATGGGGCACCCACCCTTTCTCTGAGCAGTCTGTTCCAGTGTCTTACCACCCTCATAGTAGAAATTTTTTTCCTAATATCTCATCTAAATCTACATGTCAGTTTAAAGCCATTGACCCTTGCCCTCTCTTTCCATTTTGGATGTTGTTTCAGAGGATTCTAAAAGCCAAAGAAATGTATTGCAGACTGTGGGTGTGCAATGCAAGCCTTGCACTATGATCAGGTTCCTTTCTTTCCCTAAGATGGCCCTTAAATTTCCACACGCTACTTTCTCTACCTTGTCTGCTATTTTCAGCAGGTTGTGAAGAGAATTATTCTTGAGTTCTTGTACTCCTTTGGGACACTGGTTACCCAAGCTGCAGGTTTTGAGTGTGAAATACAGTAACAGCTGAGGGACAACCCCTGACCCCACCTCCCAAGCTGGGATGACACCAGGCTAAAAGGCTACATAAGCAGGGATCAAAAACTCACCAGGAGTTCACAATGATAACAGCATCCCTTTGGAGAGGTTTTTTTCCTTCCTATTAACAGGATCTTTTTGCCTAATATTTACCAGTGACCAGCATATTAAGCACATTGTGGCTCCCAATGACACAATAGGACTGTCCCCCACCTATCCCAAACACTCCACAGCCAAAGCACCTCTGCAGCCAGTTACTGGAATCTGCGCAAAGGACAAAACCAAAGCTTTCTACAGAAGCTTGTTTTTCAAGGCAGCTAGGCTCAGGAGAGAGCTATCAATAATATTGATTTGCAACAGAAATGTTGTTAGAAAGCTGGGAACTTGAAAGAAAGGAAAGGCATTGCCTCCACAAGAAAGGAGAAGGGAGAGATCAAAGCTTGGTTTGCTAGACAGAACTTGAAAAAAGCACAATGTTTGCTCTTGCTTGCTGTGTCTCTGTGGGTTTATGCAGGGACTGTCACAGGAAAGGATACAAATCTTATCTCCATAACCACAGTCTATCTGCAAAGAGGCACATCAGACAGCCTAGTTAGAGGCTAGTGGCTACAGGTGTTTTAAAATTATTCTTCCTATCAAAAAAAACCCCTTGTCTTCTATGACTCACAAGCCAGTAGACTTCCAGACTCACAGTCACTGCCTGCAGGAATTACATGTAGCATCTGGTTAAACAATATTTTTTCTATAAATAAGTATAAATTCTCAAGCTTGGTGCTGGCAGTAGTGTCTCGTTTACATATGACATCAGCATAGCTAAAGGATTCTCTCCTCTGCATGTGATCAAGCAAGAAATTAGAAAGTTCTTAAATACTGACTACTTACGAAACAGAACTACCTTTGCAGTCAAATTAATGCAGGAAAGAAATATTATGGAAAGTGGTTTTGGTATCATGTACTTCCACAAGAAGCCTGAAGAAAACACAAACATGGTATGGGCACATGTGAAAGAGGATGGGGCCAGACTCTCTCCAGCGGTGAGCAGTGACAGGACAAGGGGCAATGTGCACAAAGTGAAACATGAGAAGTTTTATCTCAATATGAGGAAAAATTTCTTTGAGAGGAACAGAGCACTGGAACAGGCTTCCCAGAGACGTTGTGGAGTCTCTTCCTCTGGAGATACTCAAAACCTACCTGGACATGTTCCTGTGTAACCTGCTTTAGCTGACCCTGCTGCAGCAGGGGTGTTGAACTAGATGATGTCCAGAGGTCCCCTCCAATCCCAGCCATTCTGTGATTCTGAACAAGGACCTGTGCTTCCCTAAGCACAAGCAGAGGAAAAACACTCAGAACAAAATTCTAAGATTTATAAAGCTGAATGATTCACCTTCCTAAATGGTAGCAAGCTGCAGTGTTTATAATTACCTAAATTATGGTGGGGCCATTAGTCTCTGGCAGAGGAGCTCTTGCCCTGAAGAGTTAACAACACCAGCAAGGCTCCTTCCCATTGCACCATGTACCAATTTTGTTTCTCACACCAGACTTTGCCCAGTACCGTCACCATATCGTACAATCTAATAACACACGAGATGCCAGCAGATAACACTTCTGCTGTAGGCTAAGGACTAACATTGATGGTTTGAGTAACTACAGCTCACTCCAACACACCCACTTGTTTCCTTCCAATGACCCCAAGCACCACATCTGGGCATCATCTTCAAAATTAATGTTAAACAAAGATTTTCCAAAGGGAAAGGAGACCCGCCCTCCCCAGCAGAAATATGGAGGCAGAAGCTCCTCTGACTTCTCCCAGGGCAGACAAAGTCAAGTAGTGGTCCTGATGCTCTTCCTTGGTCTTGTGGTTACCTCCTAGCTCAGGGGGGAACTAGAACACAAAGGACTTGCCTACATAGCTGATAGCATGAATTTTCCCTAGCTTTTCATGAACATAAAGGTTATTAATCCTATTTCTTCATTTTCATCAGACTAGTTTTCCCCTCCACAGCAGGAGTGGTACACACTAGTAGGAAAACAGTACATCTCACAGCTCCTGTCAGTTTCAAAAGAACAAAAATGATGCCTCATCCAAGCTAGCATAGGAAACCATGGCTTTTTATAGACGGTTGATGGGTCTCTATGTAAATTACACTGCAATCTAACAGAGCAAATTACTGACTGCCATTATTAATGGTAAAGTATTCAACAGCAAAAGACTATCACCTTGAATTAATGCCATGAGTTAATATTTTTAAATAGCATATATCATACACAGATATGATCATTTTCCCTAGACAGAAATCTAGGAGGGAGGTGCTTGGATCCTTCTACAGCTGAAAAGAGGCCCTATTATAAAGCTTAATAGAAGTCCTACTTTTGAGCCTGTGTCTGCCCAGGAAAGCTCACAGAAACCTCTTTTTGGCAGGGAAAAGCCCATGAGGCCCAGGAAGAAAAGCTGAAATCCTCTCAAGCTGCATTTTTACAGGATGAACAAGCAAGCTGGTCACATCAGCTCCCTGGCAAGTTTACCAATAGCAGTAGATGTCCACGACTTTAAAAGAAAATTTTCTCAACAGTAAGCTTTTTCCCCTACTAATTTAAGTAACAATAAACATAAAACACAAAAGGACATGCTCACCCTTTGAACTAGACACATCATGCACAAGAAACAAAGGCTCTTGTATTTCCAACTGACAAAAGAAACAGAAAGAGAATAATCTAAAAAAATTGATTAAATCTGCCAGATAGGTGGCAAATTAGACCCAAAAATCCTGCCAGATAAGTGACTTCTGCAATTGCACGAAACGAGCATAAGGCTGTATCTCCATCCCCCTCTCCAAGCCCCCTAAACTTTGATGAACCCATCAGCCATCTCGCTGGTTAGCAACAGAAATATTCCCATCAGAAGAAATGTGCAATTCGCCTGATCAGGCCCCAAGCAGCCACACAACTTAGCTGTCAAAGACTGAGCACTTACAGTAAACCACTGGTAATTAACTCGTGGAGTAAAGGAGGAACTTAGCTGCTGTAAAATCCAACAGTACAAATGCAGGAGAAAATCATAACCTCATTGCAGATACTCTATTAGCCAGCAAGGACTCTGCATTTGCCCAAGTGTGTTATTCAGTTGGCCTACTACTTTAAATAATGAGCTATTTTCTACTATAATGCACCAAATCTAAAGAGGACCTGATCTAGGGTGATGCTGAGGACTTGGTGCCCAGCTACTCTCAGTGGAAACTGGGTGAACATTGTACCTCTGGATTTGGCCAGTGATATGGACCTGATGAGCATACAGCACAAGACAAGCAATCAATTTGTTTTCTAAAGCAGAAAAAGGAAAAGAAAAAGGGGATTTTTTTTTTTTTGGCAGACCAATAGCTAACAGGGCACAGTCAGACTGATTCTTTAAATGCTGCCATAGGTGTTTTGATGCAGCATTCAATGTAAAATGGCAGTCTAAAACCTACATAAAACTTCTTCTTCGTGTTGCTGTTTAAAGCACAAGGGAACACATGCATACGCCTACACCTTCTCTAGACAGTTGATTACTGCAGAATCTTTCTGTATACTAAACCAAAAGTAAAGATTCATTCCAGGAGTTAGATGTTTACCCAGGTTTTACTACTTAAACTGAAATGCTTGCAGCCTCAAATTTAAATAGCAAAATTCCTCTGGAAGTTTCAATGAGAGAACACAAGATTACCGACATTTAGTCCAACCTTTCATATAATACAGGAATTTCCTCTACAGTCTCAGGTGTAGAAATGACTTCCAGAGTTTGTTTTTTTAAGGAAAATCTTGAGAAAAATTTTCATTTGTTTGACAGTGTGGTAAACCACAACGACGCTTTTCACAAATTATTTTGAAAACCTGCATTAGTAGCTTGCATATTACCAAATCCAGATAATTAGAAACAACATCTAGTAGTTTTAATAATCCCCCAGCTAGTTTAAAATAAAATGGCTCAATTGATGTGATTTGCTCTCTGATTTTTGCTCTAAAACATAAGGTGTTCCATAGAAAACTGAGAAGGCATAAAACCCTCTAGGAAAACCCCAGTCAGGTGGCAACTCAAAGCTGGAATATCTACAGTTAGCCCAAACCTCTGGCATCATAACACTGTCCTGTAGTGCACAAAAAACAAACATGCACATACATGTTTAAAGACACCATCTTTCCAAAGCAGTATTTGAAAAACCTCCCATCCACAAGCTGTTGTTGATGGTGTTTTGGTGGCTTGTGTCTCACTAACAAAAAAACATTTAAGTTCTGCACATATCTTATTTTCAAGTGTTTGTTTACAGTCCAGTTACATGAAGATTTTCTCTTTGGTATTTTATTCCATATCATTTCCTTAAAATCCTGTTTGTCTCTTAGGCAATATTTTACTCCACTGAGAAGCACAGCCAGCTGTCCAATGTCAGTGGACTTCTAGAAGTCGAATCAGCACATGTGACCCTTAGCAACAGTTTTGCTGGTACGTAAGAGTTCTAAATATATGGAAATTATGTTATGGGTATTTAACTTGAAGATTTGCTAAACTCATAATGTTATTTCTTCTTAGTAACTCACTCTAAAGAAAAACTCTCTGAATTTCTCCTTACCAATCACATCATTATCATAATTAATTCATGTCCTAAAGACATTGCATTAAAGGAGCAGTTTGAGCTGAATTCACAGATTTTATACAATACTAATCCACTCGTAAGACTCAGCCTTATGCTCAAAATATTCATTTTAAGTGAAGCCTCGAGGAAAGGTGTTATTCCCAGCTCAAACCACTGCTTCTCCCACTTCTACCCTCTCTTCTGGAAATCTCTTGAGATGTCCTGTGATTCAAGGTCACCTGCTCAGTTGCAGCTTACTGAACGTCCTGAGTCATCCCAGGTACATTTCCAATGTGTGCAAATTAACTCTTTAGCCTTTCTCAGGCACAACTGGATAGAGGTAACAGCTAAAGCAGCCCACAAGCAATGCCTTATGATAGACGGAGCCCGAAGTCCTACAAGAGAAATACAATCTCACAGTACCATACGATAAAGTACATTCATAACAGGCTGAACATTAAGTGTGAAATCACACATTTGCACACCTAAATCTCTTTAGTTAGTAAACATAATGGTCTGAAACTACATGTGACATATGGCTGCAACACGCTTGAAAAAGGCTGACAAAAAAGAGAAAGCAGGTCACCATCCTCTGCATTCTGCTGCCTCACTAGCACCAGTGTCATTCACAACCCAGGCCACAGGAACTTACACTGGCTCGGTAAAAATACTGCCCAGAACAACCTGTTCACTATGAGATTTACAGGCCAATGAGCACCAAAAAATCCATAGAAAGAAATCTCAGACATTCCCCCACACCTCCATGTGAAATGCTATGCTCTTTCAAATCTTTTGCTGGGCGGCTGCGCATCCTCAGATTTTTCCTGCTGTGTTCACTTCCATCCACCTCCCTGGTTCATCAGCCGCTGCAGGGCATCTGCAAAGCGGTACATGCTGCACTGCCATCAGTGCACTGATGACACCCAGCTCTATCTCCTTCCCTCTTGACCCAGACACAGCTGCTGGCAACCTCAAACAATGTCTGGCAGAAATTGGTTTCTGGAAGAAGGCCAGCTGGCTGCTGCTCAACCTGGACAAGGCAGAAATAATGCTAATCAGCAGGGGGAAGTGCTTTGAGGACCTGGTGAAATTCATAAGTGCTCCATCAGCTAAGGGCATTTATCTGTCCATCATCCTAAGCAGTGTACAATGCAACCACCAAGTTGGGATTTAACTTCCTTACAAATTCACCAAAAGATTCACTCACTCTTTGTTAAATGCCTGCTTCATTTTGAAAGACCTCAACACCTTTCCTTTGAGTTTAATGGTGAAAACTGCACTGGGAGCCTAGATAGCTAGCCAGGAGTGCCCCTTCTGGTCCTCTTCTGGATAACAAACCAAAACAACTGCAAGCATGTTCCCTGGTGTCTTGCACATCCATCACTTATTAGCATAACTCATCTGGAAAAATGATAGTCACTTCTAAAAGTGGCATTCACTGATGCTTTACATAAAACTTTAAAAGCAATTTACACCCCACTTCTGAAAAGCAGCAGCTTGGTTATCTTAAAAATCAAGCAATGTGACCAGATCTATTTTCCTCGGTCAAGCCCAAGGATTTTAGGTAAATTATGAGCAACATGCATTGGGACAGATGATCTTTTATTTAAGACAACTCATGCTTCTCAGTTCTATCCTTATAAGGGACAAATGAGTCTGCATTAAAATTCCCAGTATTTTGCAAGGGGTGATAACTCAGTGACTTAATTTACTCATTCAGTAGCAAGACAATATTTTGAATCCCTAGAAGTAAGAACAGATGTAACACCTAAGTCTGTTACAACAGTATTGTATTTCATCTTTGAGGTGCACATCTGAAGCAAGTTTTTGGAGTATCTTTCCAAGCCATGCTGATCATTCAACTACTGCTAGAAACTTATTTTTCTTTCACGAATGGGTCAGGTTGGAAGGATCACAGTGGGTCATCTGGTCCAACCTCCCTGCTCAAGCAGGGTCATTCCAGAGCACTTGGCACAGGATTGCATCCCAATGGATCTTAAATATCTCCAGTGAGGAGGATTCAACCTCTCCAGGCAATCTGCTCCAGTGCACTGTCACTTGCACAGTAAAAAAGTTTCTTCCTCATATTCAGATGGAACTTTCTGGGCATCAGTTTCTGCCCATTGCCTCTTGTTCTGTTGCTCAGCACCACCAGAAGAGCCTGGGCCCATTCTCTTGGCACCCTGCCTTCAGGTATGGATAGACACTGATAAAGTGCACTCTCAGTCACCTCTTCTTGAGGCTGAACAGGACCAGCTTCCTTAGCCTTTCCTCATAAGTGAGGTAGGTGTTCCAGTCCCCTCCATTGGACCCACTCTCTATGAGTGGGTCCTCTTTTTAAAGGTCAGCCTGCAAGCTCTTTTGCCACCTATTACTGGACTCAGGTTTACACCAGAGGTCCCTGACTCAACGTCTTCATTCAAGACAACTACACATTAAACCAGTGTTGCTTGATCCATTTCCAGACCACAATAAAGGCAGTAAAATTGCAATAGAGGCTCCTTCCTAATGAGCAGTATTATTAGATGGTAAAGCTGCTTAGGACAATGCATTTTGCAAACATGAGGGAAGGAGAGGTAGTTTTATGAGCATGATTTTTTCCTTTCTGTAGGTATCTTCTGTCAAACAGTCAGCTTTACTTGTCTTTGTTGTCATCTTCAGATAGACAGTGCAGTAGGCCAGTGTTAAAGGTAGAATTTCTATTTGCTGTTTGCACTTGTTTAAAATGTCTATTTGAAATACCACATATTGTTTCACATACACCCAGCTATGTTAAAAAATAAAAAAACAAACAAACAAAAAAAAAAAAACAAACAAAAAAAAACCCAACAACAAACCACAAGCTCCACAACTTTTAAGTCTCACAGGAATTTGGAGGCTGCTTTTCGGCCCAATTAGTTCTGGCCCTATCCTTTTAACGCTAACAGAGGCAATGACGTTGGTAAAAGAAGGCAGGTTACACAATGCTGAGCAGGTATCTTCAGCACAGTGTGTATGGGACAGCAGTTCTCCAGGGTAACAGACAATGGCTTCATTTAAAAAGGAAAAAAAAAACACATACAAAGGAGTAAAGCTGTGGAAAGAAATTAATTTGGAATATGTAAAAAAGGATTATGAAAGAAAGCACAAACTTTCCTTCTCCGCCAAAAGCAGCAATTTAGTATGTGTACATCTTTGCCTTGTTACAGTTTATTATGGAGTTGGGTAGCAAAAAGAGAAAGAATTCAAACAACGAGAGACTACAAAAAGGCTGGCTCCTACTGTGAGCACAGGGGTGAGGAGGAGAACATGGAATAATACATGAAAAAAGCTGCTCATTGCAACAAAGTGACTTGTTAAGCCTTCAAAGTCTGTCACCAGTGCTCCTCCAAGCAGTGTAACTGATTGCACGGCACATAGTGGGGGTTCAATGGTGTGTATTTCTGACTTCCCTCTTCTAAAAAGAAACACTATACAGCCAAAATACAACAACCTTCCACACGTACCTACATGCTGTGAACACCAAAAAGTAAATCAAGCTGCCGAGCGTGGTACATGGCAGTATAACAAGGGGTCATGGGATGAAAGCAAGAAAGAGAACATTTTAGGCTGAACATCAGGGGGAAACTACTTTTGTTGAACTGAGAAAATGCTACATGCCCACGTTAAAAATTAGCTAGACAAAGCACTAGAAATTACTTTGTATACTACAACTCTGCACTGGCAGAGAGATGGAGCAGAACTAATTGGCCTCTGCAAACCCTAACTTCTTATGATCCTTCATAAAAAAAAGCCTACAACAGCTCTTAGATTTAAAAAAGGCTTGCACTTAGAAGAGAAAATGAAACTGGGAAAGCAGAACATCTCCTTGCAAGCCTATTTGCACTGAGAGCAGCACAGCGTGGGAGGTGCAGTCATTCAAGCGCATTATGCTCTGACTTAAGTCGAGAGAATCATTTACAGTAAAGAAACAGGAGTGATACCTTTTTAGCATTTTTATCATCATGACTTTCTTAGCACACCACAGTTTGGGAAAACACAAAAAGAAGTAACCTGCACATTTTCTTTGAGAAATGGAAGAACTCATTTTGCCTATCTATTAAATCTTTTCTCATTTCCCCACCTATACATTAACCGAGGCCCAGTTTCACCAAATCCAAAAGAGGAGCTGATGTCTCAGGAAACACTGCATTCCTGTGCATTTCATAAAACGCAACACCTGTGCTGAGGGAAAGACTCAGGTTAATGTTTCCATTCAGTCATAATTCAGTCATAATTCACTCTTTCTGACAACAGCTGGCAAACCAGTAGCTGATGCATCCTGGCCAGCAGGTCAGTGCTAATGTAGCTCTAGGCTACCCACACCTCCTACCCAGTGGCACTGATCTAGGATGGCTTAAAAGGGACTTTGGAGAGGAAAAGACTTGCTCAGATCCTCAAATCCCAGAGCATACAGTGCAAACATAAATATGCTCTCCATATTGACAATGTTTACTTTATGGACGTTCCTGGTAATAATCAGGGGATTAATTCTTGATTTCCACTGATTGCAATTTGTCACAAATATGGCAAGTAGATGTCATTGGTATGCAATTGCAGGCACATACTACGTTAGGAAAAGGGGCCTGAATATCTATAACAGAGGTCATAAATAAAATGAACTAGAACATATGAGATGAAATTCCTTTCCCTGGTCTTGGTAAAGGCATATGATTTCCATTAGTAAAAGGACCACTGTAAAACTTACTGCAGAGGAGCTGATTTTCCCTTGGTAGTCTTCTTCACTACAAGATCTTAAGAATTTGTTTGCATTTTGGGTAATGTTTTCACAAAAAATATTTATATAAAATATGAGTGGTTTCAACTCTGCAGAACTGGCTCCTTCAGCTCCTTATGTGAAGCTAGAAAGATGTGCTCCATCTTATATCAGCTGAAATTCAATTTTTCACAATTATGCAAACCAACAAAACTCAGCCTGCCTAATTCTCATCAACACATACAAGCTCCTCCAACAAAGTTTTAATTTGAGCAGATATTCTGCTCATGTGTTCTCGGCAGCAGTACACACCATGCAATTAGCCTACAAAATAAAGCTTCTATCTGGTGCACTTTGCACATGTATAAATAGTACTAGAGGTGAAAGAAGTATGAATTATTCCTTAATAACTGCTGTTTGTAGGTGATAAAAAAAGCATACTGCTGGCACCATTCCCCTGAAATCTTAAACCCAATCCCAGGAAAGCACTAGAGAAAAAGTTGTGCTCCAAGTACCTACGTGCCCATGTTAAATTTAAGAATTGGTTTAAGCACTTTCCCTAGACCAAGGCCCTATGCAAGTGAAATATGATTTTTCTATTTAAAATATTAAAAAGATACAGGCTGCCCAAGTGTTTTACATTTCTTTTTCCTTCTTGACTTCTAATTCATTTCTGACATAGTGTTTCCTTTCAGTCTCTTGCCTGTACCATAAATCTACCTGTAATAATTTGGTACAAGTCACACACTTTGCATGAAAATGGATCCTGCACCCTTCCCAGTCACAAAATGTGAGGTACAATGTCCATCATAAGTCATGTACAAAGTATAGTTTCAGGAACCAAAATCTCTCATTCAGGCATTACATCCCATTGTGCATCCCAGTGTATCACAGACAGCTGGAATTAATTCAGCTATTTACTCCAGAGTAAATCACTAACTCCATGGAATGTAAGCAGCCTAAAATCAGGAGTAAAGGAGATCAAAATTAGACCATCTTATACGAACCTTTGTAGAAACATTAATTGTATTTATGGTCTTGGAGTCCCCATTATTAACAGACCTGAGACACCACAAACTGCAGTCACACGCATACATCTCACTAACTGGAAGAAAACATTTGGAATTTATTTTCAGAAAAATTACCATCCAGTTTCCTTCTTTTTTTTTTAATTTTTCTTTTTTTTTCCTCCCCAAAGCTTGCACAGAACTTTCCAGTCTCTGCAAACGTGACGCAAAAATTAGCTGGGGAAAGCAGGAAGGTGCTAACAAGGCACTGGATCAGGCAATAACCCAGCAGCTGACACACAGTTTCACAGCACTATCTCAGTTCTGCCTGACTGCATATCGTGTCTCTCATCAGACACCTTGACATGCAGGTGTAAATACCTCCACCAAATTATTGAGGAATCACAGCTCAAGAAGATGGGACAGACATCTTCAGGTGCTTAAAGGTTTAGAGTGACACCCAGGATGAAGTCTGCCCATTATTTTTTGTAATAGAAGCAAAAACTGAAAGAGTCGTTTCTCCAGCTGTTGATCATAAGACCCTCAGCATGCATATGGCATGTTCACCACGTGCTACTCCTTCATATTTTGAAGGGCCCATCATATTTTGTGAAGTAGGATAGCAAGCTTAGACAACTCAGAAAACACTGCTGAGCAGATATCAACCTTTTTTTAATAAAATTTTTAATAAACTGTTTTGCTTATTTAAGATCATAACCCTTTTTTTGCATCACTAGGAATTTCTGGGGAACACTAAAGCCCAGACCTAGGACAATGCCTTCCTTTTCCTAACTCTTTATTTTTTTAAATTATGCCTTTTTTGTTGTTTTGTGTTGAGGTTTTTTGGTTCGTTCTTTTTTTTGTTTGTTTACAGCTCTGCTCATCAAATCTGCACAGAGGTAACAATATGAAGAAAACCCGAACTAATTGATAGCATGAGCATGTTTCACATAAACATTTATTATGCACAGTGGTACTGCTGCAGCTACTGCACTGGCCACAGACCCTACAGTTTAGTACCACTGACCTTACTAGCAGGCAGATGAAGAGCAAAACTGACATGTCAAGCATAAAGCTACAGTAATTTGTACTCTTATGGCCAGATCCTGAGCTGGCACACAGTGACCATAGCTTTCCCAAGATCAACGGTATGAGGTCAATTTTTTTTCTAGCTCAGTCAACAACTTTTAATCCGAGCACTGTCAGGAAATCAGAGAAATCACTTGGCATTTGTTCAACTGCCAAATTAAAACTTCCGAGTTGTACGTTCTTTCATCTTGATATGCATGTTTAAATACACCTTTCATATTACTAGAGATGCAAGAAATGACATTATTTCAGATCCCAGTTATTTGGAGACTCTTCCCCTCCCTGTTACTGACTCAGAGGGAGTCTACTGAAACTTCCCAGTGGAATCGGCATGCAGGGTTCAAATAAACCCATATATTCAATGCCTGTTTTACTCGTAAAGAATAATACATCCTTTTCTGAGTGAAGACATGGTGAAAATAATTTCCTTTTCCTAGTGGATTTTCTGGAGAGAAAATTGGGATACCTCTTATCCCCCAAAGTACCCTTGTCTTCCCTGCAGTAGACAGGCTGTGCTACGGAAAGCTACCTGACATGTAAGGGAACTGAATCAGTGAAAGCACATGAACAAGATGGGTGTTTGTTTTGTCTTCACCTGGAGACAGGAGCTGTGTCAGCAAACACTGAATTAATTAGAACACATGACAGGTAAGACTTCTTCATCACTGCGAGCTGCCCCATACTTCCCTGTCTTTCCATATGTGTTCCAGTTTGTCTTCCAGCATCTCTTTGCAGTTCCATGCCAGGCCTCTGGATTTCTGTGCCACAGCAGTTCCCCAGCACACCACCCTGCTCGTCATCTGCTCTTTCACGGTGCTACAGGTGATCTCACCCATGCAGAGGGACTCAGCCGTCACACAGCCAGAAAGTCCACAGGTCACCTGCCACTCAGCTTCCTTTTATCAGCACTTGCTAAACACACCAATGATGCATATACGTAACAGATGCAAACAAAAATTTGCAACAAGACATATGCAGGGCAGCGAAACCTTTCATTTCTTCTAATGGAATCATGTTAAAAGGCTAAAATTCCTTTGAATAAAATTTACAGAGATACAAGAATACAGAGATACAAAACCAGTGAGAGCAGAGAAATGGCTGAGATGTAGAGAGACTGAACCTGCAAACAGAAAATTTGCAAGATGAAGTTCAACTTGGAAAGAATACAATACAGCTACATTTTTTCTTGATAAAAAAGAAAAAACCACCAGACCACACAAACCTAGAAAGCAGCAATGGGAAGGAGAGACTGAGGGTCAGTAACAGATAGTAAATTAGACATGAGTCCACAATGCAGTCTGACAGCAAAAAAGGTCACCACAATTTTAGGCTGCATATGCAGAGACAGCAAGTAACAAGGAAGTAATGGTTTTTATCTATATTGATCGGGTGCAGTCTACTATGGAAAAAACATGTTCAATTCTGGTTTTTGTGTAAACAAAAACTAATGGCAGTTTGGAGGGACTTCATACAAAACAGACACAGAATAGCTTGGAGGGCTAGCAGAACTAACCAAGGAAGATGAAAAGCTGGCAAAAAAAAAGAAAAAAAAAAAAACACAGACATTCTCTCACAAAGAAATTAGAACAATTCAAGAAGTTGACAAATAATGATTGCTGAGGATAGGCTAGGCAAACCTGCTCACTTTTGCACCAAAAGCAGTCAAGATTTACTATGAGAACTACCAAGTCTAACTTGGAAGGGTGCTAACAGTGATGTGGCAACTCTTTCCAGAACTGCTGTCTTGTGTAAATGTCCAGCTGCACCCTGGGAATTGTTTCTGGCTCACACAATAGCTAAGAAAAGCACAACAATTTGAAAGACTGGAAAGAAGATGCACCAAAGAAGATGCAAAACTTACTCAGCATTGCAAAAGGGAACATTAGTAAAACTTGTGGAAGAAAAATTAAGGAGTAGGCCTGGACTAAACACTTGGGTAATATTGCTCGAGGCTGAGATCAATCAGTCAGGATGACCTTGTATCACACCAAAGCCAAAATTCAATCTGACACAAGGGGGTTTAAAAGTTTGAACCTGCATCAGAAGGCATATTATTGAGCTGAGGTGGACAACCAAGGCCAGTGTATTTTGAATGAGTGCCTCAAAATGACTGGTGCAAGTTCCTCCTCATAACATCCTTAAAGGTAGTATAGTCCTAACCGTAAAACCCACAGTAGATTTCTGACAGTATTAAAAGACTTAACAGCACTTTCTGCTTCACAGGTTTCTGGGAACAGGTTGATCACTTCACCCTCTCTGCTGATCAGAAAGCATTAAAATCTTTAGAGCACCCAGGCCAAGCTAAGGAGCTCCTGCAGGAATCAAAGCCTACAAGCAGGGCTTTGCTTTGCACTGTCCTCATGGCTCCTGGCTGGGCTCAGGATATGGGCTGAGTCTGCTCCTCTCTGCAAATCCACTGCCTCACACAACAGTGAAGTCAGTAAGCAACCATACAAAAAGCATCTGTGTGAAGAGGGAAGACAAGACAGAAAAAAATAAAAATCAATGCCTGAAGAAAGCATTGGCATCTCAATATGCCATTCAAAAGCAAACCCATCTTGATGTAGTGCAAGATAGCCAATGGAAGTAAAAGGACTGCTCTTTCTCAACATCCTATGCCATTTACAATTCATTTAGGCAATCAGTATATTTCAACACTCCTTTTAAATACAAGCTGGAAGTGCTTAGTATTGAATTGGCACAAGTTTAAAAGAGGAGGAAAAAAGGAAAAAAGCAAAAGGCAGTACAATAACAAAAGAAATCCCGATCCATCTTTTCACTGAGGTGCATTGCCTTGCTAATTTTGCTGTAGAAAAAAAAAGTAGTTCTGGACAGCTGGTTAAAAGAAGCTGTTAATTTAGAAAAACCTGTTTGTTAATTGCCTTCAACCTTGGTCAGTCGGTTCCTGCACTCTAAACCCTAAAGGTAGCTTGAAATGAATGCATCTAGGGAGTGAGGAGTAATTAACGCAAGCAAGCAGCCATGGCTGGAAGACAGAGGTTACAGTGAAGGGAGGAAAAGTCTAAACCAGGGCATGCGCTCCTAGGAATTTGCCCTAGTGCTCTCTCCCTCTGCTCCCCCCTCCTTTTTCTCTTCTTCTGCAGAGCTGCAGCTACAGCTGGAGCCCTCTGCCAAAGCAGGGGTGTCCCACTGCCCCTCAGGCACTCTGCCACCACCAACAAAAAAAACTTTGCAGGGAGCAGCTGCAGCAATGGCACAAGCAGCAAAGTGAGCAAAGATCCTGCATGCAGCCATGCTGACTGCCCTCCCTCCCTAGTCTGTCCCTCTCCTCGCTGGGACCCATGGCACTAGCCCCCCCTTCCAGAAAGCTTCCCTGGCCAAAAGATGCAGAAGGCTTCCACCAGATTGTGCGTACTGGGGAAAATATCCCCGTACATCCCAGAACCCCAAAATACAACCCATATAAAAATACAGCTTCCACCAAGCCTTCACAGGGATAAAGGATGATTTTCTGTTTTCCCAGCTTACTGATCTCCTCTCACCAGGGGAAGGTTGCCCCATGATCACCTTCAGGGAGGGAGGCTGCAGAGGGAGTGGAAAGAAAAAATAAAACCTTAGAAATTAGTCACTGGTTTTACAAGCTGCCTCTGCCTGGTTTGCCATGTGCTCAAAATAGAAAAACAACTGACCTGTGAGTTATTTAAACATGAGTGTAACATTTAGATGCACAAGGCAGGGCACACAGATTTTATCCAACTGATGTCTGCCTGACCCCTGCAAGTCCTCAGGTGACCCAGGCACACAGGGCCACTGGGGCCAGCAGTTCCCTCTGGTGTCCCCACTGCCTCCCTGGGTGCCAAGCAAAAATGTGGTGCTGGTTCACACTGTCCAAGGGAAAAGAAATCTCACTTAGAAGAGCAAGCAAGGCTAACAGGGTCAAGCTGGCTTCCTTGTAATAAATACAGCATCATCCTCAATAGATCTCCATTCTGGCAGCAGCCTAGTGCATTTTCCTGCAACAGGAAGCAGATGCACAATGTTTAGAGGGAGCTGGGAACCACAGCACTGAAACACAACTTCTACCAAGCTGTATATGCTGGGACCCATTGTGCTTCCAACTTCCAAAGGACAGTAAAGAAAGCTGTGCTCAGGTGGGAGTCTGGCAACCCAGCCCCTCCCTTCTTTAACTCCATCCCTTAAATGTCAACCAATTCCAGCCACTGTGTTCTAACTTTTAATCCTTATTAAAATCACAGAATCATTAAGGTTGAAAAAGACCTCCAAGATCATCAAGTCCAACCTTTGACTGATCACCACCGTGCCAACTAAACCACAGCACTAAGTGCCACATCCAGTCATTTCTTTAACACTTCCAGGAATGGTGACCCCACCATCTCCACAACCAGCCCATTCCAATGTTTAACCACCCTTTCAGGGCAAAAGCTCTTCCTGGCCTCCAACCTGAACCTCCCCGTCTGCAGCTTGAGTCTGTGTCCTCTCATTCTGGGAGAAGAGCCTGATCCCCACCTGGCTTCCAACCTCCTTTCAGGCATTTGCAAAGAGCAATAAAGTCCCCCCCACCCAGCCTCCTTTTCTCCAGGTTAAACACCCTGCTCCTTCAGCTGCTCCTCATATGATTTAATCTCTAGACCATTCACCAGCCTCTAGTTTGTGATTTGCATTGCAATAACCTATGCCAAAACTACATTTGGAAAGAAAGAGAAAAAAAAAAAGCCTTAATAAAAGCTGGTTTCAAGCTTATACCATTACCTTAGTATAAAGTCATCCCAATAGGCAGAGATGGGGTGCTTAATGCGATCAAGAAAATCTGTGTGCCTCTGCTATTTGAAAAAGAAGATTTAAGCCATGACTTAATTTGGGGCTTAAGTTGTCTAATATACTGAGCTTTACAGCACACACGTACTTTTCAAATCTTTTTCTCTTGAACATTCCCACAAGTTTAGCAGCTACATAGGATCTTGCCTGTAGCTGGCACATCCAAGCCGGGCACTACCTTGACAGCAGGTTGCATGATGCTGCCTAACCACTTCCTATTTAAACACTTCACCAAAGACCCACATTATCAGAGGTATGGTTTAAAATATGGCAGTAATTCCCAACGACGTTTCCAGACATAATGTGAAGGCTGGAAAGCCAAGCATTCTAAGAAAGAGCAGGAAAGCTGTGAAGATAGTTTGTTGGTAGCTCTGTGCCAGTAGGGCGCTACTCTGAAATATGTCATCTTCAAGTGATTATGGCTTGTCAGCTACAACAACACAGCACACAACACCAGCAGAGAGAAACTGCAAGGCATGCATATGCACACATATGTGTACTTCAGCCAGCATGACACCTAGGTCCTCAGCAGGAGTACAAAGCTTTATTCTTTTTTTTTTTCCTTAAACACAGCATAGCTCTAGGTTATTGTTTCTCCAGGGACAAGTACATTCCTGTTCCCCCCACACTGCTAAACCCAGTAGTGCCTTAAGAGGCTTTGCCTTAATAATTTTCATCACTGTTATTGATAGATGTATTGATACTGGAGGTGGCCAGGTCAGGTTGCAATGACTCTCTGAACTCATGAGTTATTTATGAGCACCTGCTAATCCGCATCATGTGGAATTGCTGAGTTACAGCACACACCATCTTGTAACCCCCATGTTCTCTCATGGAGAGCACAGGCTGCTCCCATTCAAAAGTTGTCCAATACATCAGTGAAATCCCACTGCACAACAGCAGAGGCTTAGCACAAGCCAGCACTTCACATTTGCCCCTCCGCTGCTAACACCCAAGAGTGCCCTTTGCAAGGTGTTCTCCAGGCATATTACAGCCACAACACCACCATATGGAAAAAAAAACTGGGCCTGTGCAAGAAAGGTGGATTTTTACAATGCTGAAAGCATTTTCTTAGCAAAAAATATTTCTGAAAAAATTATGCATAACCCTAAAAGGAGCTTCCTGTATCTTCAAACCCCCATTGTCAGAGAGTAGCCACCTCTAGTCCTTCTTGTTCGCTTCCAAGCTTAAGGGAGAAAATGTGGACTTCCATTTTAGAGGGGCGGTAAGCACCAGCCATTACCCCTGATTTCCATGACAACTGCAAACTCTCAACACATCTTCAGATTTGGTTGCTGGTGTTTCTGTCTCTGGAGCTAATGCCAAGCTAACTCTAGCAGCAAAATTATCATGCAAAGGCATGTGGTCCATTAAAAATATGAGTCAGAGTTGCAGGGTGATGTCACATCAGCTGCCCCTGATGATAACTATCAAAAGTTAGCATAAGCATCCAAATCACAAATGCCTTGGCTCTGATTCTATTTTAGTGAATCTGCTTTTACGATTAAACCATCACTGTAATTGGCACTGGAAGAGCATTGGCAGTCTGTGGTTGCCTTCTCTGCAAAGCGTGTTTGTGATGCTCATCTCTGAATGATGCACAGTGTCTGCCTGTCTTCAAATAAATTTTAAAAAATTCTAAAAAAGAAGGTATGAACAGCAGCTAACACGTGGACTGGTCAGCAGCAATTCACTCCCTGGCAGCCATGATGAGAGCACCACGGGCTAAATCCAGCTCTGGTGGAGGTGGGTATTTCTCCATTTCCTTTCATGGCATTGCACCTATGTTACACCAGGTATGAAGTTTGGCTTTCTTTATTTAATTAAGTATGGTAACTGCCTTTCACTGGCTACCAGCTTTTCACAAGTGCTATACTCTAGCTGGGGCAACAGCTTGTTAGGGCAGCTGGAATTGCATTGTACTCCATAGGCAGATAGTGGAGGGAAGTCAGGGAAGAGACAGAGGGAGCAATGTGTCTTGTGTACTTAAATAGCTGGTCTGTCGGAGGAAAAAAACCCACACGCAGCAGCAAAAACCAACCAATGCCTAGGAGCCGGGGAGAGGGATTTACACACTTTACATTTTCTAATTTCCCTCTGGATAAGAATTGTATAGTTTATCTAGCCTTTTAGGCTGTGGAAAAGGGGAGGAACATGGGTTTTTCAACACACTACCATTGCACGTGCCCGCATTACAAAATTCGGGGTTTTTTTCCCCCCAAGCACAAACAGTAGATAAAATTTAAAAAAATTAGGCTGGCATCGAGCATTGTGACACACAGGGTACTAAACGTTTGGGTGGTTAGCGAATTTCTCAAATAGATTAGAAGTTAGCATGAGGCAAATGAAAATAACCTTCCCCTCCCCCCCCACTACTAAATAAAGCACAGAAGGGAGAAAGGATGGGGGGGCAATCTTAGAGATTTCTCCTCCCCTTTTGTTGTCCCCCTCCCCTTTCCCGATATTGATATTGCTCTGCTTTTTGATCTCTGCACTTCTTTGTTTTGGCTTCACAGGTATCAGGGGAAAATGGCTAGCAGTGAGTTCTGTAGCTTTTCCTGCTCTACAGCCCCTCTGGCTTAGCCAGCTGGATCACACTGAATTAGTCAAGTACTTCATTATCTCCCTTCTCTGCACATTTAGCTCCAGGTAATAAAATGCCCAAACAAGAGAGCCAATGCCTTCTGCTGCACTGTCTGTGAAGTTTTGTTGTTTTGGCCAATTCTGCATATCAGCATTGTGCTAGGGGAGGGCATCACTTTTCATCCCTTGCCTGCAGTGCTTCCCAATCTCCATTTAGACACAGCAGTTAGCTAACCATGTAGCTGTTGATAACATAGCACAGTTTTGGAGCCCCTCAGCCTTCAGGAGGTCTGGGATTTCTCTTCCCAGTGTGGGCCTACAGGAGGAGAGGCAGCTAGCTGGGAGAGCCAGACCAATTACATGGTGAGGATGGATGCAGAGCTGTGGATGTGAGAATTGCTCTTATTAGCAGCCACTGGGGTAGGAGTTTTGCACTAGGGCATTTTCTGCAGTGGTGAGCTGCTAGCCAGATATCTAGGTCAGGTAGAGAGAGCCGTAGACCGAAATCCAGGCAGTTGCTTTGCGCACCCTTCTGTCGTGAGGAGCTGTGCTACGCAGAGGAAGACAGTTTTTTATTATTGGTGGTGGTGGTAGTTTTTGTTTTTTTGTTCCTGACCTATTGCAATATAACAGCAGCTTCTCTTTTTCACTTGTATTCTTCAGAACAAATGCTTATAATCCATTTCAACGTATTTTTTAAAATACATTTTTCTCCTTCCGCTGCTCCATGTGATTTTTTTCCCCCCTAAGATGACCTTTAGTTGAAGCCATAAACTAGCTTGAGGCAATCTCTGGCAGCTCTGTCATGTGATGGGCAAAATGGGCCATATTTAAATCACATGGAAAAGAACAGAAAGAAAGAATCTAGTTCACCTCCTCAGTGTTTAACCTTATTCACAATGGCCAGTGCTAAAAATCTCCTAAATGCTCTCTATTTGGGGGGAGGCATGAGAAAATACATGCTGGAAAAAAGTTGACCTTGCATAGAAATTGAAGCTTCAAGAAATCAGTTTTCCCTGTGTGAATAAAAACAAAGGAACTGAAAAATAAGAGAAGATATGCAATTTTTTTTTGGCAGTCACCTTTCTCCCTTTCTTGTTCCATCAAGTTCTCCAAATTTCTTGCCTGGGACATTCAGCCCACAGGAAAGCAGGTAGGAAAGAAACATGTGAAGAAACAAATGGAAGAAACAAATTCCACGCTAAGACACAGTGTTAAAGAAATTCAAATCCAGAGCACTATAAAAACAGGGGAAAGAAGCTATATATGCATATTGTAAATTTGATTCACAGCCTGCTGAAGTAAACAGCTGACTATTGATTTCAGTGATCTGTAGATCAGTCCTTAGCGACAAAGAGAAGGACCTCATAACAAAGGTCCAGACTGCAGCATTTAGATAAAAATATTAACAGCAAAATACTGCTAAATTAATCCAGCTTCTTTTGATTATTGATGTCCTACTGTTTTCTGCCTGAAACAACATACACGATGCATCAGTCATTTATAAATTATTCATTCACAGTTATTTTGGCAGCAGCTTCTTTCCATTTATCAACTGATAAACGTACAGGAGATAAGAAGGAAAATTTTATAGCCCCTTGACATTTACCTTTGACACGATTTCCATATTTAATAAGGTAAAATACAAATGACATTTTGGGGATTCCAAAGTCCATATTATAAAGGCTCACTTTAACTTCTGTATCCACGTCACTGGAGATGAGTGAACCAAGCACATACAAAGCTCACGTGCACACAAGTCCCTCCAAGCTGTCTTCTCAAGTCTGATTTCAGCAGCCCCGAAATGTGCTTGTTGTGCCACCAAATTGCAGAGCCTCTTCACGGCTGCAGTGGGAAGGATTATGGTTGACTTCAGAGGCTTGGATAACATCCAAAGAGCCACAGCTCTGGGGACTGTTGAAACCATGAGACATAGCCAGGTCAAGAATTTACTGTTGCCAGGCCTTGTTTCTAAAGATCTCATCCGTATTCCCACACACAAAGCTCTTAGCCGTTTCAGATCTTTGCCCAATATGACTAAAATAGTCATTCCACACGCTCAGTGAAATTACATCTTATGAACCCTGAGGTAATAGATGGGGAAAATCAGGTTCCAGATATTCAAAAACTACATCCGTCTCACTGTCCGTATTTATCTGGACCTTTGTTAGGTCTGCAACCCACTGGGCTGTGGTACCACAGCACATGGCATGCGGTTGCCACACACACGCCAGAAGTGTGAGCTGCTCCAAGCAAACAAAAAGCAAGTGGAATTGCTTCCATCCTAGAAAAGAATGACAGAGCCTTTGAACAGCATCTGTCCTATTTTTCAGTCTAGCCTTTGAGACAATTAAAGACAGACTTAATTTATTTTTTTTAAGAGGAAAATAAAAAAACCCCCACACTATTAAAAACAGCAGAGCAGGAATAAATTATAACTGTACCATTAATCCCAAGACCTACAGAGACTACCAAAATCCTCCACACATGATAAAGTACCAAGAGACCACTGTGAAATTTGTATGCCACTTCTACAAGTCCTATAAGTATTGCACATTATGCATCTAGAAGTAATTACAGCACAGCCAATTAACTGTTGACTTGCTCTTGCCCTGTAATTCTAGACAGTATTCTTTGTGGAGTTGTTCTTTCAGGAGTAATATTATACAAGAGACATTAGCTGCTGGTTCATACCTGCACGTACTTCAATAAAACCCACTACTGTTCATGTGCAAGACACTGAGCTCTGCACAATACCTAAAGGACACAACATGGGGAAACTTCAACTGACAGATTAAATTGGCCAGGATAGATTTCAGAAACAAAAAGAAATTTTTGGCGGATGGGATCACAGCACAGTTTGATTACCAGCAGCATCCACTAGTGCCATCAAGAGACAGTTATTAAGAGGTCGCACACACCTCAGCCCAATTCCCCCCTACAAGGCGTTTTTTCTCCACACTGTCCTTGAAAAGCCAAGTCCCGTGTTACGTGATGGATGTTGGAATATGAAAGGTCAATTAGAAGCAGAATTACGGTATTTTTTTTTTTATAAGTGCCAGCAGATTAATGTATTCTGCACTTAGGTAAACAGTTCAACAACATCAACCTGCTCTCAGAGACACATACAGTTTTCACATTCATGGCTAGGATGGAGGAAACAGGAGCAAAGGTGGTGAGATGTCCTTTCTGTCATCAAGCCACTATACATAAAATTCAGGTGTTATTACACTGTTTATTCTGAAGGAAAACTAACAAAGCAGGACTCTGGAGGTTTGGATGAAGTGTTAAAGGCTATTCAAAGTCAAATTCTTATGTAAAACTTTACGTTTGGGGAGAGTTCTTACCACAGGTTTTTGTGCTGGTGAAAGCTGCTGGACTGACAACTCTGGAGGCAAAGGCCTCCTGCCTCCTCAAGGAAAAGGGAAGTGTAGAAAGAGCTGTGCACCTTTTCTGCAGCAGGACAGCAAGAAATTCAAGTCTAGATGCACAGATTACTGGCCAGGACTGGAAGCAGTAACTTAGGGCTATAAGATACCACCTGGGTCATCTGAAATGTAAAGGTTAGAAGAATCCCCTTATAAAACCACAATTTTCCGTGTACACCACACAGTATGCAACACCTGCAACACTTCTCCCTCCCTGTATCCCATAATAAACTTCAGAGATTGACAACAAAATACCAGGTGACTCAGAACAAAATTTTCTTTCCCTGAAGTCCTTTCCAGTACTCTGTCCAGAGAGGTGATTTTCAGTCTTAGTACACTACGGCTCGTGCTTCCATATTTGTTGGTTTCTTAAGTAAGACTTAAGTTTTATTCCAAATATATGGCAAGCCCCAGGGCTCAATTCAGATAAGCATGCTTCTGTTCCGGTGCCAAAAAAAACATCCTTTTTTTTTTTTTTCCCCCCCCTCTTGGAGCCATCATAAACCAGTCACCCTAGAAAAACCAGCTCTTTGTTCTTGGGGAAACAACTATTGTCAGAATATTTTACATGTAAATGAAACATGGGAGCTCATCTTCCTCTTTTATTTGTCATTGCAAGCTTTCCCCATTTACCATTCTGCTCCAATTTTCCCATTTAGCAGTGTATGGAATCTGCAATAGTGCATATTGTAATATGCAAATTGTATATAGCATTTTGGTGTCAGACACACTGAAATTAAATCAAATGGAAGAAAAAAAAAGAAAGAGTGTAATAAAGGTACCTTTATGGCCTCAAGCTGTAGATAAATTGTGGTCTGTGGTAGTTAAACAACAGCTGTTCAGATTTAAAACAAAATTATGATAAGGATCCCCAGAAGATAACACCTCTTGAGGTAACAGCATTTACCTAAATGCATCTGTTAGCAGCAAACACTGTGACTTAAGACTGTTTATGTGATAGTTTATTCCCATTTGTTTTCCTCCTGCTCCCCCCACTCACGTTGTTTAGCGAGAGCAAACCCTTCCACTGCAATACCAACCTCGGGGGTCTCCAAGCACTTCTCCACCTGCCTCGGAAGGACAGACAGCCTCTCCCAGCTGCCCACAGGTGGAAGCAGGCTACGAGCCCTCCATGCTGGTAAGTGCAAGGATTATAGAACAGCAAGAAAGCAAATTGCTACAGTTAAAGAAAGAAAACAGCAGGACTAACACGTTTTAGTAGGGGTATGTACACCGAGACTCAGCAATCTTTATACTCTTTGTGAACAGCAGTTCTTTAAGAGCTTTACACCCAATAAAATTTAAACTTTTATATATTTTTTTTCTTCGTTTATTGCACCGGGGGTTTTTATTGCAGACATGTAGCAAGCCACCCATATGGAATTTCAGCAAGTGGCAACCACATTCAGCCTGAGCGCTTCAGATCTGCCCAAACCGAGCCTCAGGTCAGAGCTTCAGGACAGAATTTTTTGCGCTGGGTCATTTTGTTCCTTACACCCTTTCCCACTCCTTCTTGGTTATATTGCATTGCCTATCATATTAAATAATTTTTTTTAATAAGTGGGGGGGAATCCCAACAAGAAAGAAACAGCAAAGGATTTTAGCTTCAGTCCCCTGGTGGGAAAATAGCTGGATATTCAAATCTCCCCATCATCTCCAGAAGCTTTCTCTCTTCTCCCATTCCTTTTGACAAAGGATGCAGGCAGTAGCATAGGGCATGCTGGCAGTGCATGACAGCCCTCCATCCCAGCCACTGCCCACAGGATCACCTACATGCCCCTTCATCTCCTCAGCAAGCACGAGTTTAGCAACAGCAATTCATCATTGGGAGAAACATTAATATTTTACCTTAGTTACCAAGTGCACCCGTTCAAACTTTTATCTAAAACATTCTTTATCATCTTTTCATTAAGTTCTCAAGAGCTAATGGTTTCTGAGTTCCCGGGGTAAGGATGATGTTCTGAATAATGAAAGCTCATTATTTCTCCACAGAATGCTTGTTAATTCAAATGATGATATTAAAACTATAGTAGCCTTTAGCGCTGGGGTGATTTCTAGCATACTTTATCATGTATCAATATATACTCTGTTTGTCAAAACTGCCCAGGGCTGGGGCTGACATTCTCTCTGGAGGAGTCTAGTGCTTCAAGAGGCACTGAATACACCAAGGTGACAACTTGCAGAGTTTGCGCCTCTAGGAAATGGAAAGATGAAACTTGAAGTGCCATTGTCCCCCTTGATTTCCTTATTAGTATTCATAAAGAGACAGTATCCTCCTCTTTTTCTAGTCCTCACAGGCCTTTCTTTTGAATGAAATAAAAGGCGCACGCACACATAAAAAAATACACATGCACAAGTTTTACATATAAAACATACCCCTTTGTTGCAATTTAAGCAATCCAAAATGTGTTTCTGGAGTTACAGGAGAAATGCCTATTGCTTAGCCACAATAATTTTTTTTTTCCAGAAAGTACTCATTAAAGATGAGGCAAACACATTTTTTGCACCCTATTGTTTTTTGCATCTGCCTTTTTCCCCTCATATCTCTCCATATAGCCAGACTATTACCCAGCAGCTTACCTAGAAGCTCCCTGACATCAGGGCCCATTTTTCAGCTTTGATCACAAAACTACCACAAACATTGCCAAAGCCTCATTCTCCCACCATCGTGCCCCCTCCAAGAAAGAAAAAAAAAAAAAAAAAGAAATAAAGAGGGGGGACAAAAAAAATCAAGGAAAAAACTCCATCTACATGGAATCCCTTAGTGAATGTTAAAAATAAAACTGTAATGAAAGGGCCAACTAGAGTGGTCAAGAGACATGTTTCTTCAAATAACATTACATTTCCTGCACAAGGACTCCTTCTCCCACCTCCTACAGCCTGCATAAATACGCACACCCTTATCTGACTGCAAGCGGTATCATCACCTCCCATCCGGTGTTTTGCAAGAGCAAGCTCTGGCATGGAGGGGGGAAAAAAGTGCTCAGAGACTCCAAACTGGTCCCCAGCCCCTCATCAGCATCACTTGATTCCCTGAATGCTCAACAAGGTAAAAATTGAGGGTTTGTAATTGAGCAAGCCCCTCCTGCTGCCACCCCAATCCCTCAGCCTTTTCTCCTGCAGTCTCCCAGAAGGAAATGTAATTCTGAGCATCACAGCAGCCCTGCCGGCTGCTGGGAGCAGCCAGGTCAGCATTCACGTGTGCTACAACACACGTCTCATCACCATCCTCACGTAATTATCTCTCTCGTGAAAGATTTGTTGGACTTCTGCCCACAGGCAAAAATAATAAGAATATGGTAAACTTTTTCCAGCTTCCCCTACTGGGCTATCCTTAGAGTAGGAATTAAATATTAATGTGCTTTAAAACACCTAACTGGCTGATATTTTTCAGTTTTGCACAGAGGCGAGACTGAACTGTAAGTTTATTTATGCTGCCTCCCATTCTTAAGCAGCAAATACATGTGAAAAATGCATTTTCAGCCCTGTTGCACAGGCTTACAGGAAGAGAAGGACAACTATGTGATTTCAGCATCCCTGTTCACCTGGGGGCATGCTGTCATCTCGAGCATGTCCCAGCAGTGTTGGTCTCCTCTGGAGAGCCCCAAGGCTGGCACAGTGCTCAGCCCATGGACACTCTCCTGCCTTCCAGAGGTGGCTCTCCAGGAGCCCCACACCAAGATATGGGTCTGCCTGTTAATGTGGATTTTTCACCATGCTTAAGGCCGTGGTTATGCCAGAGTGCAAACCATGTTAATGAGAGAAGGCGCAGAAGCAGTTGTTGCTGCAAAGGTCCTAGCACAGGTCCCTCAGTCAGGACAGGGAGGGTTGCCCATGATGCCCGGACAGCACTCCTGGAGGAATCATGCTGTGGGAGTGACTGTGGCAGGGGCATAGGCAAGGGCACAGGGACAGGACAGCACAGCCATACAAGTGCAGTTGGTGCCACACATGAGCTGCGCTGAACCTGCCAAGCCCAGCAGAGCCACGCCGCCCTGGGGGACAATCCTGGAAGCCCCGACCTCTCCTCAAGCAAATATTCATAAGGTAAAACCTGCAGCAAGGCCAATAGTGGTGGTGCTGATGTCGAGGTATTTTCACACACACCACTCAGACCACACTGTTATCCCCTCCCACAGCCCGTGTGTGCGCTGGTGACTGAAACCAGGAGCACAGCCTGGGGGCTCCAGGGGTGGACTGCACATGGTTGTGAAATGCGCTTATCTGGAGAAAATGAATTGTGATAGAAAAATAATTGTGTTTCATGCCTTCTGATGGTTTTAAAGAACCCATCAGTACAGGGCAGTATTTGTTTCATCACTTTACGGTAGAAACAAACAGATTTTTCAGTGCAATGTTTGTATGAAAAAAAAAAACAAACAAAAAAAACCCACCAACTTTGTTCCTTCACTGATTTTACTTTATTTTAATGACATCCTTACCATGCAAAGTCCAATTGACTGGTAGAAATATGTCTGATGAGAATGGAGGTAGCGAGAGGGAATAAACCCACATATGCCTCTCAAGCTGTTCCTGCTGCACCTTTCAGTTGGATCTACAGAGCCACATGAGAGTTGTGAAACACGCAGGATAAACTATTAGTTATTGAGTTCTGTGATAAAGGATACAAACCTGCAGGCACACATTTGTGCAATTGTATGTGCATGAACAGGGATGCTCTACGCTTTTCACACACAAACATTCACAGAACACCCCTGCCAGACAATTTTATTCTTTTTTCCCAGCAAGTGACAATGAGACAGCCATTTCCTCTGCAGGGCTGGGAAATACATTTTTCTGTCTTCCATACAGATTTAGTTTGTTTCATGAGAATTTTAGAATCAAGGATTTTGGCATGCTCAGATTTTCCAGCCAAAAGATAGTGAATTTAAGTGGAATACAACATTCCACTTTTGTCCTGAATCTGGACTGCTTCCACTAGCTCCAGACACATCTCAATTTCTTCTTTAGAGAATTTAGAAAAACCCAAAAAAAAAAAAAAAAACACCTATCACAAAGGCTTCAGATATTTTAACAATCCTAAAAAAAAGTGAATAAATTAAAAAAATAAAACAGGACAATTGCTGTTGACAGAGTGCAACACTGAAAACACTGCTTACGAATCAAGCTAAGGTGGTTCCCGCCACCCCCTTTAGTTTCGGGGTTGAGTCTATATCTATTAACTCCTCTTGGCAAACCTGGCTTGCTTGCAATACCAGAAGGGAGTGAAAAGAGGATGTGGATAGTAGAGGGGTGAAGAAACTGTTTCTCAGAAGTTGTGTGGCCAGCACACTTACTAAACCAAACCTGTGATCAAGACTTTACTTGACTACACCCAACTCCTGAGCTTTCAAAACCTTTTTTCTTCTGTTTTTGAGGAAGACTGGCTAAGTGAAAATCATTTTGAGCAAAGGTTTGTCAAGAGCAAGGCCCTACATAGTTCTGTGCTCATTTCTGAGGGTGACTTAATTTGCAGGACAGAATCCTGTGCAGGTGTCCTTCGTGCACTGGCATGCACAGAACCATCACAAAGGAAGTGTCTCCAGAACCAGAGCCCAGGGAATCCACCAGTACTGCCCACACAACACCACAGTGGAGATTACACAGCTTGACTAGTTGTTGGTGTATTCATTCTGAAAGCGGCTTTTGCAGTGACTACTGCAGTACTTCCAATGCCAATTATTTTAAGTAATTACGAGCCACATGTTCAAGGAAAAGTCTTAGGAGAAACAAGAGTGGAAAATGAAATTTTTCTATAATTTTTTGCACTTATAAATTTGATTCATCACCAGAATTAGAACTGAATTTTGTGCAATTCAAAATTCCCTAATTCAGAAGATGCCAGCACCTTGCAAGTCAAGGGGGAAAAAAACAAAAATCAAACAACACGCTAAATGCCCGAGGACACAAAAATCCAGAAAGCTGGCAATACCTCCCTGAGAAATTTGCTGGGAGAAGCAGAGACATTAAAGTACCAAATTGGACAACATAAATGAAGAAAAATAAAAGCGAAATTAAAAGTCTTTGCAAAGGAAGACATGCTTGGCTAACACCTGAAGCAATGCTTGGTGAGTGGCTGATAACCCTGCAACACTGCATGGTGGCAGCCCTCTGAGAAAAACAGGTGTTTCAGCAGATGGCCAAGACATCAGTCCAGGCTCCCAGCTCTGTGTCAGTACCCTGTACCTGTACAGATCAGGAGCACCCACAGGCAGGTCTACCCCAGCCCCTTTCACGGCAGCCCTAGGCTCCTCCGCTGCGGCACACACTGGACCAGCAGAACTGGTTCTACACGCCCTGGGAAAAAATGACAGCTTCTCACAAGCTGCACCGATCATAAAAGGTGGAAGAGGCTTCCATGCATGCCCAAACCTGCCTCTTTTGAAACACCCAGCGTGGCAGGGCAGGAGCTTCGAGGAGCGCTCCTGGCTGCTCGGTGGCTCAGCTTGGCACACAGCCCCTGCCAGGTCATGGTCCTGCACCCAACCCAGTGGCCTCCTTGCTGTGCAGCTGCCTGCCCTGCCTTTTGTGCTGCTTCCTCCTTCCTCCAGCCCTCTCACCCTCCTTCTCTTGGAGCATTGGCCTCACTCTGCAAGTGGGAGCAAAGGGTCCAACGCATGGCAAGGGGCCAGCCTCGTATTGCCCTGAGGTAAAAGGAGCCAACTGTTTTTTCCTGGAACATGCTCCAAATTTCACACCTTTTTCCCCACAAATGTGGGAAACAAGCAGAAACCCTTTGTATAAAAGGGTATTTTCACACATGCAGATAAGGCATGTTAATGCACTCTGCACTGCTCCCCCATGCCCTCTCCAAACCTGAACCTTAATCACCTTTGAGAGCTCAATTAAGGGGGAAAAAAAAAAAACTCAAACAATAACCCAGGTCTTAAATTGCTGAAAATACCATTCCAACACATTCTGCCCTATACCAAGGCTACCCAAGCTCCTGAAACTCCTTTTAGGCCTCCACAAGCCACAGCAGCCAGAGTTACACAAGCACCAGACCAAGACCAAGCATGCTGGCTGCAGTATCTCTATTGGCATTACTGAAACAGGGAACATGGCAGTAAAGCTCCTGTGCAGCTCAGCAGCCAGGTCAGTTACCTCTCTTCCCACCTCACATTTCAAGTCCAGGCAGGACAGGGTGGGGGGGAAAAAGTCCTACCCTCTGCTCTACCAGATTTCACATCCACAGTGGAACAATACCTGGGCCTTTTGCAAGCACGTGAAGCTAAAAGTTTGCTTTGGGCTGGGAAGCACAGAAGAAAGGCAAAATGCATTAATATATACATGGTAAGGATGACTAGACAAAGATGTAACATTGCTTCACCAAGAGAAAAAAGAAAATAAAAATAAATGAAAGCACCCATGCTGGCAAGCCACCCCAAGCTGAACAAACAAACCTTATGGCTGAATTAACCTTTCCAGAAGTACTGGTCTCAAGTCGGAACTTTACTTGAAAGACTTTCTTAAAAAACTAAAGACAAACAAATGGTATAAGGCAGAGAGAAGCAAACCTTGAAAGCCACAAGGTTTGGGGCCTTAGGCTATTTCTCAATATCCCTCAAAAGTTCCAGGCATTTTGCCAGCACAAAAAACTACCTTCTGGTGCATCTTCATTTAACTTTACTTACATCCAAACTTACACTTTTACAGTCCTTTGGCTGCTACAGTAGATAATTTAAACATCAGGGGAAAACCTCCTCCCTAACTTTTGATAGCCATATTCCCATGAGATTTTGTTTTCTCTACAGTTATTAATGTCAACAGGGAAAAAAAAAAAAATCAGATAATTTTTACACTTCGTAGAGAATTTGTTTTTATAAATCTTCTAAACTCAAAATAAACAGGAGTGGAAACAGTTGCCTCCTGCAAGGGTAGTGGGTGCTTTGAGATTTTTAAATGAAAATGGAAAGTTGTAACTACAAGGGGGGGGGGNGTACATGGATTTGCCTAGCCCTCCCCTGCAACACACAGCATGTGAGCCTGTATAATCTCCTGATGTGAAACATTAGCAAGACCAGACTGCTGAGAGATTTACATAGATGTGGCCACAGTATAAGGGATAAGGAAAATACCTATGGCTAATAAGTATTGGAATGGTAAAAATTAAGAAGTCACCCTTTAGTCACTACTACTAAAGCAGTAGTTCTCTCCAATTGAGCAAACTGAGTTGAACAACTGACCAAACTTTGCCAGAGGTGAAAAGGAAACCTACAGCAAGCAATGGCAGGACTGACAATAAAAGCCCATTTTGTGTAAAATTTCCACAGAGATTTCCAGTAATTATTTGGGGTCAGGGAGGTTGTCTTTAAATAAGAAGCAAAGATGTCTACATTGGGTCAAACTTCTAAATTTTAAAAATTCAGCACCAGATTTTTCACCAAAAATTTGCTCTTCAGGGTTTTTCTTTTGTGAGTTGGGGTTTACTATGTAGGATTAAATATGGGGGTTTTTTACGTAAAGACTGAAAATTCTGTTTTCCTTCTAAATCCAATTAACAGTTTTCAGTTCTATAATATATTGAAGTGATATCTGAATAAAAAGCAAATGAGGAGTGATGTTCAAATGAATGAAAAGCAGTTCAGTACAACATCAAGCAAAGTCCACCCTACTTCAGTAAAATTCTGTTCATGGCTCACATGAGTTGAAATCAAGAAGAGGCAACTGGGAAGCCAATAGTGACCAAATGGACCACTGAAAATGACTTAAGTAAATTCTTGGAAGATGGTATTGAAAATAGTAGGCCAAAGGTGAACAAGTAAGATGAGAAAAGAAGAAGGATGGGTAGTTCAGGAGTTAGAAGCTCTCTAAGAGCAAACAAAAGCAATTGCAAAATGGAGATTGCAGCCCCAGGGGCCATCTTAAAGCTGATGGGATTGAGGCGATATCATTCATTTACATTGATGCATTTTCTACAATTTGTGGAAGAGATGGGAACTGCAGAAGATATGTAGGGCTCTTACAGAAGGCATTTGTGTTTATAGTTTATGATAAAGGGTTGTGCCACCATTCTGTAAGGACACATGTATAACCAGCACAAGAAGTCTCACTACGTGTTTAGCAAGCCTGGAGCACATTCAGAACAATTAGAATTTCCAGACCGTTGGAATACTGAGAAGCTAAAGATTAAAAGAGGGAGATCAGGATTTTCCAAGCTGATTAGACATTCAGAAATGTCAGATGTCTCTTTCAAAGCACCTAAGCAGGTAAGGCATGTAATCCTTACTGAAGTCAACAGAGCAAGGTGCCTGGCCCCAAGGCACTTTAGCAATGTTCTCAGGCACCCACTCCAGCCAGAAAGACCTACATCACCCTGCAGATCTGGCTCTGGGTGCTGCAGGTTGGAAACAGAGGACACTCTCTGATGTGTCTACCTTCAGCTAAGAGCATTGGGGAAAAAGGTCTGACAGGTCTGATATACATAGAGACTAGAGACCAAACAACAAGCAGATGTAGGAGATCCCAGGACAGATTGAGGACTTTTCTTGACAGGAAGAAAAGGCTTCTACAGGGCTGGAGGGGACCATGAGCCCCTTCCCCCACATGCAGCCTCATCCTAGGTCACTGGGATCCAGCACCACCCTCACCCACTGCCTGCCTTTTACCATGGCTCTCATAATTGCCCTGCAAGAGGTGCCAGATTGCAGATAATGGCTCCTCTGAATTCAGGTGGCATACGTGCAGTCCAACGAGCCAGGTTTCTCTGGAGCTGTTGGGGCCTGATTTTTTGGGAAGGTTACGTAAGTACATGCTCAAGGAGCACCTACGCAGCACAGGAGCTGGCCAACCCCTTCCTCCTCCCTCTGCCTGCTGCAACATATCAGGCCCACCTGTGGCCTGGAGAGCACCTTCCCAGTCTTTACACAAAGCTTGGCTTGATTTTCACACTGCTTTAAGCCTTGCATGGAGCTGCAGAGAAGAATAAAGCAGTGAGTACATTTGTAGTGAGTACGGCAGAATGACCAAGCCACTGTCAGTCTACGTGTAAATATTCTCCTTTAAAGCATATTAGTCCGGCTGTGATAATCCTTATATTAAATATGCACAGCATATAAATACACCCTTTAATATTGCTCTTTATTTTTACATTGTTTTCCTGTCTCCCCTACATTAGTCTGCAGTCCAACCTGTAATAGCAGTGTATATCTCCAGAATCCTGCTCTTTCCCCCATTTTCCATAGTCATTTCTGTGCTGCCATGAAGGCAGCAATTCAAAAGTTCTGCTGCTAAGGTCTAATCATGGTGCCTTAGATAAGGTCTGAACAAATTCCAGTGTAATAAATAATCAAAAGTAGATGAAACAGCTGTATCCTCCACATTTTTTCTGTCTTATAATACAGTTGGAATCACAGCCCAATTCTGAGGTAGAGAAAAGCTGATCCAATACAACTGACTGGAAAGATAGCAAAGCATATGGTGTATATCAAGTGATTAATTTTCAACATTGATTTTTAAGCATTAATTTCAGGTACTTCAGCAGGAAGAAGCAACTGCCAAGTTTTGTTGATTTATTTTTCTAAAAAAAACTACCTTTTTTTTCCCCTTAAATTACTTCTCCTGGAGTAAGTAAAACACTTTGTAATCTCGACTTTAAAAAATGTATTCTCATCGAAAATTTGGTTAGAAACTACACAAGCTGTAAAGCCCCCAAGTAAGGGATTTAGACTGAAGTGGAACCAATACCTAAACAATAAAATGACAGCAATACAGAAGTTGCAGAGATAAACTTGAAATTCAAAACGTATCTAAACAACAGTTATAGTTTCTAAGCCCTAGACACAATTCCTCACAGCAAGAGGGAAAAAGGCAAGCTGAAAAATAGCAAAAGGCAACTTGTCAAACGCAAAATAAAAACTTCCCCTAGCTGCTGTTTCTGTATGCTGGGAGCATAAAAATAATATATGAACGGGGAATGTGACAACCAAAGATGGCCTCAATGATTGCTAGAGCTGAGAAAACATTTACTTCTGAGCTTTGCTCAGAAGTGCTGCTGAGTTTACAACGTGTGTTGATGCAACCCCAGCCAAAATGTAACAGTGTTTTCTTAAAGAATCCAATTAATTCGTTTCTCAAGCCAGTCCATTACATGAAGTCAATTCAATCCTGTTTTGCCTCAGACAGTCTCCCAAAATGCAAAAATTCTATTAAAAAAAACCCAGTGATTTAAAAAAAAAAGTTAACACCAGACCAAATAAGACTTCATTAACTCTATTGGCAAATTCCAGTGTAATGGTTTTTACATGCCATAAGGAGGGAAAAATGAGACTTATTAAATGGGACGGCACACTCAGAGTATGATGCAGTGTCATGCAACTAGGTATCCCATGCATGCATTTTGTTTCCTTTTGCTATGAAAAGCAACTGCATGCTACAAGACAGACCTTTTCCAACTTGGCCACCACCATTCTGGTGAACACAGAAAAATGGATTTTCCTCCCACCTAGATGACATTTAGAGTAATATTCTGCCATATTCACAGTGCTCAGATATTTCTTCAAGACATCCAGTTCACTGAAGTCTTCCCCAGCATTTCAGACCAAGTCCCATTTTGGAGAGACCTTCTAAATAAACTTATTTTCTGGCTTGCTTGACAAATCACTACATGCAACTTGGTTACAAAGAGCCTGAACATCTCTTGTTGCTACTGTTGGAGTCCAGAAAATATTTTGACAAGGACTTTGTGACCAAGCAGTTAGGTTTTGGGGGCTAGCATTCAGTAATTTAATATTCATTGCTGCCTAAAATTACTCCTGGGGAAAAAAAAAAAAACAACATTTTCTTTAGAGGTTTTATGAATATAAGTGCATGATATAAAAGAAAGTTACCAGAGAACCAGAAGTTATTCTGATACTGCAAGTTATTCAAATGTCTCAGGTTGCCAGAAACATACCCTAGTGTTTGAGAGAAGAGCTCAACAGCACTGCTTTACCAGTCAGGCCACATCTGAGTCCTTCTTTCAAGATATTATCAGACATGACAAAAGGGCATCAGAAAATTAAAATCCTACTGAAGAAGATAAGCAAACGAGCTGAATTTCACTGGCCTACTATCTACAAGATCTTCAGCTTACTGATCTTCAACTGTGTTCACTTTCTTGCCCACTATTACAATATTGTTGAACAACCTCCATCTCAGGGCTTTCAGGTGGCTACTACTTCATTCATTAAATAATTACAGTTAATAACAACCACATTGAGAGTCCAAATAGCACCACGTATCTCCAGGAATCTCAGTGCTTGTGAAATGACATGTGAACCCCACGTCTCTATTAAACCACTGCTGCACCTCAGCAAGCGATCAAAGTGAAGAATGTCTTAACCAGCAGACATTACCATAAAACACCAGCAGATCCCAAATGGCATCACAAGGGAGGCCCAGGCAGTACTATTACTACTCACTGCTTCAGTTTTACAACTCTTCCTGAGAGACAGACCTGCTTCAGGAAAGTGAACTGTGTTGGACGCAGGAAATTTACTGCCCTTTAAACACCCATTTCCAAATTAATTGTCTAGTGCTAAATGCCATTCAAGCTCTGCTGACATTCTTTATCCACCCAAGCCATGGCTTTCTGAGGTTTATAAAGCTAACAGAATAATTTGATTGACTTCCTGCCTATTAATTCAGGGGGCTATACATTATTCAAATTACTAGAAGAGATGAAAGCATTTACTTGATTCTAAACTTCACTCCCATTTTTCTGACAAGTTCCCTCCCTACAACATTTTAATGCCACTTTCTGTTGCCACTGAAAGATACTTCAAGAGTTTCTGCACTGTTTTGAATCCACAGAAAACTCAGAAGACACTGCAGGGTTGGGGACCTTTGTTTTTTCAGTCTGAAGCTCAATAAATGCTGAACTTCACTTTAGTTCAATTATTTTTAAGCATTTCAAAACTTCTCTTCTGTGATTTTATGTTCCCTCCTTGCAGAGCAATAAAAGTCCATTAGTCTCCCCTACTGAATGTTTTGTAAGTGTTCTTCATATGAAATCATATCAGACAACTGTACCTTGGCTTATAAAAAAATGTTGACACCTATATATTATTTAAGTTTATTATTATTCATGCTAGGACAAATAGCAGGCTTCAAGCCCTTCCTGCTGGAAGGCAGCTCTGCACACACAGCTGTCCCGAGCACACAAATGCCCAAACACAAATAAAACTAAATCACATTTCATGGAGCCTATTGAGTTCCTCCACACAGGATTCAAAGGCAGGTGAGGAGGTTTTGGAACAGGTGGGGAAATACTGATAACAGATGATTGCAGGGCTCAGCCAAGACCCCTCCAACACATGTACCTCTAGGCTTGGAGGGCAACAATTTTCAAAGCTCCCAAAACACCTCAAAAACCATTCACAGAACAAGATGAGTTCTTAAACATCCCAAAATATCAGGTATTTAAATAGCCCTTTGGCACTTCAGCTCTCTTGTGAATTACTTGGGGATGAAGACACATCAGTATTACTTGTAGAGCTCTGTGCTTTTCAGCACTTTCAGGCAGATTCAATCCCTTGGTCTCTGTCACTGCAGCATCCAGAGGAAATTACAGTCCAGAAGAGATTTCTGAAGCTAGACAAGTCTCTGAGCATTATGATCAACAGGCTGCTACAAGGTACAATTATCTTTGTTTCTCTAGGCCTAAGAATCAAAATCAACTTCACTTAACCCAGTGTAGTCTCACTGATAGATAATTGAGCAAGTGATAACCATCAGGTCCTTTGCCTGGAGAATCGAGTGGTTAGCTTGCGCACATCAAGAGACTGATTTAAAAATCAATTAAAACTCTGACATGGGGCAATTTTCTCTCAAGGGATTTCAAACCTGCAAAAGCCAGTGATAGGGATCCCACAGAACAAAGAGCAGCCTGTAGGATGGTGGGGTCTGCAAAAGGAACACATCTAGGGATGCACATGGCATTTTGAACAGTTCACGTATTAAATTGAAAGTTGCTAGGCTTCAGTGGCTGAACTGGACACAAGCAAGGTATCCTTAACACAGGCCCCCTTCTTACAGATGGCTTTATATAAGGAGAGTGGATGCAGTTTTCTAAAGATTTTCTAATCTTATGTCCACTTTAATTAAAATTGTTATTTTAATTAAAAAACACTCTGCTAATAATTAGTTAATAAACAGTTAAAAGGCAGGCACTTGAAGATACTTGTGGTTCAAAAAGGAACATCATGGTATTTCTGCAATTTAATCTCCTCCACCAGTGACACCTAGCACACAAAGCCTAATTATACCAAAACAAAATCCTCAGGATGAGAGTTATAAGACGAGAGTTATAAGACAGAGACAAATAAAAGGAGATGCTAATACACCCTGCAGCATAATCAAACAAAAAAAAGATAATATGAAAAGTAACAGTGAATGATAGAAGGATGACCAAGGATGAGAAACGCAGCAGACAGTAAAAATCATACATAAAGCACAGTCAGGGAGCGAGGAGACACTTAGCGCCTCTAACGCAGAAATTCTTTGGTAGTCCTGGAAAGAAACTTCCTCAGCCTTAATGTCCCAGCACTGTACTACACACCTGATCTGCTCAGACCTGAAGCTGACCCATGATAGGTGATATCAGCTCAAATATCAGGCTCCACAAGTATCTCACACCAGCATGCATGAGCATCATTTGTGCTAAACTACAAAAATTCTATAAACAAGCTTCCTCTAAAGAAATTTCATGCTGCCTTTCATGGCTGTAGCCATCATACCTACCAGGCTTATCTAGCAATTTCTGGGTAAAGTTATACTGAAAAATATGCTTCATTCCAGTGTCTAGTCAATAACAGGAATTAGATCATGCTACATAAAGAAGAAAAAAACTGATTAGGAAACAATGCTTAAAAGTAAATGGTTAGAGTAACTCTACAGCCTTAGAGGCAGTCAGAAGTGGTCAAGCTGGTCACATTTAATTTTTTACACATGCATATTTCTGTACAACAGGATAACCTCAGGCATGCCTACACACGTATCCTTTTCAAGTGTGGTGGATTGCACAAAAGAGCCAAAATTAGCGAGACCACATTCACTCTTCCTCATTTCTTTTGTGTCCTAAACAACACCTTCCAAAATATTTCCTTCTAGCACCTTCACTAGGCAAAATGCAGGTTGCAGCATGCCTTGTCTGGAAGCCTAACATTGTGCAGGCTATTTGGTAGAGAAACTGGCTGCAGCTCCTAGAGGAAGAGAAGCCTCTATGTTTCCTGGCAGGATTTCCCTATCCAGAAAGCAGTTTCACCACATCCTTGCATGAGTCTGTTATGACTGAATTCCTCTTGTCACAAGAAAGATGGGAAGAAACCAGAAGAGAAAGACTAAATATGAGGAAGCTTTCCCAGCCACCTGCATTTCTCTTCTGTTCCTGATGTAACTGCTGGCTTTATGCAAGTGCTACTTCCAGTTAGATTGGATTATTTCCCTTCCCCCAATGCTTCTTTGATTTGGCTAGGAGACTAAAAATCCAGTACTAACACAGCTTTAGTCATTAATCAAGGTAACCTTTTTTTGCTTTCCAAAGTTTCTCATGTTCATCTCTGCATAATTGAGCATTTGCATTTCAGAAGAGCATCACCTGAGGGAGTGGGGCAGATTTTGAAAGGTTTGGGTTTTTTTTCCCCCCCCTTAAGTTTCAAGTTTAAAAAAAAAAACAAGGAGGGGGAAAAAAAACAACAACTTTGAAAGGGGATGAAGTTAAATTACCAAAGCCTTAGGGCAGAGTAACTTAAAGATTGATAATGGGTAAGAGTTTCTCCCATTTACCATAGAAACTAACTTTTCAGATGACAGGAAATCAACAAGAAATAGAGTCATAACATTTTGTTCATATGTAGAAGTGTCTTATCAAAAGACACCAAACTGCCTCCTAAGCTTTTTTTTTTTTAATACCTATCCAAGGCAGAGACAACTGCAGATTTTCTGAACCCCCCCCGTGCTAGAAAATGCCACCTCATCAGATCTGGCCATTTCCATGAGAAGTTACAAGTTTGAGCAAACTCTGCCCATTCATAGTCATGGTCTTAGCAGAGCCTCTTTTCTGGGGCAGGATACTCCACGGGCAGGTGTTTTGGGCTACCAGAGCCTCAGGAAACTTTATCTGCCAGGTCTTACTTTAACCAGGGATTATTTTACAACCCAAAGGCTCTAAAAGTCCCCAAAGAAGTGCAGTAACACCCTGCATGCCCCTAAAGTCAGGAACAACACTGAGCTTTTGGAAGTGCCCAAATCATGACCAGAACAAAGCAGTACCATCAGCCCAGTGAGCCAATTACCTTATCTGTATATTTTGCACAAGTGTCACAAGCACACTCTGAAAAAAAAAATTTGCTGCTTAAGGCTGCGCCTGTTTCTTTCCATAGCAGAATCATTCTTTATATAATATTAGTTTTTTCTATAATTTTACTTTTATACTCCCTCTCTCCATGGACCAATAAGAAATTCTTTTACTTACAGAAGGAAGAGGAATTCAAGTAGGACATTTAGGAAAGCAGAGAATAAATACTTCAACAGTTGTCTAATGGTCCCATATTATCACTATCCTGAAAACAGTCATAAAATCAAAAATCCTGCTTCCAAACACTAGTCACATAAATCCACTCTCAATGATGCAGCTAATTTTTCATGGTACATTTGTTATTTTAGGCTTGATTTTCATGGAGGAAAGTAATGCCTTTCCTGCTGGTGTTACTGGTGGTGGAAACGATTTAGTGTAAACATCTACAGAATCAAGAACGCAACTCACCTGTAAAAACCTGACTGCTGGGACCAAGAAATTGTCAAAGGCATTGAAGAGAATCAAAAGTAGTTAGTAAGACAAAGAACTCCCTTTTTTTCTTTTTTTTTTTTTTTCACAAGTTGCAGAGTATTAGAAAAGCATTATGGCAATACTTTGATCCCACCACTTAATTTGAGGCAGCCCAGAATAGAGGTCATGTCCACAAGACTTTGTCCCCAGTACTGCTGAGATTTCTCTTGAACTGGAAGGAGAGATTTCTCTCAACAAAAACAAGTGCATAAAAAAGCACACTATGGCAGCAAGACAAGGGTTTTACAGCTCAAACACATGTACTATGACTAAGTCCAGCTTTGCCCAGACAACTCTCCAGATAATACCCCACTATGGATACTGAAACCCCAGATCAATCCCAACACAAACCCTTATTAATGCCAAATCAGTTGGTGTCCCAGCCCCACAGGTCAGAGGGCTGGGATGTAGCTTATGTCAACTGGGGTTAACTAAGTAATACTCCTGATCCAAACAATTCAAACAAGCAAAAAGAAATTCCACAACACCAAACTGTCTCTCTACTGACCCCATCAGAAATAATTCCAATTTAAATCCTGAAATTCTGGCATTGCCAGCACCTTCTAGAAGGAAACCACAAAGAGAGGTCATTTTCTTTCTGATCCACAAAAATTTACTCACAACTTCCTTGCTGCATTTTGCAATTTCTACAGAGCTACTTACTGGGACTTTGTTTCTTAGCACACCTTGTTTCAGAAAGTTTAGGAAATGGAAAAAAAAGACAAAGTCTGAACTGGCTTGCATTTTTTTTTTTTTGTAACTGTGTTCAAAACAGACACACAAACACACAAAAAATTTTCAGAACATCCCAAGCACCATTACTGTCTCTATTTCCTCTAAAGATTACAAGAGCTGATTCAATTTGGTTTTCATTCTGCATCTTGCAACACTCGGGCTATGCTTTTATTCAGAAATAAAATTTACTGAGCATTGGAAGATTAGGAAAAAGCAAGATGCGCTTAACACTTGCTGCACTTTATTGAAAATGTAGAACAAGCAAGGCTTAGCTTAGCTCTAAAACTAATAAATACTTTAGCTGTTTTGTGTTATGGGTAGCGTTCAGTGGCTTGCATGACTAATTAAACAATCTTGAGTTTGCTTTGAAGGCTAAGCAATCCTTAATGGCTTTAAATTACATTCTATCAAGCTAAGCTCAGAATTAAAGTCTTCATCTATAATAAGGAATTCCACTGTGTTTAAATGCTAGTAGAGAGCTGTATTGGAAAGTTTAATGATCTGGATGGTTTCTGGCCCTCACAGCAAAAGGAGAAATCCTGCCCTTCCCATAGCATTGCAAGGTGAAGCTTCTCAGGGAAGGTACAGAAAGAAAAGTGTTTTGGGTGGAGTTTTGCATAAGAAGATAACTCAAAGAGAAGATGTAAGTGGGGGAGGGGAGCAAAAGCAGATGGTCAAAGGGGAGAGCTGTGAGAAAAGATGTACTGGTCATTCCTGTTATGTGGTCCTATCTATTGCCAGCACTGGGGAAGCCCAGCTCTAATCCATTGCTACCCAGCACTGAAAGACCTCACCAGTACATCCTACATTCATTTTAGTAAACAAATTATTTGAGATCCCTGCTCCTCTGTACGCAAGACTCAGGTGTTCATTCTGTCTGAGCAAGTGCACCAACAGCAGTACTTTTTCTGTCTACAAACACACAGGGAGCACACTACCAAGGTTGAAGAGCAGAAACACACCACATAGAGCAAGGACAGCTCTTTGCTGCGGAGGTTTTGCACCACAACCACTAACTATGCCTGCAACTCCTCTTTGTGGGAGGGGGAGAAAAAAAGCTGCGTGCAGTAAAAACACATCCCGCAGCTCGGTCTGATCAGTGCCAGGAGCAGATGCCCCTCACTCTATCAGCTCTTCCCCATGCCACTTCCTCAGGATGAAACACATCTGCTGCAACAAGTACATTGAGGACTTTTATGTGGGCAAGGCAGTTTGGATCCCCAAGCCATCTGAAGTCCAAAAGTGTAGATGTTTTCAGAACCGGATATTTTTTCCCTGTTCAAATAATCAACCCACCTTTTTCATCCATCCAGTAGGACTGGGGCCCAGCCTCCCTTAAGAGAGGCATAACCCACCACTCATCCTTTTGGCTGCCGCCTGCAGCACATGTGGTGCGCTCAGTCCTTTTGAGTCACTGCCCATTAAACAATTAAACAATTGTTCCTCCTTCTCTTTCATTAAAACCATCCTCAAAATCCTGCCCAGCATCTCCATGCAGTTAAGTTGATTTTTCTGTGATGTCTGTATGCATGGAGGGGGAATCTTTTTTTCCATGATTATTTTCCCTACTGATCTGGTGGTTGAGAAACGCCACGTTTTCACTGTTTGCCTTTACTTTTAGCTCTCCCACAAACGAAAATGTGAAGCCAGCCGTGCCTTATCTGGCACGGCTCTGCCTTGTTTTCTTTCTCCACTTAACGGACTCATTCATGTGTAGGAGACTCCTGATCCCGGGTTTAGATAATCATCCCTATTTTACATAACCATAAGCAATGGCAGGTACTTATGTAAACTACAGTCGGGTCTTTGCCGCTGTGCACAACAAGTGGAGAGGTTTTAAGCCATCAACAAACAACTGCACTCTTCTTACAGGTACCCCTTTGCAAAACATGCAACTATCAGAGAGAGGGGAAAAGGGGGGAAAAAAAAGAGGTGTCAACGTACAGTAAACGAAGGCAAGAAACTCTGTCTGGGACCTGCCCCTGGTTTGCTTCTTGTACTGACTGGCTGCTCGCTGACCAGGGACCAAGGCCACTCAGCCCAGCACATAAACACCATCCTTACTTCCAACCAGCTACTCTGCTTCTGGAAGCTGCTGTAGGGCTGGGATGAGGCCCATTCAGTCTCATACTGGTGGAAAGGGGGGCAGAGAAAGTTGGTTGTTTTAAAGTTTCTATTTAGTAGCATAGTGACTACATAAGAGTGTATGTTGGTTTCAGTGCCTTCCACATTCAAAGGAATTAAGGCCCATATTTCCTACTTCCATAGCAGAGTCCCTGTTATCCCCAAAAATGCAAGAGACGGGCCCCAAAGAACAAGGAATCCCTGAAAGGGCAACCTGTATTGTTGAGCCATGGAAACACCTAGGAAGGTTGTTCCAGAGTTTTCCACTTTACAATATAAAAATCCATTTAAGTAGGAATGAAGATTACCCAAAATAAAAATATTCAGCATGGAATATGTTAAGCTAGTTACTTATTTTAGTTACTGTAGCCACTAAATGCATTTTCAGATCTCAAGGAAATCCATCTTTCCACAGCTCTGATTTGGGGAAGGCAGGAAGTTTCCTGTATGCACATTCTATGTTTCTCCCAATTCCTCCCTTCAGGAGGAAGCCTGCAGCCTTCACACACTGTCTGTGCAGGAAGGAACACCCATGCAGCCACTCAGCATAAGAAATTAAAGTTACTTACCACATGGCTTCAAATTTACAGCAAGCCCACCTCTGAAGAACACCTCTGTGCTCCACCACGACACATTCCAGCACATGGCTGTGGGACAGCACTGAGACTTTAAAGGCTCTGAACAGCTTATGGTCTCCGGTCCTCTCACTTACTGCAAGAGTCTCTCCAAACAGTCAGTAACATAGACCATGTTTACTTCCAAAAATGATTCATTCAGAATATTAGTACACCCTAAAGCCACCACAGAGGTCTGCTCTAGAATTTAGCTCAATGCAACTCCAAGCCACAAAAGAAAAAGGCAACCCATACCAGCAGGAGCACGACAAAGGGAAAAGGAAGTGGAAATAAAAGGAAAGGGAGGAGAAAGAAAAGCCACTAAGTAGCCACAGCTTCTGCCATAACTGCAGCAGCTGATTTCAATGAATGGGAGGCAATTGTGCCTGTCACCTGGGCAAACTCCACATGCTCACCTGGGGAGGATGTCAGCTCAAATACATCCATTCCTTACTGTCAAATTCATATTTAATCCCCTTAACACCAGGGCAGGGAGCTAAAGCTCTTGTAGCCCCTGAGCAGCACTTTCTAAGAGAAATCAGCATGTTACCTTCCGCTACACAGCAAGAAAAAGAAAGAGAAAATAAATGGTGTTATTAGATATGGATTTACTTAAGGAAAATATTGTTAGAATCTGAACAAACCCCTACAGTTCTGTGCTGTGGATGGTGCAATAATGAAAAGTATTATTTGATATAAAGGAAAGTTATGACACTATAATGTAACACAGACAAGTGAGAAGATGTATCAGTCATTATCTAGAATACAGGGGACCCCTGTGGTTTCATTTTTCATTACTAATTTAATGTACTTACAATGCTACATGATAAAAAGTGAAAAGGAACAATAAGAAGCAAACATCATCAGAACAAACCAGGACCTGCAGAATTTGGAGATTTCAATATGTTACTTGAGGAAAAATGTCAAAGATCCCTCGAGAACTGAGTAACATCCATTAACATTCAATAAAATATCTAATAGCAGAAACATAAAAGAAATGTGAAAAGAACATTTTAATAAACACAAATTAGGAAATACATTTCTTTACATATTATAGTTGTGTTATAGGAAATTATTTCATACAGAGAAAAAATCATTTTAGCTAAGAAAGGATGCTTTGCAAATGTTAGCTCAGCAATCACACTCCTGTGATTCAAAACAGTTCATTCTGCATTCTCTCATGAAGCCTTATGAACCTCATGAATCCAAGACCCTTTGGGTCTCGCAGTATATTTTCGTGTAGCCATGTAAAAGACAAATAGTCCTATGCAAGTAAAATGAACTTACACCACAGTACAATTGGCATGAGAGGATAATCACACCTTGCATTGTTTGCTGGGAAAATAATTACAAACATACACTGTGTGTCTTTCTGGGGCAGATTCACCAGGCAGCAGATAGAAGCCAAAGACACCTCAAGCTTGGCGGCTGAGATCAGGGTCAAACAGATTTCCAGGACTAGCTAGAATGTACTGTCACAAGGGCCCATTTAGCCACAAGTCAGCTAGTAGCAATATTTTAAAAAAACAATCTGAGGGATAGAGCAGGGAAACCTGAGCAAGACCACGATGAAACAGAGCCATAAGTTGTCTTACAAGTGTATAGGACACTCATTATTTTATTTTATTTCTTTTGTCCCAAATGAGTCACTGGGTATCATGTTTTTTAAAAGTCTAAATTAAGGTTTGTGAACTTCTATTTTTGTGAGTGTTTGGCCCTGTATCTCAGAGAATAATATAGTAAATACCAGTAAATTTAGGTGAATTCACAGAGATCTTTTCAGTGATACTTGGGTATCAAATGTTCCACTATTATCTTCCAAATCTTAGGAATGAACAAGAGTCTTTGAACATTGGCTCACAAAATCAAAAATGCAGAAATTCTCAGCAAAAACCAGGATATGACCAGGCAGAAATGCTGCCTACTTGTACCTATGGAAACTGGCTGGAGGAAACAGAAGATACTGTGTTAATACAAATGGAGGAGAAATCTATTTTCACCAGTAACATTTCCTTCAAAGTAGAAACTTTCCCACAGCTGTTTTGACCAGCTTGTGCACAATTGCTGTGTCTGTAAATTATAATTAAAGACTGTGAGCTTGGAGGAAATGAAGGATCTGATTGAAAGTTATGGAAAGGAATGGAGGGGGGTAGGTTTTGGGGGGGCGCTAATGGGGGCATGATCCAGCAGTATTGAAAATAAACAGTAAAAATATTTTCAAATGCATAGCATTTTCTAATGAAACCAGCTTCTCTTCGTGCTACTCATACTCAGCAGAGTTATTTCTTAGTAAAAAGGAACTCTGGGAAGATTTCCCTAAATTACCCATAGCAGAGGCAAAAGCCATTGTTTTCTGTGATAACTTTGGACATATTATTTGCCACCAATTTATAATGTTGTATTTCACAGCATTTTGGGACACCTGAAGCTTGTAATATTCATGCTGGTAGATGCAAACCATCTGTCTCCTTTTCAAAGAGTGAAGCTTTCACTCAAAAACTCTCCCTCCTCTTTCTCACACACTGAGGTAAATTTTCCCCACCTGAGTTTGCTTTTTTTTTTTTTTTTGGGGCTTTATGAGCTGTGTCATCTATGACTGAATGCCATCAGTATCACTTAAGCCTGTTTCCACAGTAAGAAAATATTGGAAGTAAAAAACTGCTCAAGAAACGCTTTCTGGTCCCCTTAGTAATGCAGAGCTTGATTTGCAGCTGTGGCGAACAGGAAAAATTCTGGCTGGAGTCCATGGGAGTTATGTTTGCTCAGCATCCCTGAAAAATCATACTTTGTGTATCTTGGGTTGAAACACACAAAGGGAGGCAGCAGCCTATGTTTTTGAAAAATCTAGCCTTATGTGCATTTCAGATTTTCACTCTGGACTCTCCATTAAAAAAAAAATTCTCCAGAGGGTTTTACAGTATCCTATCAGATGTTTGATATTTAGGGAAGTTGAAGAAAAAAATCATGGATTACAATAGAATATTGGGTCCTTTAATTCTCTTGGAAATGCATGTGGAAAAGATAACATTAAATGAATCTCACTGGGCAGTGCATATATTTGGTAAAATCTGTTTTAAAGATGGATTTAATTGACAAGCCTATCACTATTTAAAAAAGAATGAAAAACATATGAATCCAGACATTTTTGTTGAACTATTAAGTGTGAATTCATAGCTGGACATAGTGCCTGTGTGTGCACAGTTCATTAACTGCACAGCTATTTGGTCCAAGGCACTTACAGGCTCTTCTGTGGAAATTTGAAGAGAAGGAATCTATGAAATCTTTTGGATTTACAAAGCAGTGAGCAGAGCTTTTAGATACAGCCAACTGCTCAAGCTCAGACTAAACTCCCTAAAGTGTGTTTGTAAATCCCCACTAGGTGTGGAGAGAGAAGCTATTGAGGTTCCTCTGGCAACATCTGTGGGACTTTCTGCATCACACAAAGCTTTTGGTTGTGGGTGAAGGGCTAAGCAGCTAATTGACAGGACACAATAAGATGAGGCTCTTCTTTGTCACCCTAAAAAGGAAAAAAAAAATTGCAGAATTAACACCAGTGAAAAGTGAAGGCTACAAAAGAATCACATGCTTGTAAGTCAGTAATGACAAGTCCACGGTGTGTGCTGGAGGGGGAGGGTTGTTTTAAAAGGAAAATACTGTTTTTTGCTTCCTGCCCTGGCTTCATCTCCCATGGAGCTCCGGCAAAGGTGCTATCCCACAGGATTTCCTGGCAGTGCACTTTGTGCAGCAGGGGAATCCTCTGGCAGGACACAGAGCAGGGAGCAGCAGTTACACTGGAGGAGCAGGCTGACCAAGGCACTGTCCCACCCTCCTGCCTGCCCCTTCCTCACAAAGTACATCACTGCAGAGCAAAAGCTCTGTAAAGAGTAAAAATTGTTCAGCTGTAAAAAGCAGCTTAAACTTTGCCACAGCTGCAGGGCTGAGCCCATGCTGAGGGAGCTGGAGTAGAGGTAATGGCACAAAACTTGGGTACCACCACTGGTAGCACTGGGTTCAGCTTGACCCATGCGAGAGCAGCTTTTCTCCCAGTGGTTTGCCATCAGTATTCCTGGCATTTCCAAAACCTGTAAGGGGACAGCCAGGGCAGGAAAGCCAGGATACACTACCAGGCTTTTCTGTAAGGGAGAATGCCATTTTGAGGCAGGGTGCCCTGAGGAAAAGGACCAGGTGCTAGAAATGTGAAACTGCATCTGAACCACCTTGAATGCATAGGCTTTTCACTTTTAAGGCATGTAGTTGATCCCTGCTTTTGAACACATTCCCATCAGTATGGCTGCAAATTGCTAAAGGCAGGTGCCCATCTCCAGACTTCAGGGTGTGCAGGGCTGACACATTCTTTGTGAGCTGCTCTGTCCCTGTACTCACAGAACAAGCTCTGGACAGGTGTATCATCAGAAATCCCATGCTTAGTTCTCTGATGGAATTTTCAGCACCCTTGTTGCTCAGCTCTTGACAAGATATTTGCTTGTTTACTACATCTATTGTTTCCTTCCAGAGACAGCATTCATTTCAACTATTTCAGAAATACTACATTCATTTGAAGCTGGAGCAACTTCCATAAAGATTGCAGCTAGACCACACATTTACACACAGAAACCAGATTTGTGTTTCGTGTGGATTGTCTGCATGTTTACTACAATGCTCATTTTCTTCTTTGAATAAAACTGCAGATTTTTTTCCTCTGTTATTTGCCAGTGCTATTAACCAGACTCATTCTTTCCTTTGGTTGTATAATCTGTGTCCTTCTCTGATCTTCTCCAAAGTAAACAAGTCATTTTTGAGTCCAGGATGATGTGCCAACACCACCACAACCTTGCCTTTGCAATAACTGTGCCATAGGGGGAGGCACTGTTGGGTCTCCAAGGAGAGACCCTTTTTGGCAGGGGTAGCTCAGTGCTGCTGTTCACCCTGGCTAAGCTCCTACCCTGACTCCTGAATCACACAGTGGGGTGTTCAGTGCCCAGGATGACCATGTCCACTGCAGGGGATGGACTGGACCCTGAATGGATGTCATCCAGGGCAGCGCTGGTGGAGCTGGGGCAGGCAATACCACAGCTCTCTGTCCCTCCTCCTCTATGGTTTGGCAGTCTGGGAGAGAGGAGGGGCTCTCCCCTCCACCACGGACATTGGAATTGGGAGCTGAGTGCTGGGAGCTGGCACCTGGGGGCTGCTGGCACATGGGGGGTGAGGAGTGTGCATTGAGTACAGTCCTTTGAGCATGAGTCAGGCCAGCCGAGCAGGAGGCTCTGCAGGGGGTTGCACAAGCTGGTTTTAATGGACTTTGTGGAGTCTGAGAGCTGGCGTGGCCGCCTGTGTAAACACAGCCAGTAATACCTCTGATGTAAAACCCGTGTTGTGAGACAAGAGTCAAATGCTTTTTATTCCCCCAGTACCTTGTTCAAAGCTTTATCAGGCAGATGAATCAGATCTCAGTCTCCTAATGTCACAAGCTTTTAGCCAAATTTCCCACCGTTCCCCAGTGGGGGCAGAGCAAGAAAGCAGTGTATCAGCTCCTGGATACCCTGCCCTATGCTGTTGTTGGGGTTGGAGGAGCCACCAGAATGCTATTTACTCCCACTGCAGCTACCATGTGCCATGAATGGGCTCATAGTTGTAGCAGAAGAGATCTACCTAAGGGAAGAGCATGCAGCTTCGTGGGGCTGATTTGGGAAGTGCTGACAGTTTTCAGTCTGCACCTGCTTCACTGACCGGATATTGGAGTCATGTTGATCAGGTGCAGAGTGATCCCTTCACATTGATGATAGTCCTCAGATTCCTGAAATCTGAGCAATTTGGGAACTTTCTGGGTAGAACATTCTTCTGGATTCAAGAGGGGACACTTCCAAGTGGCACCACGATGTGCGAAAACAGACGAAATAAAGAGGAATGTTTGTTTCCAGATATTTTTCATGAACAAATGCATTTAAGGGCATATTTTTAACTATGAGAAACTTCTCCTTTGAGCTGTGCCATGTTGCCTGCTCCTACAGTATTCCAGGTGTCCTGTTCATTGATGGTTTTCTTTAAAACTGGGGTTACTCTCTTGGCCCATAGGGGCTCAGCATGTTGTCTTCCATCAGCATCCTACCAGGCAAAAGCTAGATCCTGGGAGGGCTTGAAGAATTCAACAGGGCTCATGGAGGCATATTTCTGGAAGAACAATTAAGGTGTTATTTGTGGGACACCAGGTGCAGTAGGCAAATTGATGTCCTTTGACACCACTGTTGTGGAGGTTTACTGATAGGGCTTGGTAACACTAATTGAGGTGAAGAAACCTAGTCCTGAACCTTGTGGGCAGGCTGAAATGACCACGGTTTATGGCTCACAGCTTTATTTCATTGCCAGTTGATGACAATTATGGATGTTAAAAAGGGAAACTAAGGAAGCACTGTGGTTATGGATTTCCTTTTGGGGACAGAAATAACAACAAAAAAAAATATTTAAATGGTACCACGCAGGTGGGTCTTAAAACAAAAGACATTGTTTCCATTAGTAAAATACTCCATTTCCACTCTGTAGATTGATACTGCTATTTGTGTAACTCAAAGCTACTTACTCACTTTTTAGACAGATAAAATTCCAATTCATTTCAATTGTAGGATTTCTATTTAAGTGCCTTTGGTATAGTCAGTCTATTAAAATGGGAGGTGTTAATTTTCCAGTAATCACGACACTTCTCTTCCTATCTCTCAGCTGAAAGGACAGCCTCATCCTCCATGGTTGAAATGTAGTAATGCATTTAAATGCCAGGCCATGATTTTAGACCTCCAGCTGTTTTACTGGTTGTGTAAGTAAAAATAAGATAATGTTATGCTTGGTAACCATGGTTTTGTAGGCATTCACATTTTACAAATCACTGCACAGTATGCAAACCATTATATATATTTAAAATGTTTAAAATCAAGACTACCAGGAGTCTACCACTTCCATTATTTAAGGAGGGGGACTGCTAGACTGTGAAGAGTGATATATTCCATCAAGCTATTCAGCAGAGTTATATTATCAGTGCAAATTATGTGAAAATATGTGCTTCAGCAAGACAAGAAAGGAGTATTCTCTGCTATAAAAAGTGCACTGTGGGAAGCTAGATGGAGTCATTGGTTTGGTGTAATATATGAGTAAAATCTTATTTGTTCAAATAATAAAAAAGGGAAAAAACAGAGCACAGAAGGAAAGGAAGCATGAAGTACTTGGTTATTCCCTCCATGTACAAAAACCTGTTTGTGCTTCAAACAAAGGAATTAAGACTTATCTCCCACAATTTTATCCAGGTGTAACTACTCAGCAGAGATCTCCCTGATTTATATGGGCAGGAGCAAAAGCAAAACCAGGGTCAGGAAGAAGCAGCTTATTGATTTGTTCTGTGCACACAGGCAAAAATATTATACATCACCACCATGATCATGAGCATGTAGTTAAATCCAAGTAAACCTTAACTGGAATATTTCTTTGCAAGAAAACACTGGTTAGTGGAGCTATTGACAGCTGCATTTTCAAGAGCATCTGCTTTCAGAAACAGCAGCCATTCAGAAAAAATGTTTCTGAAGGCAGACTGTGCTGCTCTGATTAGGAGTACAGGCAAAGATAATGGATAGTGTTCAGCTGCACCTGGAATTGCCTTTAAAGTTCAGTAGGAAATTTGTAGCAGGAGTAGGAAAAAAATGGCCTGTGCTTGTGCTGTAATTTTTCAGAGAACGCACATGTAGTTCTCTGGACAGTATGAGCTCTCAATTTTAATTAAAAAATGGTAAATATTACACACTGCAGTCAGACCTGATTAATCAGGGTGGAGGTAGTGTATGTGTATGTTTGGGAATGAAAGTGCTTTGATTATTAATCAGGGATGCTGTATTTTTTATTATTATTATTATTTTAGATATTTATTCAGATTGATCCCCATCCACCAGCCTTCAGCATTCAAAAACATCCATCAGGGCAAAATCATAGCTCTGGCTTGCAAAAAAGAAAATTAAAAAGAGGAAAGAAAGAAAAAATAAGTTCTTTTTCAAGCTGTGGTCTTTGTGTTCTTTGTTCTTTTCATCTTCAGGATGTATTTGGGCTAACTTCAGAGTTCTTTCTTCACCACTGAAAGAAATAGAAACCAACATGTCCACCATCCAATTAAATAGAAACCTTCCACCATTCAATTAAAAGAAAAACATCTACCCAAAATCTGAGGTTTAAGCCAATAACCCAGCTTCATGAATGGGAGTGGTAATTAAAACTTTGACTACAGCAAGAAGTTCGTATGTGAATAGTGGCAACACTAGCTTTAATAACATCTCCTGATATGTGCCCAGAAGGTCCCACAAAACTTACTATAGCCCAAGAGGTCCACACATGTATGCTGCCAATAGTGCATTCATTACCTGTTTGAAGGAAGATTTCGCAGTGTAAAGAGCCCATTTGTTTAGCTTTAAATCAGGAAAATTGCCAACTGCTGCTCTTCATCAGAGGAGGAGTTTCAGCCCTATGTCCTGTTCATCTCCCATTTCTTTGGGAAACAAAAGATAGTCAGTATGAATAGAGTTCTCCTGAAACACTGCTGACTCTGGTGCAGTCTGTAGGCAGTGTCCTTCCCCCAGCAAAAAATACCTGACACAGGAAAGAAATGTTTCTTCAGCCTGAGCCAAAAGGGAGAAAGGGCGGATTTAGCCTGACACAGCAAAGTGGGAATAGATAACCTATTCCCATGAGGACAATCCCTAGTGGTCCTACATCACTGGGGTTTTGCTATTTACTTCCCTGGATTAATGCATTTAACAATCAGGACAAGCATCTTGAAATATTTTTCTTCACAGTGAACAATCTAGAACTGTCACATAAGGACACCCATATATCCACCTGAATTCAAATTCTGAAATTCTGACTTTCTTTGTGTTTTGGCCACAAAATCTTAATTTCAAAAGTCATGCACTATTCATTCTGCTGGAGATATCCTAGATACACTTTAATAATAATTTTCACACACTACATCTGTGAAAACCTGCTATACAAGAGTTATTTCCTTTTAACAGACATCTAACAACTTTGCTCAACAAATGCACTCACACAGAGCAGGATTTTATCTATACGCTTTACATTCATGAATTTCCTAGAATAATAGGAAACAGCTACTTACATAAACAGGCTCACCTTGCCCACACACACTTTTGTCAACAAGTCTTTCTTCAAAGTAAAACTAACAATTTGTCTCTTATACAGTAATTTCAACTAGAAAACAATTTGCTGCTTGTGAAGTAGTAGTTGTGCCTTTGTGTTTCTTCAGGGTATCACAAATGTTAAGAAAAAAAAAAGTAGCGTCATTAGAAAAAGTTCAACCTCTCTCAGATAAATAACATCTGCTAACAAGATGTCCCTACATTGCAGATGGGCACCCACTTCCAAATTCAAACTACCATTGTAAAATTTGTGTATATTCACGAGTTAATGGAAATGTGGTCTTCTGTGTCTGTTTAAACTTCAGTGGGGATCACTTGAGGTTGCACAGGTTTCCATCTGATGAAACAATGTGGTTGCACTATGTTGTTCTTGCTGTGCTCCAGAGTTAAATGTTTTTGTGTGCCTGAAGAAAGTGAGAAATAAAAATGTGTGCACCATTTCAGAGACCTTAAAGATATGTCTGAGCTATAAGGGACTCAAATTTGTTCAATATTTTACTGGCTTACAGCTCATCACTGGTAATCAGACTGGCTTATGCCATCAATCTCCTTAATTAAGAAAAATAAGATTAAAAAGCTGGCTTATCTTCCTGAGTTCTCATGCTAGGGTATCTAGGCAACATTCAGAGTCCGCAGGGAAACTTTGACGTCTTCTTCAAGGCTGCTGAAGATGAAGGACCTCTTTAGCTCAACAGCCTTCTACATTTGGAGGAGTACCAGTGGACAAGTCACAAATTAATTTCATGGTATCATGGAATACCCAGTTGGAAGGCACCTTAAGGATCATCTGGTCCAATCTTTCTCGGCAAAAGCAGTCCACACAAGACAGCTGAGCACTCTCTTCTGCTGAATCTTAAAAGAGACCAGTGTTGGGGAATCCACCACTTCTCTGGTAGATTATTTCAGTGGCTGGTTGTCCTCATAGTAAAAAAAATTTTCCTCTTGTACCTAATGGGGACTCCCTAGGAATAATTTATACCCACAACCCTTCATCTTTCCATGTGACTCCTTGTAAAAAGTGAGTCTCAATCATTGTAGCCACTGGAACATGGTGATAACATTTCTCTGATTTCTCCTCTGAAGCCAATACAAGGCATGCCACCTATATAGGGTTCAAGAAAGACAGGAAAAAACTTTCTCCTCTGCTGGAGCATGATGTGAATTTGTTACAAAAAGGTTCTTCTGCACAGGTTTCTGCAGATAAAAGGGCAGCCAGGCTGAACCTCCCTGGGTTATATCTGTACCATGGGTCTTGTTCAGTGGGAGATGAAGGGGTGGAAATACCGCCTGATGTTCCTGAAAAGGGAACCTAAAGGGGTACCTATTTCCAGGCTAGCCTCCACTCCAAGGACATTTCTAACTGTCTCAGAAACTGTGACAATATGAATGTGATCAATATACAAAGACAAGTTCACTTTACCTGCAACAACAGGACAGGGGCATGATGTAAGCTTTCCTCACCACTGGACGTCTCGTTTGCTCTGGGATGGCACAGCACAGTGCAGCAGCAATAAAGTCTGGTGAGGACACCCCCAGCAGTGGTTGGGTATCCCCCATGGCTCTGATTTCCTGCTGGCACATAACGTCACCCCGTGGATAGGCATATCTGTCCCCTCATATTGCACAGTCACTTTTAAGCCTGTTTGCATTGGTTCAGCCAAGCCAAGAGGTAGAGTAAGTGTCCCTATAAGTTTTATGAAAAGAAGTGGACAAAAAGGTGCAAGAACTTCTTAGTGCCAGTGAAAGGAAAAGCTGATGATCTCTGTCTCAGCCAGCAGAGGATCCACACAGAAAGGAGCTGTGGGAAGCTGTTTGAGGAGAACTTTACTGTGCAGTTGACAGAGCACTGGAACAGATTTTCCACGGAGAAACTCTGGAGTCTGCCTCACTGGAAATATTCAAGAGCTGTCTGGATGCAATCCTGTGCAACGTGCTCCAGGATCACCCTGCAGGGAGGTTGGACCAGATGATCTACTGCAGTCCCTTCCAGCTTCACCCATTCTGTGAAACCAGGCTTCATTACTTCCAATGCTCATGGAACTATTTGTTTAATAGGTTTTTTTATTCATAAAAGATTTCTATGGAAAAGATGAACACCAAAGAAACCCTTCTTTTGCAACATCTTTATGGAATCTTCATAATGGATGACAGTATTATTTAATGCACTCACATTCAACTATTTTGGATCCTATGTGTAATATCTTCCCATCACTCTGGAGACTTGTAGCTTTTTAACTTTGACTGTTGCTAATCCGTCAGCTGTCTGAAGCAGTCAGCTCTGATTTTTTTTCTTTGTTTTCAGTGCTAACAACTGGATCTGTTCTAAATACGGAGATTTACCAGACATAAGCAGGGATGCAGAAGAAACAGGGTATTTTTAAACATATTGTTGTTTATTATTATTTTTAATAATAATAATACCACCACCATAATCATTATTATTAGTATTATCATCATAGAGAAAATCCAACACCATGAAACCCATATTATGCATAAATACAGGAAATTAACATACCACAGAACACTAATGCCCTAATGCCTTGTAGTTCCCAACTCCACTTCTCTTCCTAAGGAAAAAGTGCTCTAATACAGAAAGGAAAAGGACAGCAGAATGCTTTTGTCTGGCTATTAGGTCCTGGTATCCCACAATGCTGGAAAGAATTTTCTGGGCAAGGGGGATGGAGCTGAAGATCATCTGGTCTATGTGAGAGCATTCCCAGGCAGTTTGGAAACATCCTCACCTAAAGTACTTTTTGTGTAAAAAATAAAAGGTTTATGGCCAGAACCAGTGGCATCTTATTACTCTGCATTAATTTTGAGCTTTTTTTTTTTACAAAAGATGAGGAAGAGGTAGATGTGTGTCCTGAATAAATCATAATGTGAGTCTTCAAATAGATCATATAATGAGCTCCACACTTTTCAGATACACCCACATTTTTCTGTGTAGATCACCAAACCCACAACAGGAGTTAGTTTTAACCTTCTGCCAGCACTCACCTGGCATGCCCAGCAGAACACCCTGCGGTCCCTCAGGCACAGGAGTCCCCTGGGGTAAGGCAATTTTTAGCCAGAGAAAGCTCAGCAAAAGTATTCAAATAGCACAGACCTGCTCAGGGGAACACCTTGCTCTTTGCCTGGAAGGCTCTTGGGAGACACAGTTAACTGGGTGAGTGAGAGTTACCTCATTCCTGATCTGGGAAAGATTTTCTAATAAGTGGGAACCAACATGAGCTATGTGGTGATAGCAATAAGACCTTGGCAGGCTTGAGCAGGTCCCTCACTGGCACACATGCCCTGGTCAGCAGGGACTGGCTCATTCACTGCAGCCTTCCCCAGCACATAAACCATGGGTCTCCACCTCCACTTTGTGCCCCCCAGCCCCTGAAGCAGGCAGAACTGTTGCCTGCTCTGACCTCAGGAGCATCCCTGATGTGAGGTTTGTGAGCAAACCAACGAAGGCTGCAGTACAGCATGGTGGCAGCTGACCAGACATTTACATGGCTTCTTAGGGAGCTGCAGAGATGTCACCTTTCAGCATCTCGCTTTTGGCATGAAACCACACCTGGTGACATTGCTGAAGCTGATCAGCAGCATTTGGACACCAGGGCTGGTCTGTGCTCCACCACTCTCCACACCACCAAGGCTGAAAGATGTAATTGTGGGGACACTGCCCACCCCTCAGCCATTACCACCTTCAAACCACAAGGCATCAGAAAATGCTCTCTCAGATGAATCCTTGGTGAAGACATCACCATTCACTGAAGATGGTTTAATAACAGATTTTTCTCACAGCATTCTGGTGTATTCTACTTTTTACTCATTTGGCAGTTCAGGGTATTCTGTAAGGCTTTCTGCAAATGTCACAACCAGGTATCATTTCAGGCAAAGGTTTCACCACTCCATCTTTTGGACCAATCTTCTTCTAGGGCACTGTGGGCAGCTGAGGGGGGGGCTCTGGGGGAGGCTGCCAGCACCCACCCACAGGCTGCAGAACCAGAGCTCTGCAAGACAGTGCCTGTATGTGAGGTGCTGTTGTGGGTTTCTCACCAGATAAGTGGATTATTACCCTGGCTTGCAGCTGCTCCACAGAAATAGGTCAGCCTCAGGAATAAGCTTTTCTTTCCCCTATTTGGCATCAGAAGCATCCAAGAGGAAAAGGGGCTGCTTACAGGATCCTTAATGGTCCAGGGACCATTAAACTCCTGAACAACGGGTCTCCTCTGTCAGTGTCTCCTAAAGAGGGAAATGTTCTTAAAGTCAGCATCTGCAGTCTTCCTTACATTAGATATAGGTATATATCTCATAGTGGTAAGATATTTTCTGCATCTATACTCGCTCAGCCTTTGTTGAGGAAGCTTGAGGGTAGCATTGATGCCAGATCTGAAAAAATGGGAGAGAAAGAGGTAGAGCCTGAGTATGGCCTTGCCTTTCTCAAAGGTGACTCTGAAGCAAAGGAGCAACCCCAAGCAGGTTGGGAGGAGGCTGTTTTGGCCCACATTGCCCAGCTGTGAGGGCTGCAGCACTTTGTGCCTGCTCTAGGAGACAGCACTCTGAAAAAGCTATTGCCCACTGTGGTATTCCTCCAGCTTCCCAAGTAAATCCTGCAACAAGCTGACATCTCATTTTCTTCTGGGTTTTTTTTTTTTTCAATCCACCAGCACAGTAACTGCAGATAACATCCCAACACCCACCACCTCCCATCTCTCTTTGCCCACCACATATTCGCACTTTGAAAGTGTGCTTAGCACAGAATTTGAAGTGGGCTTGCAGATTGAAGTAAAAGGGAGCTGCAGTGTAACATCAGCAATGCAAACTTTAGATCTAAGCATCATGTCAGTCGTGCCTACCATCAGAAAAAGAAAAAAAAAAGCAACCTGTAGAACTGGCAAGAAGAGCAAAACGAAGTACTGAAATTAAGGATATGCAGCTTAGCTTTGATATGAATATTTCTCCATCCCTCACACCCTTTTCATGCCTTATAACTCAGCTGATGACTTTGCAGCAGAGAAAGTTTTTACGCTTTTATTATTGCATTTTTCTTTTCCTTCATTCCTCTGCCAATCTGGAGTGCCTTTAAAATCACCAAAAAATATTAGGATAAAAGCCTTTATCTGTTACATTTGATATGGTTGCAGAAAGACACAGGCAAAGCCTTATATTCTTCTTATAGGAACTCTAGACCAGGAAATCAGGGTGATTTCCCATTTTTGGAGAGCATGCCCAAATAAGCCCTTTTTGCACAGTTAGTTCCCACAGGCACTTATGCCGGAAGGGCCTCATTGTCAGCTGGTGTAAACTGGCTCCACTCTGTGAATTCTTAAGGAGCTAATCCAGTTTTCCTCAGCTCAGGATGCTCACCCCACATACCTGAGGTGCTCTGTGTGAACAGAGAGGCTCTACATATCATTTTCCCCAGTGAAACCACACAGGAGGCAGAGGCTGGGAAGAGCATCCCTCCCCACCTACAGTGGCAGATCTACAGATATCTGTCTCTGGGGTCTGCACATCAGTTTGCTTCTTTCAAAAGGACGTGTGCTGCCATGGCTGACACACTACGGTTTCTGGAGTGGCACAGCTGATTTAGAGCCAGGCTTTGCTGAGTTCCCGTTTCCACGGCCCAGTAACCACATGCTGGGGACTGTGGGAGAACTGCAGGTGACTGACCCCAAAGACTGCAGCAGAAACTCGCCCCCAAAGACTGGCAGCTGAGCGAGGCCCCAGCCCAGCTGGAGCAAGCAGATGAAGGAGGGATGACAGGCTGCAGCAGCCTTGGGAAGCATGCCATGGCCAGCAGCCTGCCGAGCAGGTTGCTCCCAATAAAAGCGCTTCATCACTGGATTGAGGTGGCGGATGAATTAATTGTGCCATTTCCATGGCATTCTACTGGAGCTTAAATGTATTAGTAACTGTTCATCCCCAAAACGGGTTTTTCCTCCCACACGAGGGGGAAAAATATCCATCTGAATTTTTTAGATTATGTGACAGGCTTGCAAACTGTTGTTAACTTTATCATTTGGGATATGGATTAGACTGCAGCACATTAATTTATCAGGAAGTAAGAGCTGCCTGTTCATCTCTTTTCTGTTATGACATCTGCAGTCAAAGTATGATAGGGGCCAGATAGACAGTGAGTAATAGACTAGAATATGAAGTTTGGAGGAGGGGGGGAAATGGCAAGGTTTGCTGCAGATAGAATTGAACCCATTAAGCAAAAAAAAAAAAAAAAAAAAAAAAAAAAAAGTCAGTGGTCATTCCACAGGTATCTCTCATAATGAAATTGCAGATAATGAAACCTGCTAGTTAAAAGTGATATCAATTCACATCTTTTAAGGCTGGCACAGAAAAGTCAAGCAAAAACCAATCCTGCAATTAAAGGTGTTTTGCTGGAGTCCCCAGGACTTTACAGACACCACCCACTTGTTCCTCACCCCTTCAGCCCCCGCCGTGGAGGGGACACACACACACATTCATACACGTTTTGTCTCTGCAGGGACAGGCCTCCAGGCACACTGAGTCCTCTCCCATCCTTCACCTCCACTCCTGCATAACAGACCTGCTGCATGGCCACATGGCCAATGTGATGGTGAAGGTGAAGGCCTGTGATTTGTGGGCCAAAAGAATGCATAAAACATAAAGAGAGCCTTGCCAGCATTCTAAATTGTTAATGCAAACTCTCCAGGTCTGCAGAAAAATATATTCCTGTTGTCATTTTCAGTCCCCCTTGGCCTCTTAGTCCTCCAATTACGTGAACAGTTACAAGTGAACAATTACATGGTGCAAAAAGTGTGAAGCTTAGGTACTTTAGTTTGGCCCCTTGATGCTAATGGGCAAATCTATTTACATTATCTATATTTAGTGTGTGAGGGTCAGTGTCCATGAACTTCTAGACTGAACGTGCCATGTCATGACAGTGTGGTGAGGGTCATACCTCACAGCAATTTATACAAATCCACACTTTATTTTAACAATTAATGCTAAAAACAAACCATCTACAGGGCATAGAGCTATCTGCCTTATGTGGGTACCAAACCCCAGTCTTATTTCCCAGCTCCCCAGGGACCAGACCTGCTGTCCCAAATCCTTCAGGATTTCACTCCTCATCAAGGTATGCTTGTATGTGCCTGGATGCAGTAAAATTCAGCACATGCAGCTAAAAACGGTTCACAAATATTTAGTCAAAATAAATTCAGCTAATTCATGCTGAAGATTTTCACAGGTGCTTTTTAATTCATATTATGTAAACAAATCCAGCAGCAACTTTTTCCCTTTGTTCCTATTAATTCACTGGGGGTGTGTATGCACAAGAGTCAAGGATTTATGTCAGGAGTAGTCAAGTAGACTCCTTGTAAGCTCTTTGGTTTTCCTCTTTCTGTTTTAAAAGGTATCCCTGGCCTAGCCTGGATGCAGAGCAATGCTGCATGGGAACAAAGGAATGGCTGGGTGCTGGATCAGGCCATTGCTCTGCCACTCTCAATGCCAGCAACCCAGAGCAGCTACCTCACAGGACAGTGCAAGAAACTCCCTATGAACCATCCTGGGATGATCTGCCCACGGGAGAAGTACTTTCCTACTCCTCACCAGTTAGCTGTTTCTCAACACCATGAAGCACAAGAGTTTGCATCCCCTATAGATTTTTTAATCTTGTCTCATGCAGTTCTTCTTATCCATAAAATGCCTACCTAGTCTGTTTTGAATCCTGTTAATCTTTTGGACTCAGTGGTGTTTGCTAAGTTCCCAGGATTAATTAAGCGTTATCTAAAAATATTTCCTTATCAGTTTCAAATATTCTTTTTTCCTCTTCTGCTTCCTCATTGAGTGACTTTCAGTCATGAAAAAAAGCTGGCTGAGATTGTGTTTTCTAGCTTTTCCAATATTTCTCACTGTCCACCCAGCTTCTCCCCTTTTACCTATATCGTCCCTGAACAGAAGCAGGCGGTGCCTTTTGGCTTCTTGTAAGGAACACTTTTCAGGACTAGATCGCTAGATCCCTTTTTTATGTATAATACTAACAACTATCCAGTCCATTCATTCAGCCTGACCCCAAGAGCCTCAGAAAGTTTACACTGCCATAAAAAATAGACCAGACAGTCTCCAAAGCAAAAGCCCCCAGAGCTGAGCAATTCAAAAGCAACACACCAGGCTAGACAACATCCACCGAAAGATAGTATCCCATCGTTCATTTAGGACCGATTAGCTCAAACCCAATCATCAGAATCAACAAGTTTGCAGGGAACTTGTAAAACCAGCAGCCAGGAAGGTAGAGCCACCTATGCCCATCCATAAATCCAGTGGGCTGGTTCTCCCAGCTCTCCTCTGGTCACGCAGCCTCACTGGGCCGTGTAATTGCCGCCTTATTGGAGAGCTATGAGCCTGCCCGTCGAACAGATGCAAGTTTCCCCTGCTCTCATTCAGCTGGGAACCCGCTCGCCAAAGCAGAAATAAATCACGGGGAACTTGCTGTCATTTCTCCACCTTCCCGCACACCCTCCGCCGCTGCCGCCTGACTGGCTGGAGCTGGCATAGTTTTTAAATGAAATCTGTGAGATTGGCATCAACAGCTTCGCCTAATTTTTAGCTAATACCTTGGTGGGTTCTGCGTTCGCATCTGGCCGGCGCCATCACGCTGAGCCTGATGATAACAGGCTGCTGCTCTTCCCGAGCAGAACCCGGGGTACCGCCACCGACAGCCCAAACAGGGGCTCGTTCCAAGCACAACAGCACATCGCAGCCAGCCAAGGGTCTGCAGCACAGGACTTCTCCCAAGGCACAAAAAAAGGAGGGGGAGAGGAAGAGAGAGAGAGGGAGAGAGACAGAGAAATGTGTTAACTATGCTAACAGTGCCAAGTAATATGCTTCGTTAAAAATTTAATCACCTGCAAGTGCAAAACAAGTGCAAAGCAATCATGTTGTAATTAGCACGGCAATTAACACCTCCCTTTTCGATAGCACATGCATCCTAGGAAGTGCATGATTGCAAGTGTTTATGCTGCTGACAGGCTAAGTTCCTATAGAGAGGGAAAAATTGCTTAAATAGATTTTTTCCCCCCTCGTCTTTTTGGCATTTGGGCTCTTATGTGTCCATGAAACCCCAGCACCAGCTGCCATGCTGGTTTTGTGTGAGAGCTGCTCCGTTGCATAGTGTAACTAACAACTCCAGCTTGAACTGGAGCCTCCTGAAAGATGGCTGCAAGCCTCTAGAGCTCCACTGTGAAACAAAGATGTAAGTATGAAAATCACAAGATGATTTTTCACAGACTAACACTTGCCAAAAGGGAAGCACCAGGCCTGAACTGAGATTGTAGGTTTTGGAATGCGACAGCAAAAGGGACAGGACAAACCGGAGCTGGGGCTTTGGGATGGGTCTGCATCTAAAACACACCTAGCTCTCTGGTACTGAGGTCTCTCTTTGACATGTGCCCCCATTCAAATAGCTAGCTCTCCCCAAGGCTGTGCTGGAAGCAACGTGATGCAGTTTGATAAACTGGCAGATGCAAGCTTGGCCTGGGAAAACCCCCTGCTGCCAGCTGTGTCCATGCCACTGCTGCTCTTTTACCCACACACTGGGCTGTCCATGCTCCTCCATGATCTCCTGTTCCTTGTCACCCCTAAACACCCTGAGTTCGACTGTCCCACTCACTGTCCCTCTCCTAGGGCTTCTTGCCAGCTGCTTGTGAGATGACATGAGGAAGGAAAGCTGGCTCTCAATATCAGCTTAGAGAAGTTATATAGACCTAAAATATCTCCTGAAATATTCTTATTTAGAGGCTGTTCAACTTTAATAAAATGGATTGTGTTTGTACTGGGACAGCACACTTGGCATGCTGGCAGAAACTCAGTGACTCTCGTGGTTGCTCAGTAAATGACAAAGAGCTGGCCTGCGAACTTGGCATCCAAAGGCTGAGCACCAAAAGGTAAAAGTCATCTTCAGAAACATAAACCATGAGGCCAGTCTTGAGGTTCCTTCCCTCCCAGACAGCGAGATTGTTGAAAGGTATTTTCATCGCATAGTTCAATTTTAGGGCTCCTATTTGCCAGGTTAAAAGCCATAAACATTACAACATCAGGCCCAGGCCAAACAACCCTGCAATACCAGCAGCTCCTGAAAAAGTTGCTTCCTTGCTGCATAGCCTCAGAAATTCACATTTTACACAACATTAATTACATGAATTAAGACAAAATTGGAGCAAAATTCAGCGATTACCAAAGAGACAAGTAGAAAGCAAGTGAAAACAAAACTGGGAAAGAGCCATGGTACCTTTGCTATCCCAATGTATTTTGCTGTTTCTCAAGCTGCTTCTGAACTGAGACAGAGGCTGAGTCTGACATGATAGCAGTTTAACTTCAATTTCAGCACAGTTTCTGACAACAGTGGGGACCTAGGTTAATTCCCCTCTCTCCAGCCAACTGACCCATGTTTCATAACAGACCTATGGGTTACCCATTTTTTATTTTATTTGAGGTTTTGTTCCCAGCTTCCACTAGCCTGCTTGTACCATTTTCTGCCTCCACCGAACACTCCATTAGAGCCACAGGCCTTGGAGATGGTTCCATACCCATCTCTGTTAGGAGGTGAGCACATATTTGTGGTTTTTTGGCACAGTCCCCACATTGCCTTCCTGTAGTTCAGGCTAAACATGAACCTGCCCAAATCTCCTCAATACAGCTCAAGAATCCTCGTTTTGATGTCTTCCATTGGCAGTGACAGGCACTTACCTCTAGCACACAGCACACTTTATATTACTTTTATAAGTGTTTTGTATGGTGTGGGCTGTAGAGTCCTGAAGTGCATCCCCTAGTCCTGCCTGAGGCTGTGCTGGAGAGGAAGGAGAAGTTCTTGGGAGCTGTGTTAAAAGATCTGCCACCACCTCTGTGAGAGGTTTGGGGTGATTTCCCTGCCTCTGCTGGAGTTCACCTTCTCAAAGGCATACTGCTAAATCATCCCTGCCTGAGATGACTTACCCCCAAGGCTCATAAAAGCACTTCTGAAGAGCAGTTGTGCGTGTACTTGAAATGCACTTAAATAAGCCACGAGTGAGTGCTGGAGGGGCAGTGGTCCTGAGGAGAATTCTCCCTGGGACACTGACCCAGGGTCCTCCTCTCATATGACAGCATGTTTCCAGTGACACAAACACAACATCATGTGTAATCGTACATACACAAAGCATGTTTTGCAAGAGGAGGATCTTGTGCAGTGTGCAGTCCACACCTACACTAGGCATGGTTGGATTCTGTGGTGTCAGGTCCCCTTCAGGACATTAAAATGGGATCCATCAAGCTGAGGGAAAAAAGTGTTTGGGCAAGTTGCTTGTTAAAGTGTTTGCAGCACAACAGAAAGTTTAAATAATGGGAGCTCCTGTTCTCTTCAAACCACGAAAAGCTGATAGTTATCACCAATAAAAGTTAGGAAAACCACTGGGGGTGAGGAGAACCTTGCACTCACAGGAAACCACAAGTTTGTGTAACTGTAAAAAAGCTCATGGTTCAACATATATGCAAAATACATCAGAAATTTCTCATCCTGGGAACAAGCAAAACAGTCTGTGCCCATGGGAGGTAAACAAAAGGGGGGAAATCCTCTCATGGACAAGGGTCACAGCAGAGAGTGACAGATTGGGACCTATGATCTGCTCAAGGATGTTGTTATCAGGAAGTTGCCTGGTCCTGGTGCTGCTACATGGACTATGGAATCACTCAATGGCTTTATATGAGTCTAAAAACTAAAAAAAAAAAAGGGGGCTTTATCAAGCAGGATCAGTACAGCCTACAGCACTGGACCAACCTCTTGTGAGTACTTCCTCAAAAGATCAATCTTTATAAGGCAGAAAGAGTCCTCAAACAACTCTTTGCAAATGGATAAGCACCATGGCCAAGCTTCACCAGCAGGATTCAGGCATTTTCAGCGCCCGTATTCCCTGAACTGTCCAGCCAAGCCAAGAGCACCACTATGTCCCTCAAGGATGACTGGGTCATAGTTCTCAGTGTCACATTATAGATGTTGTGTTCACAGCTTTCAGAGAGGTGAACGTGGGTGGTGAAAATTCACAGGGAGTCGTACAGCTTTTTCCATTAGCACGGCATACGCCTTAAAAATAACAGATGACATGGGGAGGAAAGTACCGAAGCAGTGAAATGTGATAGAAAACCCAAGTGTACCTGAGCTGCAGGTACAAAAGGCTTGGTAGATATTTAGGAAGGCTAGAAACCTGTTTCATTGACCCATAGAGAAAATTTTACTGGGATTTTTTGTGCGACAACCATGAATAAAACTTCAAAGTCCATGGCTTGTCTCCCTCTTAGTGGGAGTTTGGAAAGAGTAAGAATCCCACCCCTCACTAATAACCCATCTAAACTTGACAGGCACTTCTCTCCCACAGTTGGGGAAGATAACCTTTCTCACTGATATTTCTGAGTCTGGAATAAAAGAGAGTTAAAAACACAGAGGAAGAAAAAAAAAAATCTGAATTCCCACTCATTTTGCATATCCAGGTTCCCAGGCACCCATCCCTTTTTTACTAAAGCAGGGGGAGAAATACATTTAATAAAGATCTGGCAGGAGTATGATGAAATAATGAGTAGGATGAGACCATGTTACATAAATTGGCAAAGCTCCAGCTTGTAAATGATTAAAACAAAAGAAAAAGGGAGTTTCCATGAAGACTAACGTAAAAACCATTTTATAATCAAAAGGCCTGAAACTATGGGGGCTGATGGGAATGTCTAGCAAAACAAGCCTGTTCTGAAGCTTCCAGATGATACATGGAAACTTAATCAGCTCATCTCAGTCAACCTTAAATCAAAGAAAAGACTGATTGGAGGTTCAAAGGGAAAAGTGGGTTTGTGGCTTAAGAACAAGAGTAGGACACTTTCCTGATTCTGCCACAGATTTCCTTTGAGATCTTGGGTAAATCACTTACTTGTGTGATATTAAATTTCATAGTTATTGGGTACAGAAGTTTTCCTAATATGCATATTAAAATTTGTCTCTGGAAGTGGACTGTTGCATTTATATGCCTGGCTCTTTACACCTGCCCATACCATCCACAGAGCACAGTTGCTAACAAAGAGACTTTCAAATTTCTTTCAATAATTTCTTCCTCTCTAAAATGTGGAGAAGCCCCATATACCTTTATAGTTGTTCTGCTGAATTAGTGCATAATATTTCTGAAGATCTTTGAGTAGAAAACATTATGGAAGTGAGCTAATTTACTGCTGTGAGATTAACAGTAAGAGCTTTTCTCTCAGGTAAACACCGAAAAACAAGAAAGAAGAAAAATAGGGAAGCTTAAATGGTTGCAACCTCTCTGCTATTAAGAAAAGCATCCCTTTGCAGTTGTCCAGCAACTCTTGCTTCTTCTTTAACCAAAGCCAAAATTCAGTGACATTAAAACTGAAATTTATAACATCAAGAGAAGCACAGATCCAATTTATGTTGGAAAAGAAAATCTGTTACTCAAAATCAAATGCTAATTGGCTGCAGCCCTTTAAACTAGGCAAGCTAAGAGGCTGTGGAGAACATACAGGTCTTCAAGGGGAGTTTGCTAACCAGATGCAGTTAGAACCCAGCCTTAATGTCTTTTTATCTTCCAGGTTCACAAGTCTACGTGTACGTGTGTGCACATTTCTGAAAGTCTGTTCCTCTGTACACTGAAAATTCAGATGAAAGTCAAAAAGAGGAGCGTTAGATCAGGGGATGAAGACTTCTTTATACTGCTTCCAAGCTCTGCCCCGATGCATTGTGTAACCTTGGGCAAGTCATTTAACTTGTCTTGCTCATCCATCAGATAGAAAGATGATGCTTATCTGTTGCATGAAAATGAGTTAATTGCTGTTTGCCAACTGCTTTCATCTCTTTGGATGAATCAGATTGAGGCCATATATGTGAGTGTATATAATTTTGCATGTGTATTTTTATTTGGAGCTTGCTTATGTCTTGGAGCATAGCTTCTTCAGGTCAACACTGGTTATCTGCTTGGCAGGGAGCCCCTATTGTACATTTCTGATGTAATGCAAATCATAGCTATGAGAAACACATAAGTGAAAGGTATTAACACTTATCATCATCATTAGCTGTTGTTGTTGTTGTTATTGCTGTTGTTATTATTATCATTATTATTATAGTCTCACACTTGGATGCAGAGATGGGACCACTTAAAAAAAATATGGCCGCAAGAAAGAAGTCTTCTGTTCTTGGGAATAAGTCTCTAAAAATGAAAGGAATGGGAGAGGCCTGGGCCTGGAGCTGCATTTACACAAATGTGTTGATGTAAAATTTCCCAGAGGCATCGCCAAATCTCTAAATTCATTTATTTATAGGCTTTACCACTCAGAAACTGACCTATGAAAGTGCTTGGCCAGAGGGTGGTTCTCACCAAAACAATAAATCTCCTCCCTTGGGGAGGAGTCATAGCACTCATGACTTGTTTGATTTTGGGAAATAGAAGACTGAGAGACTCAGAGGGAAATAATAAGGAGAAATTCTTTAAACCATAGACACAGCTACAGCTCTGGAAAAAAGTCCAAGGGCTGTACAACCCTTGGGAGCAAAGTCTGCTCCTCAACCATCACTGGAGGCACTATGGACTGTACCTTGTGGGTGACACATGGAACTGACTCTGCTGCTGAAGGATGTGGAGTTGCCTTCAGAGGCCAAAGGGGTCACCATTGCTTTGGGAAACAGGGCTGGAGCAAGCAACAGACAACAGCAATCTGGTGTGCTTGAAAGGTATGATATTTAAATATACATAAGTGCTAATTATAAAATCTTGTCAGTCTTTCATTCAAGACACTCCACCATCAGAGTTTCTTCAAATGAGGTCAGATTTCCCATTCCTATTTGACCCTCACTATCCATGCTGCTGTCTTTGTTGTGTGGTCGCAGTCATCTTTGGAGAAGTAGCACCACAAAACCACTACCTCTGCAGCTCTAGAAAAAGCTTTAACCTTGTGGCAATTTTCATCAGAAAGAGACTCAAGGAGTGAAAGAAACAAAATCTGGATTTGCTAATTCACGTTCTCTGCCCCAAGCACCAGGTTTTCCTTTCTCTGGGGTGCAACTCCCAGCTCACATCTCAGTTTGAAAGCACTGCTGAGATGTTCCTTCCCACGAGCAGGCTGCAAAGCTTTGGAACTTCTGCTCTTTCAGTCTCATGGACTGCAACAACAGAGCATTCTCCATATCAAGGTCTTGGCACGTTTTGTCTGGACTCATTCCCAGGCCCCATGGTTGGAGAGACACACATTTTCTACCCAGTGGCTCTTCTAGTTCCTCCTTCCATAGGACTGAAAGGATGGGGAAGATTTTATCCAGACTTTCCATGCATGGCTGAATTTTGCCCGTAAGGACTTGTTTTTACTCATCCCACACTTTCGTCATACCAAGTATGAAAGATGGGATGCAAATGCTGTTAAAGTGTTAACTTGTGTGATTCTTTGTTCTAGATTGCAGCTTGTCATTATTTAAGTTAGACTGGTTATCTCATTTTGTTGTTTCACTCTGCTTGCTTTACTTGCTATTTATTGGTTGGCTTTTACAACGACTATGATCAAATTAATAGATTTTAGAATGTAAATTACTTTCCAGTAGTGTTTATTAGATACATCTACAGATAGGGTTTAAATAAAAACACAGCCTGAAATCAGAGCTGCTGTGCATTCTAATCTTAATGGGTGGCATGGACCTAACCTGCTCTTTGTTAGGTTTGGATATCTGGAAGACTTTTCAATCCACCTATGAAAACCACTAGGGCAGATGTTGGCACAAATTTTTTTTTTTTTTCTTTCTTGCAGGGGCTCAACTTTGTTCAAATACAGAAACCACAGTAAAGTCATCAACTTTTGCAGGCTAAAGAGGACTTAGTCACTGTGAAAAGGCTCCATAGGAATGCTAATCAAAGACAAACTTTCAGCACAAGTTAGAAAATCCAAAGGATAGAAGCAGAAATTTCCTATGCTTCCTGTGCCTCCAAATGCCTTTCTACTTGCTAGTACATTTTGCTCCTGCTTCTTTTTTTGTAAAAGATCATTATTAACTGACTCTGTCACACACACACTTCAGTCTAAACTATTTTTGGCAGCAAACAGGTCATTAACATTAAAACTACAACATGTGAAGGGCACCTGTATGTCTCCATGTTTGCATGTAGTCATCTGTGATTACTGGTGGTGAATCTTGACTCCATGGAGCTCTTGAGAGTCACGCTCATCTGGCTCTTTGTGCTGGAAGGCATCAGGAAGCAGCAGCCTTCCCAAAGCATCTTGTAATTATTCTCAGTTATTGGTATGATACCAGGTCTGCTGGGATTTTGAGAAGGATCATCCCAGCTTGTCACACAGGACCCCGGTCCTCCGCAGAATCAGCTCACCAGCTCACAGTGCAACTACTGACCTTGAACACAAAACCATGAAGTCTGTCCTTCACTGCCCTGCTCATGGGGAAGCAAGTCCTTGCTCTCTACATTTCCTGCCCCTGCCACCCTTGCCTTTTGCACAGTCACATGTGCCCAGATGGTTTTTGCTTCACAGCTCCTTCTGCTCCTTTAAAAGCAATTACATGGGGAATGTTAGTGATGCAAACTTGTTTCAACCTGAGCACATGGTTAAGCCAGCTTTGTAATTTGCCTCATCACTGCAGTCACCCTTCAGGAATGCTGTGCTGCTGGTTCAGGACCCGAATAAGAAAGGGCCAGATCCCCAGCAGAGATCCAAAGTGAATGAAATCGTGAAGCTGTGCAGGAGGTCAGGTCTGACCCCCTGAGATGATGAAGAGGGAGTAGCATCATCATGGGCCCACCAACAACCCAGTATGCAGAGCTGGGCATGGGGGTGCCGTGAGAGCCCCCAGTGCACCACCGGTTTTGTCCCAGGGAAAGGATTTGTTTCCTCAAGGGATGCCTTTTTAGTCATCCCCCGCCAAGTGCTGTGTCATGGCAGTACTGCTTTCCACCGGGTCAGGCGCCTCAGAGCCCTCCAGGGCTCACACGCAGAAGGAGAGAGAGTGAGCAAGGAACCCACTACCAGCATGTGAGCTAATGGAAACGGCATGGGACTGAAAAACAAGTCACTGGAGGCCTGTCTAGAGACAGGTATGAATGCTGTGGAGGCACGGTGGCAGCACCTTCTCCTTTATGTACCTGTGGTAAGAACAAAGGCAAATGGGCTGAAGCCATAAAACTCCAATTACTGTTGTCTTCTTTCTACTCACATCTAAATGTGCCAAGGGTGAATATGTTCAGTACGTGGTTTTACTGACACAATTTCTCCTTGACGCTGGCACTCACATACATATAAGTGAGGAGAAGGAAGAAATAGGAGAACAAACTTCTCAAAGAGTGACAAGTAAGTGAAAAGAGGGAGAAGAAAGAAGAAAACCAGTAAGTGAGAAAACAGGATGGAGGGAGCTGTGCCTACAAGGGGAGAGCAGAGAGTGATGATGACAAGGGGTACCAAACTAAGAAGCAACCTGGACAACTTCTGGATCAGTTCATGGCCATCTCTTCAGTCCTTGTACCTCTTAGAAAGCTGCTGTCCAGTATGGAGGAAAAAAGGGCTGAAAGACAGATAGATAGATAGATAGATAGATAACTATTTCAGGTAAGAGTTATTCTTAATATTTGTGGCAACTTTTTAATTGCTACTTACATTCCAATTAAATAACTACATGGAGGAAAAGACCAGAGTCTGAATTAAGGGCTAGATTAATGATGTGGGTAGCAGAAACTTTAGCACAAGTCCTGCTCAGAGAGTAGCCCAGGACACACTGCAGCTCTCATCCCTATATCTGCCAGTGACCAGTGCAGCCCCTAGATTTAACAACTCTTGTGAAAAGGAGAAAGCTTTACATGGACTTCTGGGCAGACTTTGCACTGCTGGGGGAAAAGGGTGTGCTTATGCCAGTTCTCCCTACAAAGCTGTCAGTGCAGAGTCACCAGTTTACAGTCCCTCTCCCACACCACCAAGCAGCTCCTCTGCAGGCTTCTGGGGGAATTCTAACACAAGGAGATAAAAAGGGCAATAAATGCCTGTGATAAGATGCACTCCAGCAAACTGTTTATAATTTTTCTCACTGGGCTGCAGATGACCTAATAGGCTCTTTTCCATCTCTAATTTCTATGAATCTGCAATCCTATTATTTATATTGTATCTTGAGGGTTTCTTCCAGAGTAAATGGTGTAATTATACCCTGAACCATAACATTTCAGGTTCTGGTGCAATAGAACTAAATATGCAATTATGTGGTTAGTAAATGTAACAGTACAAAACTCAGAATCTGTATCCATGTACTGTAGCTTCCTAAGAAGAATTTGTTTCCTGTTCTGTACACAGCAGATGTAATGTAATTATTGCTAACTGAAAAGTATCAGCAGACATTCATATGATACCAGCAAAAAATGCCCCTCCAGCCAATTCTTCATTCAAACATATGAAAATGAGAGAAATCCCGCAATTCCATCTTATCAGTGAAGTCTAGGCACATACATTTGATACTCTGCAAAATCAGTACTTTCCAGGCTTTTAGATACATGGAACCCACAAAGAATATACATCCATACACAAAGGGAAGGATCAGATTCACCCCTGATATTAGTCCTGCCACTTCAGCTGGATTACAGGACAGTAGAAGACACTCCATTATGCAACTTGTGTGGCTCATGGTTGGAAGAAATAAAACTGGCCTCCAACATTTATACAACACTGTGTGACAAAAGGAAAACAACATGAAAGGAACCACAGCCTTGTGGCTAAGGAGCTAATCTTGGACTTGGGAGATACGGTTTCTACTCAAAGGTTTGCCACAAGTTTCACATATGAAAAGAAAAAAGCAAAAAGGAAAAAGAAAAAAAAAAGACAAAAGAAAAAGACAAAAGAAAAGGAAAAGAAAAAGAAAAAGAAAAAGAAAAAGAAAAAGAAAAAGAAAAAGAAAAAGAAAAAGAAAAAGAAAAAGAAAAAGAAAAAGAAAAAGAAAAAGAAAAAGGAGAGGGAGACCTTTATTGTGTACCTTGCCTGCAAGAGGACATCTTAGCAGTAAAAAGTGTGATTTTGCACAGGCTACAAATGCCCTTTAATTGCGACTTAAATCCAAATGTGAAATGGGCCTAGCTGTACCAGGGGAAATTGCCTTCACTAAATAATAATAATAATAATAATAATAATAATAATAATAATAATAATAATAATAATAATTTTAAAAAATTATTCGAAGACTTGGGACAGCTCTAGCTTTAGAAATCTTAGGATTCCCATTTGCTTGAGTAAGAGAGCTACGTGCTGGTTGAATGGGCACAGTGGGGACCCTCTGGATAGGGCCTTCAGCTGCAAAATCAGGCAGTGAAGGGGAGTCAGCACTGAGCCACGTGTGCCCTTGCAGCAGCTCCATTGCCTCTTGGTGGAGGTGTGACATCTCACCAGGTTTGTCAGGCACAAAACAACAGAACTTAAGCACAAATGTTGTTTTCCTGTAGAAACTGCACTTCAATTATCCAAGTGTAAAAAAAACCCTATGATACTTGAAAAAGGTGTTTTATTGCTAGGCAAACATCCATCACGTTTCCATCACTGCATGTTACCTTGCTGCTTAGAAGCAATCTGCACCATTCACCCAAGGTGCTCAGCCACTGCACTCCTGAAGCTTGAATGCCATAACAGAGCTCTGAACTTTACTGTGTTCTACTTTCATCTCCACTTATTTGCAAACTTCCCATTTGCCACAGGAGAACAAATATCACACCATCCCCACCGCTGAGTGACAGTCCTGTGCCTGGGTGCCTTACAGAACCGTACAGTTCTTTCCTGCTTCTCTACAATCAGTCATGGATTCTGCATCATATGACTGAACCACCAAGATAAAAATTAACATGATGCTCTGTAATGATGTGTAGTTGCTTTCCTTTGAGCTGAAATACTTGATCATAGCATCCCACCCCATATTTGTGTCATGCTATTGGCACTGGAAGCATTAGCTTTGTAGTCACAATTATATGAGAACTAAGTAAACTGCAGAAATTTGTAAACTGTTGCATTGCTAAATTAAATGCTGTTTTAACTAACAGTTAATAGTGTTTACTGCTGTGTAATAGTAATTTTCATTTTTTACTGTATCTAATGACTTTCTGATGACTCAAATTCTCTGTAGGGATACCAAATCATTACATTAAGGATGAGTGATTTTAGTATGCAATGACTGATCAGTACAATAATATGTAGACTCATGCTTCAGCTAGTAAATTAAATCATTTACACCAGAGCGTTTGTCAACCAGAAGAGTTCTATTACATTGCTGCATTATAATGTAGAGTCTGCTCAAAATAAAACACATGCTATATTAAATCTGTGCCACTTTACAAACAAAACCCTTAAGGAGCAACGATTTAGCATATAGTGAGGACATGGAGAAGGACTGTCTTTCACATAGAGTGGATAAATCCAGAAATTTTGTCATTCATTTGGAAAAGTAGCATGGGAACATACAGGTGTGAGTCTACTAGCTGCTTCAAGCATTCCAAATATCACTCAAACACTTCACTTGGTACTAAAGGGACCTGTGGAAGGGAAAATGGCCACAGCCAGAATTTGTGAGCTTTCAGATAAACATACAGTTGAGCAAGACTTGATGGGATCACCACACCATCATGAGCCATGAAGAATAAAAGGGCAGTTTACTCTGTGATGCAAACACTCAATGGGTCTGCTGAAATTGGGTGGTAGAATGTCACTGGTGAATAGTTGAACATGACTGTGCATTAAGAAACTAAATAAATTCTTCGTTTGAATAGGACTTAAAATGCAACTTCTCACAGCATTTAGGAATTTCCTAGTGTAGGCTTTAGTTTGGACCCAGCAATTATTTTGTCAAAATGTTCAGAACCGAAGATGCTTTAGTGCTTTAGTGGTTTTGGAAATTTTTGTTTTGGTGTTTTGTTTGAGACACCAAGGGGTCTAATTTCCAGTAAGATGAAAGCATCAGAGTTTCTATTCACCATAATTAGAACAGAAGGTTCTTTATTGTTTGGAAGAAATCAGATCCCAGAGTCTCAAGGTTATCTCCCAAAGGCCATGCACCAATGTTGAACCATTGGATCCACTGGCTTTGACCCAGTCACGCTCATATAAATACTTTCAGTGATTCAGAACCTCACGTTCCACCAACACATAATTATGCCATCCAGAAAATACCTGTAGACACATACTACCTTGGACAATTTTTCCCTCTTAGTTTTGAGACACATCCTGAGACACATTCAGTATAAAGCCTTGAAGGACAGCAGGAGATGCTTCATCATGTTTGCTAAGTTCATCTCCCAGAAGCAGCAGCTTTACTGTCAGAGAAGGACTCTGAGCTTATCATAATGGGAAAGAGTTGTGACAGGGCAAAAGGCTTGTTTTGTGAACTACTTAAACCCACATGAATTTATTGCTTTTCAGGAACTTAATGACTCATTCAATCTTTTTACCCTTGGGATATCGAGAGTCACAAAAACAGTGGTATTTTGACTTGTGAAATCTTCATCGTAAAAATGTTTTCTGTGCTACTGTGTGGGAATCAGGTTTCTCTGGCAAGAGCTAAAAAGACAGGTTTACCATGACTAGTTTATTGCTTGGCATGCTTCACTGAAAGCCACTTAATGGATGAGATTGGTAGTAAGACAACAGTGTTCTATGGTGCCTTAACAGCTGATTCAAGGGGGCATCTCCTGTGCAGGGCAGGATCCCACATCTGTAACTTTACATGACACATCTAAGTACAACATACACTTTCTTCTCAGCAAAACATCCCATATGAGCCAACTCAATCAAGATCAGCCCCCTGAATTTTTTGTTGCCGTTGTTTGCTTAAGTAGCCATTAAAAAAAAAAAAAAGGCACAGCAAATGCTTTTGATCTTTTTGTTTAAAATAGAAGTGTGTTAAAATGTCCTAATAATCTGGAGGCTTGCCAGCTTGTAGGCAGGCACTAAGTGAGGTTTAATTTTTGCACAGAAATCAAATATTAGCAAGGGGAACATGAACACATACAAAAAACTGCTCATCTGGCCAACATCTGGTTTGATGCGGCCATTATTTCAACAAGTACTTATAGGCAGGTTTTTTGTTGTTGTTGCTTCCTCCCAGAGCAGCAACAAACTAGTAGAAGAGATTAAAATTTCCATATCATTCCCACACACAGAGTGGTGTTGTGCAAGTTGCCCAGGATGCCTAATTCATCCCTTTCCCTTTTTCATTTAGCTTAAAAAAAAAAAAAAAAAACTATTATATTTAAATACACGGGCAGGAAAAGTGAGAGTAGCAGTTAAAATTGTTACTTTCCAATACATTCTTGCATGGCAAGCTGTGTCAGTGTTTATTACACATGTTTAATGAAAGAACTAGAATGCAAAAAGAGAGCGGTTTGGATTGAGAGGTGAAATCAGTGGTCCTAAGACCAGATGGCTCTCAGTTTTGGAATATTTGGAAGCTCAGGGTGTCTCACTGCTCATGTTGAGCCTATTGATCTCTATGTGGAAGGGTGTGTCCTTTTTCACTCCACCAGAAGAGAGGCATTCTTCCTGGAATCATTAAAGATGATAGGCAGACTTAATTGCACATCCAGCATTTCTTGCTATACCTGCAGATGTACCTGTGCTTGTTTCCAGATGCCCTCTTCTCTCTCTCAGGACAATGGTGTGTGCCTTTCAAGGTAAGCTGGGGGTCACCACCAGTCCTGTGGTTAAATGACAGCCCCAGATGCTCTGCTGGATGGTGCCTACCAGGCCTTCCAGTGATGCAAAATTCCAACACCTTCAAACAACAGCCATGCCCTTGAAGTCAGTCTCCTATGGAGAAGCAATGCTCCACATAAAGAAAAAACATAGAACCCAAGAATGAATCTGTGTTATAGATTGTAAACTAGTGACTGAAAGACAGCCAATGCTGGAGCACATCTGTATGCAAAAATGGAAACGAGAGATTTTTCTCCACCACTGCCTTGCTTAATCTGCTTTTCACAGTAATGACATTTCTTCTGCTTGTAGCACCACCTGTCTTTATGTTGCTTTTCCTCTCTGGTATGGCTGTGACCATTTCTGAGGTTTCCAAAACCAAGAAGTCAATGTTATGGTTAGACTCCCACAGAAGCAGTTGCACATTAAGTGTGGACATCCATTTACTGCAATCAAGCCAATCCACACGACTTATGGACACAAAAGGTGATGAAGGCTGGTCAGCCTTGCCACAAAAGATAGGACTCTAGATTTGAACTGAAGTTCTCAAATCTTTCTATCGCAAACTCTCATCTCACCCAGACTGAACCCCTCAGAACGTGTCTCACTCCCTGTACATGATGCAGCCTGGCCATCAGACCTCTGAAGGGCTCCTCAACCCGGGGCTCAATTCTTCTGGCTGCCTGCAAATGGCTTTCTCCAGAACAGGAGGGATTAAGGTTCCAACATGGTTTTTGGGTGGGGAGAAAGGAGACAGAATGAAACTGTACAGCTGTCCTTGTCCCTTGATTTGAGACCATGAATAAGCCTCTGAAGGTGTTACTACATCTCTCAGAGGTAATAGTCTCAGGTTTGGGGGAAGACTTGGCAGGTGCATGTTTGTATTGTCTCCCTAGGAAAGAGACAATATGCTGAACCTGAGCAAATGGTGCCTTCTTCCCCCTCCAACGAGAGCAGTCATGGAATCAGTCATGAACACAAAACCAAGTCAGTATGTGGCAGGTCACTCCGGCAGCAGGAAGGGGATAGTGCTAAAGCGTGGATGAAGTTTAGAAATTAACTTAGTGGCTGTCTGTGCAGGCCTGGCTGAGGATCTCTGCTGCAAGCAAGTCTTCTTTCAGCCTTTTCTTGCATAAATAAATTGCTGACACAAGTGGTCCAGGACACACCTGGAAATCAACTTTTCTTCAACTTGCTACCCTTCATTCCCTCTCTGTGCTTTCACCAGGCTGCCTCTGTGCTTACAGCAACTGTGGCAGCTCCATCAGCGGTCAGCTCTGTTTTCTGTACATGCCAGGCAATAATTAGTTGGTTATTTCTTGTCTCTGATTGACATAGCTCCTACTCCAGCACAACACAGAACTTGTTCTCGTCACTTTGCAACTTTCTCAAGATGCCATTAGTGGGCAAGGTGACACAATGTGAGGTAAATCACAAAACAACACCATAAACACAAGGGCAGGGCCAGATTCACAGCTCTGTCCTTGCAGTTTCACTCTGTAGGAACTCTGTTGAAATATATCTGTCATACATAAGACCAGAGTTGCATATTCAGCCCACAATGTGGTCATGAGACAGTGCAAAGGAAGAGCACTCATTTCTATTACTAGAGACCACTTGTGCCGTACAGTTGTTTTATGTTCTGTGAACAAGTAAAGATAAGGCAGAAATACAGGCACAAAGAGGAACAAAGATGGGGTTTCTATGGAAACACAGAATTTCCTGACTCATATAATTAAAATTAACCGTACCCCTTGTTAATGGAGTTGTGGGGACAAAGAAATGTTGATTTTCATTTTTCTTTATTATATGTGAACACTTTTAGTTACCTTTCTCTTTTCACTTCATCTCTCTGACATGCACATGCCCATGCACAGCTTTTTACTTTTATATATATTTTATACACAATGTGAACTCTGCAGCTTTCCTAACTCCCCGCAATATTAACAAGAGTTACGCATGTAAATCTCCCATTCATTGTTGGGACAATAAACCTCAAAGAGTGTGAAAGCACTGCATTAAACCCATTTTTGTCAGTTCTGATATGAATGTAGGATGCTAACATCCAGATGAAATGGCACACATAAACCTAAGGATCCACTGTTGCTGGATATCATGCATCATGCATTTATCTCTCTGTCTCGTGCAATACTGAGGGAGAATGTTCTCAACAAAACACATTTGTATTTCCGCACAGCAACATCTCTTGCTAGGACAATTGAAGCAGCACCAGGACTTTAAAGCTTTCCACAGTGAAACACAGGTTGTCTGCCTGTAGCTTACAACTTTTGATTCAGATTGTGCCATATATCACATGTTAAGTAGGACTGGGACTGATCAGAGCTTGGATAGAAGACCTCCAAGGAAAGTTTTAATCTGGCAGAATATGGTATCAGTGACATGGTGTATATCCCTAAGACTTAAAATTGAACCAGCATTCCAGCTGTGACCCACTGGTAACTGATGGAGGTGCCAGCTTTTAAAAGGAAAATTTAATCACAGCTCTAACCCTTTTTGAGGTGAAATAATAATACATCACCTCCATTTTTGCACAGTTTGGCCTCAATTTCCCTCTCGTGTAAATCACAGAAACAGCCCACAAAAAGTCTCATCGTTAGTAGCTGCTAAGTACTATCAGATAAGAAGTGAACTTAGGGATACCATTGTTTCCACCCACAAATAACCAAGAGGTAAAACAATAAAAATTAAGAATTGGGAAGATTTTGATGCCTTGGAGATGGGACGAAGAAAATTCTTCCTAGTAGAGTCACAGACATGATCCTATTATCATAAGGCAGGATGATAGCCTTATTTCAACCTCAAATGCTTTATTTCAGCAACGGGTATAAAGCGAGCCCTTGTCGTACCATCTGCCAAGTACCTTTGGGATCTGACAGCATGGAAAGATCATTAAAAATGTAAGAAGTTGCTGTTTGCATTAATAAAAGCACCGATTCAAAAATTAGGTTGAAAATGCAACAACATTGTAAACACGCCTTTAAAATGAAAGTAATTTCCTCTTTGTAGTGAACGGCATGTTTTATTTTCATTTGTTACTTAGGATGTGACTATGCTGAATCTGGTTTCAGTGTCCTCACTGTGCCACTCTCTAATGCAGTTTGTGTTCACAAAAATTAAATGTGCACTGTACATGGGACTGGCTCTGCTCTTTCACCTGGACAGAAATAAGTGCATTTCAACCCCTACACCATTACTTCCAGAATTCTTATAATGAGGGCTGGGTAAAATTGAAGGCTACAATAATAGTATACAGTTCCTTTTTTTAAAGCCTGACCTGCAGTTCTGGTTTTCAAACCAAATGACTGTAGTCAGGCATATTAGTGCTTTAACCTTTTTATTACATTACATACATGAAAACAATTAAGGCTGGGATTCTTTCCAATGTATTATCATTTTCTGTTCCCTCTGGCCTTTTTCCATCCATTTCAAAGAATGTACATAGCATCAACTGAACATTCTCTCATGTTTTATTTTTTTGTTTCTCTTCTGCTTAACAACTGTCATGCTTTCAAGATCAGCCAACTATAGAGTATCATGCAACAGCAGCAGCCGACAGCAGCAGCAAAAACAACAACAAAAAGTTTGGGAGTTTAAAACTCCTCATAAAATTAAATCTGAGATTTAAATTCTCCCTCATATTTTATTGTCTTTTCTTTTCTTTTTCCTGTGGTAAATGGTAATTAGAGTCAATAATCTTTTGCTGAGAGAGCACCTTGTCCTCACAGTGTTTATATCATCATCATCAAAGATCTGCCTTAAGGCCCTGGCGTGTTAATAATTTAAGGTGTGCACAGCCTAGTTATAGCAGGAAGCCTAGTTATTGAGTTTGTAAACCAGCTGATGATTTATGGGAACACCTTGCATGAGTCATGCTCATTAAATAAAATACTTCAGTTTAATAAGGAACATGGGGTAAACAGTTCTTCCCGTTACAGGGTGACTGTGCAATTGGAAATTGCTGAGTTTTGTCACTAGCTTTGCCACTGCTATTTTGTCGTAATTGTAACATCAGGGGCAGCTTGTCTGTGTGTTTGTGCAGGCACGTGCATGTGCACACACTCATTCCCTTGAAGCATAGATAGAAAGTCTTTCACCAATGCTTTTTCTTCCCCCCTCACCCTCTCTGTCTCTCCCTTTCTCTCCATACAGCTGTTTTGTAAGTTACCCTCTGATAATGAAGATGCTAAATCTCTCTTTAAAAGGCTACTAATTAAGAAAACAGAAATGTTCACAGGAATAAAATTACACAGGGAAAAAATCAATATATGGTTGTTAAATGTAGCTTGCATTTGAGAGCCATAACCATATTTTACTTTTAAACACTAGAGTTAACTCTGACTCATTAGAAATTCCTTGGGAAATTGAGGCAGTAAAAGCCCTACACATTGGCCTCTTCTGTTTAAGCAGAAGCAACCGTGCTTTGCCCACCACTTTAGAAACCCACTGTATCTCCAAGAGATTTCAGTGGGATTAGGCAGCACCTACCCTCAGATGGCAAACATGCAGACAATAACCTCCTCTGTATCAACTATATTGATACAGAGCATTTTTTAGCCTGTTATGAATCAGGGCATGGCTTTTTAGGGTGGCTGGAATCCCCCATCATTCCCACCAAAGCCAGTGGCACTTGAGCGCTGGGAGCAGAAGGAGCCAGTGCAGCTGTGGCTGGAGTCTACCCTAGGCTGGAGGCTACTCCAGGGTAAAATTACCCTTGTCTTCACTGGGAAGAAGGTGGGACTCATGGAGTTACAGCATTTCTATGGAATAAGGGGAGAAACAAATTGAGTAATAACATCAAAACTCCCATATACTTTCCTTGATGGGTTTCAGTCTTATCATCCCAAACCAAAGGCAACTCAACTGGGTTTAGTTAAACTCTTAAAACAAACAATAAGAAATTTGTTAAAAAAAAAATAAGCCAAATGTTCTCAGCAACAGAGTATTTGCAAACCTGCCATTACCTCTGCAATACTGATTTTTGTGTTCTTTATGGTTCCTTTTAGATAGACTTTTCTGTATTCTTTTCACAGGGGTGATACAGCTGTAAGTTTAATTTTCTGACTAATAACTGAACATCCCCAGACACAGACATCCTGTCAGGCATCATTAATAAATTTGTTCAACAACACTGGGCCAGGCCCACTTGTGGAGTAACTTTTGGATTTAACAGCACCACACAAATGAGTGATCTGACTGCCAATTTGTAAACAATGGCTTGAGTCCTCCCTTTTATTCCAGGAAAAATATAGTATGACATAACAGGGTGCACATACTACGTGGGCCATCCCTCTGAGGCATCTACTATTTGTATTTTGCAACCTTTTGATTGGAACCTGTACCAGTGTAGGTCCTACCATGATCTTGTTTTGCAGAGAGACAAGGCAACATGGACTGCTTCTGGTGAGACCCACAAATTAAATAAGGCAACCAATTGTGCCTTTTGGGGGTTTTTTTGTTGGGTTTTTTTTTTGTTTGTTTTTTGTTTTGTTTTGTTTTGTTTTCTTCTTATTGCACAGTCCCCTGGCTTAGTCCAGGGGCTGCTCTCCTGCAGCACTACCTTGCATGCACTGAGGTGTCCAGCTTGCAGCAGCTGCACCTAAACATATCCTTGGGTGCTTTCAGATTTCAATTGTCTCCAGGCAGCTCAGTGAGGTATTTGAGAGTATACATTTTACAGGTAATGGGAGTTAGGCATGTCCTTCTTACCGAAAATGTCCAAGTCACTGAGTCAGAGGCACACAAAGGTGCTGGGACAGAGCAGAATGAAAAAAAAAAATCAGTTTCTTCAAGGCCTAGAATAAGTGCCCTAATTCATAAATTTGTCTTCTAAATGGGAGAAATCTTTGCAACTATACAAAAACTATTGATATTGAAACTATTAATAGTTTCTCAACTATTACATTCCTTACTCCTGGAGGCTATAGCAAAGGTGATGTGGGAAGGAAGGACGCTGGACTGGAAGAGGGATATCCTTTTTACAATTTAGTTATTGTAGAGGACTGCTTTGAGCATTTTTTTTGTTTGTTTTGTTCCTGAGCTTCATATAGTATGTGTTGTGGTTCACTCTTCATAACCACATAGAAGGCAGAAAACAAAATACATTTCCTTCTTATCTTTTGCTGTGCTTAGTGAATGTAAGAATTGCATCAGCTTCACCTCCACTGGAGTGACCACCTCCCTCCAGAAAGTTCCCAACCAACTGCACTTAATTGCCTTTTGTCGTAGCAAAACACATTCCTGATGCCACCTTCGAGCCCTATAGAAACTACAACCAAATCTAGAAAATCAGTTTTATGGAGCTATTCCTATCAGTGCACTGATCCAAGCGCATAATAGGGCACAGGAGTTCACTCAGACAAGGGACAAGGAAATGCTCCCAAAACATGGCAATACTAACCTAGACTGGAATATGGTGCTCTTCACCCCATGCTACTCCTAGTGCACCCCCAGTCTCCACACTGGGTGGTGTGAGGAGCAGAAAAGTCCTTGACGCAGTGCAAGTCCTGCCCAGCAATAATGAAAACATCCCTGTGCTACCAGCCTGTGTTCAGCACAAATCCAAAACCCTGTTCCATCCTGGCTAATGAGAAGAAAGTTAACTCTATCCCAGGCTAAACCAGCACTTATGATGTAAAGTTCAGGGCTCCACTTCCCACATTTTGGCTGGAGTTAATGGCAAGAAGTTTGGATGATCTAATTACCAATGTCAGCCAGAAAGAATGGTCATATATGAACTAATTGTCTCCCTCTAGAACTTTGGTCCCTGCTGCTGTGGGTTTTTCACCCATGGCATGGGATAGAACATAATCTCTGATCCTGCCCTATACCAGGAGATCAGAGGCATGATTCGTTCCTGGTCTCTCTACAGAATGACACCCATTCTGGCCTTGTACTCAGAACAAGCTAATCTTGGGGAAAAGTGGGCCAAATTAAACCATTTGTATCCATCTATCTAGAATTGGTAAAGAGCAGCAGAGAATCCTATGCCTAGGCTGAAGGATGCTAAAGAGGAATGCTTCCACTTCTGGAGTGGCTGTAAACCAATCTGATGTGCCACAGGAAAAACACACTATTGCTACTACTCTATATGGTAGGTGTGGTAGGAGAGCAAGTGGCTCCCTTTTGGAGATGCACGAAGTGGTAATTATGATTATTTGCATTGGAATAATACTTAGAGACTACATCCCTACTCTTCTAAGTTATATAGCAAACTATTCAGCCAAGGTAAGGGATTTTCAGACTAAGTATAGAAACATGAAGTTTCAGGTCTTGGAGGTTTTAGATGAGCTGACACATTTTTGGATGATCCCTTGAATTGAGGTCAAATATAGTCACAAAGTATAGAAAAAGGACCAAGCATGAATGTGGAATTGAAAACATAAGGAGAGGAAAAGCTAAATTAGGCCATTAACTTATAAAAGAGGTATTAAGTGGAAAAGGAATTTGGTTGGCAGGATCTTAGATTATATAATGGAAAGATACCAAAACAAGGCAGTCTCCTATACGTTCTCAGACAGGTTAACATACCTAAGCAAATTCATCCTGTAATTGGCTTCAGTTAAGTGCTCTATTCAGAGCGTCTTTGGGATAATTCAGAGTGCCACTAGGATGCCTGGCAAGTGAAAAGCTTCTGGGAATTAAGCAAAAGAGTCTCAGAAACACCCCTAATGAAACAACTAGAGAATAACAAAGAATGTGATGCAACCTCACCTGGTTTTTGAAGGTTGTTTGTCAGCAAGACAGAATGAGACTCCAATGGAAAACTGGATAAAGAAAAATAAATAAAAAGAGCATGCTGATGAAACTCTTGCATTCCTGAATATGAGTAGATAGAAATCATGGTGAAAATGAGTGAGTCCATACAGCACTACAAATCAGTATTAAGGATGCCATTTATCATATTCTGGCCAAACTGCACAAATCTATCCAGAAAATTGCAAAATGAGCTCATGCTCAATATAAAGGGAGCAAGGAATTTCAAAAGGCTAATATGAAGCAAATGTTAGCCCTGCATTTCTTCATGTCCTAATCGAACCAAAGTTGACTTGCATCTGTGTTGAGGCAAACTCAGGACTTGACCCAGCCTGACTGGATTTTGAAAGCATGGCTCCATATAAGCAGCCAGCACACAGGGTCTAGGTACCTCCAGATAAGCATCTTTCTTTGGATAACAGAAGATAAAGACACAGAATAGCACATCATCCTAAAACAGTCAGAAATCTTAGTCATAGCCTTCAGTGTTCAGCTGAAGCACAAGAACAGAGTGGGAAATGTTCCTTTGCAGATGGAAGAGCGCCCACCGGAGATAAGATAACTGAGTGATTCTGTAATAAATAGCAGGAGCAACATCCAACAGAATCAGAAAAACACCAAGATATTCCTGAAAGATTTTGGTACCTGACAGATGGATACCTATGTGATTTAAACCAGAAAGGCCTCTGAGTGACCTTCCTCTGACTCAGTTTTGAGTGTTTTGAAAAGGTGCTGCACAGCACATGCCATAGGATTAACCAATAATAAATCCTAGCTTTCTTTACATACATTTTCATTTAAGTTAGAAACAACTACCGTAGTTTATAAGCAGTTCATCTGACCAAGTTATCTTTGAAATTCAGTCAGGAACGCCATGCCCAGCCTACACCATGCAATATCAAACAGCCTGGCAGATGGCAAGTGATAAAGGACTTGATGACAAAAAAGTCTTGGTTGAGTAAAAAGATTGGTATTTGTCATCGTTACAATATCATAACACACCTCACAACATTTTATTAAGCTCACCAGTTTGGGGCAAATAGGCAGAAGGCAAATCACAATCCTGCCAACTTCTCAAGCAAATACAATTAATTCTGAGGTATAGTTACAGAAGAAGGTTATGCCAGGACAAGAGCAACATCCAAAGTTGCCAAATAGCTGCTATCTAAATAAAAGAGATTTCAGCAAGTATTTGAGAACCTGACATACTTACGAATATTGTGCCTGTGCAAAAGTCAAATATGAAGAGCCTGCATTACAGGAAGGCCTGCAGCAGGACCTGGGGCTGCCCGCTGTACCTTGAGGACATCCAAAAGCAGCTGGCATGGTTCTTGCACTGGCAGAAAGCAGCACATGCTCACCCTGCCACTGACAACGAAAAAAAGCCAAAACGTGGAACTGACACAAATGCCAGGTGCTGCTGAACAAATGCTGGAGATGAGGAACTTAGAACATGACGGGAAAGTCCCAAGAGGTGCTCAGGATGTGGTTGCTAATCCAAGCCCTGTGCAGCTCAATAGCGTCTTGGCATCAAGGGGTTTCTGGTCTTCTCCTCCTCCCCATCCCCACGTGCACAATATGTGCATTAATTTGAGTATGTGTTTGGGGGACAGAAGGAGGTAGGTTGCTGCTGTTTCGTCATGTTTGCTTTCAATTTCTTTTTTCCTCTTTTAGGGCTATGGTTTAATAGCAGTCACTGAAATAAAGACGCTGACCTCTGCCCTATGGAAAGGACATAGTCCTCTTCTCCCTGGCCCCTCAGGGCACAAGCTTAGCAAAGCTCCTCTCTATCAAAGCTGTGAAGAGTGGCATCCTCCAAAGCCTGGTGAAAAACTTCAGCTCAAGTGGCAGAAGCGGCAGTGTAATGTTTCAAAGCCTGAAAAAGTTCTTGCACCATTTCCGGGTAAAAGGGACAGCAATAGTCATCAGCAACCAGAGAATTTAGTTTCCAATTACTATTATTTTAAAGGACTTTCTTATAATATGACATATGATGTAATAAAAGGAAAATATATGGGTGTTTTTAGAAAAAGGACTCTAAAAAGGAAGCATAATGGCATGCAATTGGATCTGGCTCACTGCTGAGCAAGCACGTCCCAGGCAGTGATAGAGGACAGTGTCTTTGTATCAGCCATGTCACGGACATGAGACACACAGATTGAAATGGGTCCGCACAGCCATACCCACAGAAACACCAACTGCCTTGTAAATCACTTTGACTTATCTACCTGGAGATTTCTGAGGAACTGAGTTGTTCCAGGAAGGATGACAGGGACACAGTTAGCCCAGAGGCCTGCAGGAAGTGCACCCATAGAGTGTTGCAGGGGAGGGGGAAAAGCTTTTAAAGGGATCCAGACACGGGAGCACACCCAAAACCTGACACATGAACTGCGTGGGGGCTGCCCATGCTTGTGATCAGAACACAACATGCAAAGAGAAATTAGAACCCCAGTAGGTGCAGGGCATGGAACTAGGAGGTTGATGGCCTCACTGCCACATGCCTTAGCAGTCAGGGATGCTCCAGCTCACTAGATTAAACACTAACACAGAGTACTTGCACTGAGGTCAGACTCCTCATTGCAATGCAGATATACTCAGACTCAGACTGGGGAAATAATTGACATGGGAACAATAATGAGAAAATCAATTGCCAAGTCAGATATCATTGACTGCAATGAAAATTTTGTGCATGGAGGATTTTCAGGATAAAGACCCAGCTTTTCTTTAAGGCTAGATGAGTTGGTAGAGATGTGAGAAAAGGTAAGGTGGTTATTAGTGCTGTCCTTGTTACCCTACACTTCCAGATGGAATTCAAAAGGAGTTTTGATGGCAAGGTGATTTTTCAGCCAAAGTTTCAGGCCGCGCTTCTGTAAACGTTTAAACATGTGCATGATTAAGACCTTGGGAGGCTAGAGCATTTCACTAATGGTGCGGGACACTGCACAGTTTCATTAAATCTGACATCAGAGCTAATATATCAGCAAAAAATATAGCCCAGTGTCACCCTGCATATCTCTGCATGTGTGTGGAACACTGCACTGGGTAAGGCCCACACTGCTTGTACTATTATTTGCAGCAGTTTGCAGCTGTACTCAAAGCTTTTAACCAGTGCTCCACTTAGGCAGGCAGTGCCCAAAGTGTAAAAAAAAATCCACGATATTATCTGAGAATACTTAATACCATCATGAGCCACTCGCTGTTTGGCATGATGTTATCTCCACCTTCTGTCAACAGTATCTGCTGGAAGATCGATAGCAATCATAAAGTAATGTTTATTATCACCTTGCCCCTCACACCTGCCCCACCGAATCGCTGCTCTTTGTCTCAGAGGCTGTAAAAGTGCAGCAGACTAAAGCAGAGGCATGCCTTCACCTTATAGTGATGTGAATTTTTGTTGCAGGATTACAGTGCTAATTAAACACCACGTGCACATCATTACCATTACTCCTTGTGCAGGAAGAGTGGAGCACTTTTCCTCCAGGAGCCCTCTCCAGAAATACATCCATAGGTACTTCCACACCAGGCACGCTTTCATATTTCAGTATGAAATACTCGGATTAAAATTTTCCCTGTGAAACGAAAGGGCCAAGAAATTCCGGGTGTGAAGGTGACAAACGGGGGCCGGTGCGGGTACTCCGGACCGCGCTAGCAGCTGGCCCGTGTGGATGCTCCCTTCCTTCCCCATTTCTCCCGTCAGAGAGGGGTCCGGACCCGCTGGGCAGGTAGCTCCCAGCCGGGGGGATCCCGTGCCGAGGGCGGTGGTGCCCGGGCGGCTCCCGGCCCGGTCGCGGGGAGTCGGGAGCATGTCGCGACAGGACCGGCTCCCCTCGAGGGCGGGCGGCGGCGCTGGCGGCCCCGGAGAACAAAGCGGGGCCGGGCGGTGAGGGCGGTGGGCTCCGGCATCGGCCCCGGGGGATCGCCCCTCGGGGAACAAATCCCTTCCCGGGCTCGGGACAGTGATGGGCTGCTCCTGTAGCGGCGGGGAGTGGGGAGGTGGAGGGAGGGGCGGATTGCGATTTAACCTGCTGTCGCGATTTCGCGATTGTCACGGCGTGTGACGGGACGGCACCCTGCTCATCGACCTACAGGCAGGGAGGAATTGCTTCTCGCAGGCCGAAGGGGAGCAGCGGGCAGGGCGCCCCATAGCAGAGGCACCGCTGTCCCTCCTGTCAACAGCGCCCCCGACATCGGCGGCAAATTCTGGTGCTGATGTCATCCGATCGCCGATATGTTTTTTTAATTAGGTGGCAGCTAAATGAAGAGTGATGTAGAACATTGTGAATGTAATTATCCATTGTGCTTCAGAGAGACGCCTATAGATCTTTTTTCTCGCCCCCCTCCCCTCTGAAAACTATCAAAAACCTGGGGAATTCAAATAATCTTCCGTCCCTGTGCATGGATGGAGCCTGTCAGAGTCTGTGCAAGGGCTACTGACAAACACAAAGGAGCAACAATAACTACACACCACTTACGGCACTGCTAGACTTATTCATTCGTTGTAACATAATAATTTTAGATGGTCATTGAAGAGAAGCATATGTTTCGGGCAGACATCAAAAGAACAACCAGACATTTAGATAAGACAACTAAAACTCAGTTTTAAAGTTTCAGATCTAATCCTGGGTAAAGACCGAACAAAGAGTCAGAGAGCAGAAATTACGTTATTTAAACTGACACCACCTAAATCGGATCCTTTCTTCTGCGATCTCACACAAACACAGCGTGTTCATCACATCCAGCCGGCTTCATTACTATTTATATCACCGTGCGCTGGCTGCGTGCAGTCAATTCATAATTGTCCAGTTTTTCTAATTAATCACAAAAGATTTTTGTTTTGCCTACAGCTAGTTGTGGGGTGACTCACAATGGCAAGCCAAAGCTCATACATCAAACGCAGGCCTCCTCCGCTCGCTCCATCCTTCTGCCGGAGGAGGCGGCCGGGCCGCCCTCGCCGGGCCGCGGCCCAGGGCGCATGCGCGGCCCCGGGCCACAGCCGAGCCCTGAGCTCTGTCCGAGGCCCTGTGACTTGTTATTTTTATCTGATGCTCGCCTTCCCAGCCCAAACCCGACCCACTGATTTTTTGGCAAGATTTCTCAGGTTCAGAGCAGTTTGATTTCCGTCTCTCGTACGTGCGTGCGCATGCTCCCCTCTCCTGCTCCAGCAATCTGTTCGAGGGCTGTGCGGCTTCAAAGGAAGCGAGCTGCATCAAGCACTGCTCAAACTTCTGCCTGATCAATATTTCCATAATGAGCTTCACGGAGCCAGTGTAACCCAGCAGAGGCCGAGGCAGCTACTGGATCTCTCCAGCTCCAAAGCGACGAGGTTTTTTGGTGACATTTGCAGCAGGCCGGGTTGTTCTGCCCCCTCTGCCCAGACCATGAGGAGAAGATGCTCAGAGAAGTAAAATTTTTTGGCTGCAAGACGGCTACTTGTGAAAGCCACAGCTTGCCAACCTGAGTCAGAGGACAGTGATTTGACCTCTATTTCTTGTGCTGCCAGGGCTGTAAGCGCACAGAAGCTGTACCATGAACAAAGAAATGGGGCATTTTGGCTGACAGCAGCATGACAGTATGTTCTTTCTCCACACGTAAAAAAAAAAAAAAAAA